>VZRO01005551.1:370062-391116 GCA_013397915.1 Daphoenositta chrysoptera | reverse complement strand
GGGGAAAGGGGGTGTAGATGTCCTGCCACAGCTTCCTGCACAAGATAACCTACTGATTTGGTCTGACTTGTCCTTCCCAGGTTTCAAAGGCTGTATCTAAATTATGTGACAGAAGAGTTCTTCCCAATTGTCATGTCAAGGTGTGTAGCACTGTCACACCCTGACTATGTTGTGGGACAAGATTTGGTGATATTACCTTTTATTCAACTAATTAAAGAAAATCAGGCATATAGATAAAGCAGGAGCAGTGCCTGTCTCCCGTCTCCTTAGGTGTAGTCATTGTCACTACTTTCCACTGGCTATATAGGAACCTTAGAATGCAAATCTCAGAAGTGGAAGGTCCAGAACTATTTAAATATCTTCTGTGTCACAGAAGTTGAAGGATCTTCAAACTATTACACATTAATTTCATTATTTTCTTTTTCTTCTCTCTGTTACCAGTCATTTTTTTTGCACCAGTCTGTGTTCTGGATGTGGCCCTTGCAGAGCTATCCAAATATCTTAAGGGACCACAAGGCAGTGCAAACTGGTACTTACACTAATATCATGTGCTCTGGGTACAGTTTATATTGAGTATTTTTGGGGAAAAAACCCCAACAATTTGGCAAAACTGAAATAACTGCACTGTCAATGGATATGGTGAATACCTCAGAGATGATCCAGCAATGCCTCCTCTGCCATGCAACCAAAGTGCTCTGCATCCAAAGAATGGTTCTACTCTGAGGTGATCCCTCTATATCAGTTTTGTGGTCAGAGTCTGTTGGCAAGGAAGTACAATATTGCTGATCAAAACCTGGTTGGCATTCAATCCGGTGTTCACCATTTCCACAGCAGCCACAGGGGTGTTTTTTTGCTTTCGTAGCACTGGACCAAGCTCATGATAGGATCAGT
Source organism: Daphoenositta chrysoptera (assembly GCA_013397915.1). Classification (NCBI taxonomy): domain Eukaryota; kingdom Metazoa; phylum Chordata; class Aves; order Passeriformes; genus Daphoenositta; species Daphoenositta chrysoptera. The sequence continues at coordinate 390,225 of VZRO01005551.1, read as the reverse complement.
GTAGCATGATTTAACTATAAGCCACCTAATTGTTTTTTCCTCCCTTTTAGTGGGCTTGAGCTATAACAGTGCCATTAACTGGAAACAGTAAAGGAGAGCAAGCCTTTTAGGGCACAAATGAAAAGTGATGCAATGCAATAATAAACCTGTCTTTTCACATCTGCATCCAGAAACACAATACTTTGTTCAGATTTAATTTTTATTTTATTGCTTAAATATGCAGTGTCAGTGCTTACATAATGTTTTAAACTTTTTATTTTCACAACGGGGATTTCATGCCTTGTGTATAATTGAAATGTGTAAAACTACTGTGAAATCTTACTGAAGCATATGCTGAATTTAATATGCATAATATTTTAATTTTTATACTGAGAAAGAAAAACACTTAGTAGTGTTAGTATAAAACTTAGATTTCATTCAACCCCCCCATAATTTATGCTGTCCCTGATTTGTGGAAGATTCTCAGTATTCTTATTTATTATGTGAACTATAAAAACCTTTGTAGTATATCTTGGCATTCAGATTAGGTGTTAACAGGGTTTGCATTACTTGCAAACATGAAGTACCAGTTTTGACTTTCGGACCCAGCATCTCCATTTCTTCATGCCCAATGCTATAGCCCAGATCATGTATTTCCTGAGTAGAAATCTCAATGTCTCTTCAAATATGGGTGTAACTAACTCCATAATTTTGTTACAACTACGCTCAGATGCTGTCAGCTCCCATTTTACGTGCATGGCTGCTGTGTCTGCAGTCCTTTCAGGATGCTGCATCTCCTGTTCATTGTGTTCCAGGAAGGGCAGAAGATTTCAGAGGGGAGATGAGAACAGCTATAGATAGCATCAGGAGGATTAGCTGCAAGGTATGGCATGTCTAAACAGTTTGAAACACAAGCAGGAGGAAAGTGCTGTGAAGAAAATGATGGAGATGATAATGGGAGAAAACATCAATTGTATTATTTGAGGAACAGGTTGATGTCATGGTTTAGGAATGGTATTCCCCAATTTAGTAATTCCACTAAAAAGACAACTGCAAACCGCTCCTCTCCCCACTCTGGTGGGAGACACAAAAGGCAGAGATTATGATTTAATGGAAAAAGCAATGAGATAAGAGGCAGAACAGTATCAGCAACAACAGTGATAACAGCAGTATACAAAAGAGAGGATGATTTACGTGCAGAATGCTCACCAAGCTGAGACTATGGACAATGGCAGATGGACCCTGCAGTCCTATGCTCTTTCCCCCTGACTGCAAACCACGCTCACCTCCTTCTCGGAAAGAGAAATCCCCTACTTCCCCACCCCAGTGATGACGTGAGGTGGTATAGAATAACAACCTAGACATGCCCACATAGCTGCAAAGTCCACCCCCTCATGGCTACTGCAAAAAAATTAACTCTGTCCTGCTGAAAACAAGGACAGTTGGGAAGTGTGAGAAGGTAAGTTGTAAAGCTAGCTGAAGGAAAAGGTTAAGAAAAAGAAGTTAGGTGTGAAAATGGGAAACTGTATGCCTCATGTATCACTGAGATTTGCTGCAAGACATTTTGAAGTTAATGAATGTGATTTAACTGAGGGTATAATGACAAAATACACAATACAAATAAGCATTTTCATTGAACCCTTTACACTTGGTTCTAGATGAATGAAAAATAAGAAACCATGTATACAAAAATTTGATAGAATTGCTGGTAAGACTTGAGATATGAGAAGAAAATATGAAGGTTTTTAGGAAGTACATTTGTTTTGTAATGAGTTTCAACCAAGGAAAATAAATGGGAAAATAAATTTTACTTAGAAAAGGAATCAGAGAAATATGAAGTAATTTTGGATACAAAAAGGCCAGGGGGTGAAGTTTTATCTAATTTCCTTTGATTTAAGGGCAAGAAAATTTGCTCAAATAAACTAAAATTATTTTTTATCTTCCTGATTCTGGGTTTATATAATTTATGTTTCAGTTGTACACATTGTTTCCAAGTAAATTAGGTTATTTAACTTTGAGATTGCAGACATTTAAGTGATGATTTATTTAGATTGCCCTATGCATACATAATAAATTTTACATCTTTATTGTGCTAAGATGAGGGCTAGGCTGTGCACTGTGGGCTTCATTTTAATGAAGTTCGATGGCAGACTTTGGAAAGCATTCAGATCACTGGGGGAAAAGATAGAAGTCATAAGGTAAAAACAAGCAAGTTCTCACAGAAGTTTAATTTAAAAATAGATATGTATGACTGATTCCACTTAAGTTTGCCTATTATTTCTAAATTCACAATATGCAGCCATTTAGTCTGAATGTATGAAGATTCGTTTTGGTAAAATTAATAAGAAGTAATACATTTTCATCTTTTTAAAAATTTTTTTAATCAGAGGGGCTGCATCTAATTCTGTGGCGACAACTGATGGGACTATATTTATGTCATTTTCAATGCCCCTTTTGAACTGTCACTATATAGTTGTCAGAAGCATTGCATTGTATCCCTAGACGACTAAGAATAACAAATATTTGGGATCACCATTGCTCCTGTAGCTTTAATGTTTTTATTGTAGCAAAATCATAATAGACACATTAATTGCTCTGTCCTAATGTAGGCAGATCAAGACTTACACTTTTTTTTTTTTTTTGATAAAGAGTTTTAAATATAATGGTTTATAAATAGTGATAGAATGGTTTTGGTTGGAAAGGACCATTAAAAGTTACCTAGTTTAATCCCCCCTACCATAAGAAGGAACTTCTTCAAATAGACCAGATTGCTCAGAGCCCCATCTAACCTGACCTTGAAGGCTTCCAGTGATGGGACATCCACAACTTCTCTGTGCAGCTTGTTGCTGTGTTTCACCACCATCAGTGTCCTGCTCCTGCTGGCCACACTATTTCTGATACAGACCAGGATGCCACTGGCCTTCTTGGCCACCTGGGCAGAGCTGGCTCATGTTCAGTGGCTGTCCATCAGCATCCCCAGGTCCCTCCCAAAGAGGTCTTACAGGATGGATTGGATGACCATATGCTATTCCTGCAGACAAAAGCAATTCTTCCACCTTTGAGTAGGTGCCAGGCAGTATTGCAATTGTATAATGAAAAATGATTGAAAATATTTGATGAATATTTCTTTTTACTGGAAACCGAAACTTTGTTGGAACTGGGTCTTTCATTTGGAACATGTCCATTTCAAGAAGCGAAGAAGCCAACCAAATTTTATCTTTTAGTTCTTATTTTGCTAACACTGAGTATTTTGTTTTGGATTCTAAATTTTTTATCTATTTCATTTTTGTTAGCGTATCACATGATATATGTTTTTTCATACCTGTTTTTGACGCTAAAAATGGAAACTTTCAATGAGTTTTTCAAGAAATTTTTACTTAGAATAATTTGTTTCCTAATTTCACAACAGTTTACAAATACTTTCTTTTCTTTAATATGTAAGAATTTTTTACTTCTGATAATTTAGAGAAATTCTCATCTCACAGAGTTCTTGTACCTGAACTACCAGGCTGTATACCATTTTAATGAAGACGAATCTTTTTTTATAACACTTGTACCTTGGAGTCTTGTCTTGTTTTCTATTTGCGGTCAGTGTACCTGAGTAATTGCCTTTTTTCCCTACTAGACAGTTGTAATAAAGGTGGCCTACTTGCATATGTGTATTTGTGTATGTCTGTGCATGCTCACTGCTCTGGCCCTCTGACAGATTTATATGTATGTGTGTGTGTGTGTTCGTGTGTTCATTTTCACAGTTTGTTTCTTGCAGCCAATGACCTGTACGCCATGATCTGGTCTTGGGTTAAATGAGATATATATTGACTTCTTCTTTATGTTATTCTGTTTCTAGCAAGGATTCAGCAAGAAAACTTCCGTTATGGTATTATGACAGTACTTTTTTTGTTTTCTTAAGGCAAGAGGTTAGAATAAACAGAAGACCAGGCATCATAAAATTGATAAAAATCAGATAATAATTTGATAAAAAATCAGAGGTTCAATATCTTCTTTTGAAATGTTTTCTCATTTTTGCAAAACATTTTCTTTTGTCTAGGTCTCTGACTAGTATTCATAGTTGTGAGATACTGTTCTGATTTCAGCTGGGACGGAGTTACGGAGTTAATTTTATTTCTAGTAGCTGATGCAGTGCTGTGTTTTGGATTAAGTATAAGAATATTGATGATAACATGCTGATGTTTTGTTTATTGTTAAGTAGCGCTTACTCTAAATCAAAGAATTTTCTGTTTCCCATGCTCTGCCAGTCAGCAGATGCACAAGAAGCTTGGAGTGAGGATAGCTGGGATAGCTGATCCAAACTCAGCAAGGGAATATTCCATACTATAGAATGCCATGCCCATTATACAAACGGGGGGCAGTTAGCTTGAAGATGCTGCTCACTACTTGGGGATAAGCAGGGTATCAGTCACTGGGTGGTGAGCAGTTACACTGTGCATCACTTGTTTGTCTTGGGTTTTATTCCTCTCTCTACACCCTCCCAGGTCCTTTTCATTAAAATTATCATAATTACTACAATATTTTACTTTATTACAATTATTAAACTGTTCCTATCATAACCCATGAGTTTTTCCTTTGCTTTTCCCAGTTGTCCTCCCCATCCCAAAGGGGAGTGGCTTTGTGGTGCTTAGTTGCTGGGCAGGCTTAAACCAAGAAAGATACAAAGTGCAGTATTTGCACTTCCTTCTTCCTGGATATGGCTGTGACGTTATAGGGACACCATCAAAATTGAAGACAAAATTTTTGTTTCTTACCTTTGAATGCTTTTGCTTGCAAAATTGTATTTTGAACTCCTTCTCTAATATTCCTCACACATAAAGGCAAAGCATTAAATGTTTGCTTATTTTAGCCAGGACAAGCCTCCCATGTTTTGTTTGTAGAATCACAAAATCCCAGAGTGGGTCAGGTTGGAAGGGACCACAGTGGGTCATCTCGTCCAACCTCTCTGCTCAGGCAGAGTTATCCCAGAGCACGTGGCACAGGATTGTGTCCAGATGGTTCTTGAATCTCTCCAGTGAGAGAGACTCCACAACCTCTCTGCGCAATCTGTTCTGGTGCTCAGTCACTGCACAGTAAAAAAGTTCTTCCTCATATTCAGGCGGAATTTCCTGTGCACCAGTTTCTACCCATTGCCTCTCGTCCTACTTCTGGGCATCACTGAGAAGAGCCTGGTCCATCCTTTTGACACTCTCCCTTCAGATACTTGTAGGCATCGATGAGGTGCCCTCTCAGTCATCTCCCCTGAACGCTGAACAGGCCCGGCTGTCTCAGCCTTTCCTCATAGGAGAGATGCTCCACTGAAGGGGTGCCATCCTGCAGGGATTGAGTGTGGTGGGCAGAGCACAGGTGGTGACAGAAGGGACAGCCACTGGGGTGACCAGTAGTGCAGCAGGTCTAGAATGCATCCAAGGCCTCCAGCCTGAAGGGAAAGGAGGGTGGTCAAGAGACAAAGCTCTGGTGTAGATCAGGGGCCTATCCAGTCGGCAGGGCCAGAGACAGCGCTGGAGAGCTGAGCTGCTGTGGGGCTTCTGGAGCACAGACTAACAGCTCCGGGATGAACCAAAATGCTGTCCTGGCCATGGGCAGGGTGGCCACAGCACTGGAGGTATGATGACTGTGAGGGTATGATGAAGTCTGTGAACAACCCCAGGGTCCTAACACTGTTATGATAGATCCTGGGTTCTTGTTTCAAGAACAATGTGTGCCTCTGGAGCTATATCCCAAGTTCAGTACGTGAGGCTCAGCTTCCATTACTGGAATCTGCATGTAAAATAAAGGACTAGGTTTGCTGGTAGAAAGATGAGATATGATCTGTTATCAGATAATGAAATCTAAAGCTGTCTTAAAATTTGCATTTATAAGATTTCACACCAGGTGTTCCATACTCTCCTTTGGGACATAAAGCTATTGAATGCTGGCAAAGGATGTTACCATTGATTTTATTAAGATTAATCTAAATCTTAAAACTTATCTGTCTCATAACTTTCCTATAGAAAGTTGAAGCTATTATTTTCCTTTTTAAAAAATCCTTAACATCTATTTTCAGCTGTCTTTCTACAGATAATTGTAGGTACCCAGACAGTTATCTATCTAAAACACTTTTTCGGTTTCAAATATATGTATTTAAACTGCTTTTCTCCCTGTGGATTTATACTTCTGACATTCTTGTATCCATTCCCAATGAATATATTTTTCTATAGTGTACACTTTCCATTTATTTTTTGTTTGCTTGTTTGGAAAAAAAAAATTGTAATTCTATGCATTCCTGTCTGAGGCATATGAGAAAAGAATAGTGCATATGCTACAAGTATAACTGAGGCTTTAGCTGAATTCTCTTGAATCTTTTTTAATTCTCTTCCTAAATAAATTTTCCACTAGGATAACCTACAAAATTGCAGAAGAACACTCTCAAATCAAAACAGACAAGGCAAATGGAAAAATTATTTCTAGTAAGAATAGTTGGACGTATGTTGTATTATGAAATATGATGAAATGGTATTCATTCTTAAAGAAAGCTGCATTACATTCCTTTATATTCTTCCACTGCACTTTATCACTGTCACTTTTAAAGTAGGAATCACCCTCTGCTGGTTCTGATCCAAGTATCATGATTTGTTTGTGTTTGTTATAAGCTAGCCCTCAGCTATCAAACTAATGGGCCTAAGTGTATATTTAAGTATCATCATGCCTAAATTCAGATTTTTTTCTTTAAATGCAATATATGAAAATTGGTTTCCTTAAAACATATTTATGAAATCCAAACTAAGGGATTATAGTATGTTTCAGTTTTACTAAAAATGGCATTTTTAAATGCTGTCTTTTGGGTGTAGATCTCTCATATACACTTTGTTGTGCATAAATATGATTTGAAAGTTGTGCATAATAATGCTTTTGAGAGGCCACAATGTTCATTATTCATGGCTATTACAACTGGTTCATGTATAGCAAAGTTTTTCACTTGATAGTTTAAAGTTGTAGCTTTTGCTTTTAATGAAAGCTGAGAAGGGTGGTTTTTCAGTCTGTGGTTCTATACAAAAAGTGTTCATAAGTCAATGCTAAAGAGATGAGATATTTTCCTTTTCTACTTTTGTTCTGAACATCATGGTACTGAGTACATACAATTGCAAATGTATTTTGCCTGCGTTGTCAGTAGTTATACAACAAAGAACAGTCTACAGAGCTGGCTTCTCTAGCTTTTACAGTTTATTTTTGTCACATCAGATCTATAAAATGCTCTGTTTTTCATAAGGCAGAGACAGATGCCCAAGTTAGGATCCCCAGCAGTCTGGACAGTCTTCTATTGCATCCCAAGCCTCTGAACATAACATAGAAAAGGAATGTGTATGGGACCCTGAATTGCTACTAGGTGGTACAACATTTTGACTCTTATATTGTGTTAATCCTAGGATGAACAAACTCTAGTGATCTGAGACAAGAATAGAAAACAGCCAGCATATTATTAAACAATAGATTTTGAAGAGGTTCTCTTTAGGGCTTTGGTTTGGTATGCTTGACCAAGCGCTGGCCAAAGACATTTCTGCGTTTGTTTTCAGTATCTCTCAATGTTTCATTTATTTACACCTGTGTGGCATCCCACCCCTAAGGGGAAGGAAGCACACAAGATTCATAAATGCTCATGACTGAAAGATGTCAGGAGCCTTATTTAAAGCGATGGGACTATCACGGTTTTAACAATTTATTACTTGAAAAATCAACAAGGCATCAGTCTCAGAGGTCGTGGATTTAGTAACAGGTCACCATAACTGAAGACAGTCACGAGTTTCAAAGTTACATGGCAATTTATAACTTTTTGGTCCAATAAGTAATTAACACGTAGTTTTGTTTTGACTTTATAACCTATCACCTTTGGTATTTTTTACTGCATTGTGTCTGTCTCTCAACCAATATCTTGTTAACTCATGAACACTCATATACTTCTATTATAGCATCTAAATCCTTAACTTAAACTATGAAATCACATTACTATACTTAAAAACCCTTTACCGTATCACCCAATACATATTCTTACTTATAACTATAGAAACATAGGTTTATAATTCTTCTGCTTAAGGTCTGTATATCATTACATCAACCCAAGCTCTTTCCAGGGCTGTAAATTAAACTCATTAGGGTCTGTGGAAGTTTCTACTCCTCTGGTTCCCGCCAAAAGAAATTATAAAAGTCATAGGGTCCACAAGAGCTTACAAAGTTTTGTTAGTAAATTACACACTTGACATGGAAATTGGTGTGTTTGTCGCTGATCTCCTCATATAAGCAAGAGGACGTTGATTTTGAACAGAGGGGTAGGGTGAAAGGGAAGAGAGAGAGGGAGATAGATTAAAGAGGGAGACAGAGAAAGAAAGGAAGAGTGAAAAAGAGATCATCAATCCTGACTCCAGTATCAATCCAGCTGAGATGTTAAGGGTCTTGGGGGTGCCACCTGGGCTCTGTGGGGGTACCTTTCTATAGATAAGTTTTCCCCACCCTGGAGATATGTTTCTCACTTTCTATGAAAATTAGTTATCATGCATAGTCCATTCTTTTAGACCTTTATGAAAATGGGTCAGGGCTTTGTGGCGGTTTGGTGGTCTTGCTCATCCCCTACAGTCCATGCCCACTTCTTGACCTCATTCCTGTGCTTGCACTGTACTGTGTTGTGCTTATCTCCAGGAGCCAGAACAAGGTTGTCTGTCCCAGGAAAGTGCTGCCGTCCATGTGGCCCCCCTCTCCAGTCACATCCTGTAGTTTCTCACACGTTACTGCCAACTATTCTTGTCTGCCATTATCAACCATCCTTGGTTGGCTCTGCAACTATAGGTATTTGAGGCATACACAACAGCCTCCTTATCTGCTAGGCTGCTACAACCTCCTTCACCTCCAAGACCTTTCCTAGGTAGCAAACCATCCCTTTCATAGAGTACTTAACTGCTTGACTGATTGCAAGCTATTTACAATACTTTGCTTGTTGACCAGCAAGGCAGTTCTGGGCCTCCCACCACCCTCCACATTTATCAGTGTGGCAGTTAATTATTTGGTATCTACTTTTCAGCCACTTGCTGAAGCAACAGTAGCCTTGTGACTTTCACAGGTGCTAGAGTTATATTTTTACGAATAAGCAGTAGATAGGACAGAGGCAGGGAGAAAAGAAATAGTGCATGTACTTTGCCCTGTACTTTTTTTTCTTCCTCAGGATATCAAGGTTTTTCTGGTTTTCAGACAGTTTGTTCTTTGTCACACATGCTTAAAAATGCACATGTAAAGAAAGAAAGAAAGGAAGGAAGGCATTGCATAGATTAAGGCAAGTCATTCACTTTAGCAGTGTTCCTTCTGTTTTACAGCACAGGAGATTATTTAATTTTGGAAAATCAAAGCAAAAGTTCAGCATAGACAATGAGGAATACAATAGAAACACTGTAAAGACTTGAGAGATTGTTTAGTTTGATCAACTTTGAGAAATATCCCAGACTTTATTAAATATGGCTTAAATATGGAAATCATTATTATCGGTCAACAACATAGGCTTCGATGCATCTCGAGAAATCCATGGAAAAGAAGGATCTATTGGTAATTGCAGAGCATGGTTGGGTGAGTTATGTAAGTGGACCATATTGAAACATCATTGAGATCCTGTCTTTCCTGGCCAAGACCTACAATTAATTACACACCAAAAGACTTAGAATCATGTTGATTTTCTTTTTAGTGAAGAGTTAGTATTTATGCTCTAACACATTATAAAGAAAAGGAACTGAGAAAAGGATACTGGCAAGGATAGAAACACAGTAGTCAATATTTTTGTAATTTTGCTTTATGAAATAGTTGTATCTTTTTAAAACTAAGTATGGTGCTCAGAAAGCCCAAAATCTGCATAATTTTCACATCAATAAAATCTAATATTTAGTTCCCTCTGTCCTTATGTGAACAAAAATGTTGATTTTAGGATTCAGTATGAAGTTTTAAAAAAGTGGTTCAACTGTATTGTTCTATTTCTAAGGGATTATATTCGCTCCCACTATATCTATAGAAAAAAATCTTATTATAGTTACAGAGATGTGTTGGCTTTTGTGTTAATAATCTAATTTGCTTATTCAATCCTTTATTGGTTAAGATAAGAAACCTTGTAATGGCAGAGTAATTTAAGTGGTTTCATTAGTCTCTTTTGAAGGAACCATTGATTTTTAATGCTCTTACTTCCTAAGCTCATTTTGTCAAGGTTTTATTTACCATTAGCTTCCAGTCCTTGCATGTTAATGCATTTATTAACCTCTGGAATCCTGTAAGAGTCTGTTTTAACAAAAGCAATGAGCAAAACAAACTGTTTGGCTTGGATTTTACATGCTCCATGCACAACCTAATTCAGGAACATTCATATTTCTGAAATTAAAGAGCCTCTGTTTCAGGAACACTGATACAAGAAGACTGCAGAGCACTGCAGAGAAAGATGAATTTTGCTATATTTTTTCCAGCCCTTCCCATTTCTTTGTCGTGGTCATCAACCTGAGTGAGCTGCTAAGAGATATTATTCTTTTTTTACCCCAGTGCATTTTATACCAACAATTCGTAGTCTGGCATACATCCAGACAGAGGGTTCAAAGAGGATTGGTTAAGCAGTAAATTTAGCCCTCCTCCAATCAGTGCATCAGTGCCTGTGCAATTTCCATGTAAGAGGGAAAGGTGTGGAATTAATAACTGCCTTAGAGAGCTGCTTTTCGTGCCCAAATCCTGCCACATAGCAGCCATTTGTTTCATTCTGCAAACCCACAGAGAAACTGCTTTATGTTCAACTGGCAATGGCTGAAGACAAATTGAGAACTGTGGAAGAAAATGTAGATTCCCTCCACAGGTCTCTCAGCCCTTATGCTCTGGAAGTGGGTTCTATGAATCTGATGAAGAAAAAGAGTAATTTTTGCCAAGCCCTGAACACAAGGGAAGAGATAACATAGCTTTGACTGGACAACCTGAAATGTGGCAGAGATGTATGTGTCTGCAATCCCCATGTTCTTTGAAAATTAAAGTTTTTTCTGCAATGCTGATATAAATGCCCATGAGATATTAGGGTTAATCTCATATATTTTTTGTATAAGTATTTGTCATCCTTTTGACCATAACAAATTAGTTAAATCTCCTTCTTTGAAATTTTAATCTGAAAATACTCAACACTAAAACAATAAACAAGGAAATAATACATTTTTCTGGGAAGTAAGAGAATGGAAGATGTTCTTCACTGCCTCAGCCTTTGCATGTTTTATGCTGGTTTAAAATGGACCGATGACCTTTAGAAGTGGAGATCAAAGGTTTGCTGTCATGGAGCACGACAAAAGTATGTAAACATGGCCTTTCTTGAGTCTGTATCTGGTATTATAAACTTTTTGTAGTTGGCTGGTCTCAATGGCTGTGTATCAGTGGAAAGCATTGACAGAATTGGGCCTTGAACTTTATTTTAAACTCTTTGGTGGCCTGGGTAAGTAATTGTATTGTAGCCTTTTTGGATAAAGCTAACAGAATCTAGTTCTCAGCTGCAATCACATGTCTCTCATAAAAGTTAGGAACTGGCATTGCTTCCCTCACAATTTAGAATGAAAATGGACCAAATGGACATACTTTTTGCTGAATTCAGTGACTTGTGCTTTGCCAGATGTGAATGCACACAGCAGATTTGTCTCTTCAGGAGATGTCGGAACCTCAAATTTGCATGTTTGTAAGAGCTTACCCAAGATAGGGGCACCTAGTACATGCATAAAGCTTTCAATATGTAAGTGATTATAGAAGCAAAAATCCTAGATGATATAGAACCTTATCCTAATAGAGATGCCTTAAATTTGATGAACCATACCCTAAGAGTGATTGTTTCTCTTCATTGCCTGGAAAGAGAATGAACAGCTTTAGACAGAGATGTCTTTTTGATAGGTAGGATACGTCCCACTCCAGGTATACAGAAGGCGTCTTTCTGGATCTCGCTCTTGATCACGTAAATTAACAGTCCAGGTGCAGAAAGATATTTAAATTGTGATAAGTTCCAACTGAAGGCAGAAATTTGGAACTAGGTACTACAGTCATGGTGTCCAAATGACATTTGTTGGATTTGATTAGACATTCCTCAACCTCATGGAGCAGCTGGGCAAAATGGAAAGAATTAATTTACTCAATGCATAGACAAAACATGCCAAACAGCTCAACATCTGGAACCAAGAAAGGTGCATACAGAGTTGGGGTATAATGTAGATTTTGTATGAATGAGAGAAGTGTCAAAGGCTAATTAAAACAGCCTAAAATGTATGCGCACTAAATTGGTTTAGTTTAAAATGAGTGTTGCTTAAAAATGAATCCTTTAGTTTCAGTGATACCTACTTTCCTTTAAATGAATCAATGGACATGAGGATAACTCATGAGTATACCACTGGCTGACAGATGTAACCTTCTGTGTGCTGATCTGTGGCACATGCCTGTTTCTCTTTAAATTAAGTGTTCATTATTACCCTGTTCTTCAGGGAGCTTTAAGCCATGTTCAGAGATTGCCCATCATTCAGTGCTGCCTAATTCTTATTGCAGTCTCTGGATTACTCCAAAAAGTCTTCTCCAAGAGCAAAGTGCTTTAGAAATGGTGAAGTCCTAAATGATGTAAAGGAAATCAGTGTCTGTTAGCCTTGGCCTCTTCATTTTCAGCAGCAAAATCCTACCTTCTGACTCTACAGATGGTACTGATTGGCTTAAATGTCTCTTCACTAATTTGTATTAAATAGGTGTCTGGTTGGACCAAACTGATATTAATTCATTTCTTTCCTTTCAATGAAAGACTAGCTGTTGAAATTCAATCTTCCATGACAGTTCAGTAAGCATGTCAAATTTCAACTATTTTTGATTGACTCATTTATTGCTGTTTAAAAGGCTCATTCATAGTGTAAGTTGTCATGTTTCTGCTATTTTGTTATTATCACATTCTGAGGATTTATTTGACAGTTTTAAAATCCAGTGCCAAATTAAGGTGATTTATTTCAATGCATCAGCTTCACAGTTCATGAGCTTGTGATTATTCTTTCCAACTTTTCAAAATAACTATTCCTTGAAAATTACTAAACTGTATAATATCCAATAAAATTTATATACCAACAGAAAACATTATCATCTGGATTCACGATGTCTTGCTGTTTGTGCCAAATTTGGTCTCTGCAGGAAATCACAAAGTCATGAGGTGAAAAATACTTCTAAATACTTACAAACTCTGAAAGGCATTTTCAGAAAGCTTTGATTAAATAGAAAACATGGTATCATCTCTTAGTGTAATGACTGATAGATTTTCAAGTTTTTTTAAAATTAAACTTGCTTTAGCATTAGGCACACAGTGCTCTGAGGTGCCGTGAATGATCTTGTCAGAAAATTATGCTAAGGACTATTGGATCTGCTGGTATCATTGCTGGAAACTCTGTATCACACTTTATGAAAGGCACACCAGTGTGCTCTGAACTACCAGAACACTGGAGAATTGTAAAAGACTTGAGAATGCTCAGTATTTTTGCACAAAACCGATGATGAAGTGAAGATAAAACAAGCTAAACCTCTTTTTTTTTTTTTTTTTAATTGTAAAACCTGACATTTTCCTAGGAAGATAAATGAATTTGAGAATAACAGTATGAAAACCAAATGTCAAATTTTGAAGACACATTCCACAATGTTCTTCTTACTTTTTAGCATTACAGGAATTTCAATTACATTATTCATTGTTAATTACTTAAGGTAGGCAGATATTTGGCTTTCAGAAGTACAAAGTCATTCAATTGATGCACATCATCAGGCAGCAGAATTAATTAGGAAACAAACTGGAAATATTTTTATTTCTAGTTCTGTAATAAACACTGGGAACAGGAAGGGGAATATATAGATTAAAAAAATTAAAACCAGCAAATCCACATTTTCTTTATCTTTCTTTGGAAAACACCAAGAATAAAAAAGTAGTAGTATATGTTTGATTTTATTTAAAAAATATTGGTATTTATAAGTAAATTAGACCCAACCCTTAATCTTCAATATACATTTTAGTGTTGAAAAGCAGGCAGTGCAATTACTATTTTAAGTTTAATAGTTAAGTTAAAACAATATGGCAAAAGGTATGCAACAAGGAAATTCTGCCAGCAGGTCTTTCGTGTCTGGGCACACATAAGTCAGTAACAACAGAACAGGAACACTTCATCTTCTCCTTTCTGTAAACTCAGATACAGAGGAGCGAATATGTCACAGGTCACTGCATGGTCTTGGCACTAGTCCAAAGTACAGGTCAATAAGGCATAACCCCAATTTATCAACAACATGATTTCTGGCTAATATGTCACAAAGTCCATATGATGACAAGAAATTCAATATAATTCTAGAAGGGAGCTGTGGTGCTGCACCATGTAGTGATCAAGCTCTGCTGTTTGTTGAAATGACTCTTCAGGGCAGTAGAACTCAGACAGAACAAGAAACTTTCCACTATGGATACTTTGCTACAGGAAATCACACCTATTTACTCACAGCTGTAGTAATATAAACAATATGGCTAGAAATGCAGGGGTTTTTTGTGTGTCTGTGTGTGTGAAAGCATTATACTCAATACCTCTCGAGTGAATTTATGACATTATATTAGGCAAGAAATATATGATACCATGTAACTTATCTTCCTTACTCCAATTTATCTACTGTATTTTTTCCAGCCTGGATAAACATAATTGCCTTTTCCCAAGGAGTCTGTGGGCTAGCATGGTATTATGTTGACATGTTGGAAATGATTAATGACTGTGAGGTAGGAGAAACTGGGCTAAAATGGATGCAGACTCAGTCCAATTAGAAAAAAGTAAATAAAGAAAATTCAGTGCATCAGTATGCTTCTAATTTTTCATCTAGTTTTTACGAACCGCCATCAAAAATTCACACAAAATATGTATACAACAATTACTGGAGTTTCTATGTCGCTTTTTTGCCTTACAAGGCAAATGAGTTTATTTATAAGCTCATTAAATTTTCACCAATAGGAGGTACATCAAGAGAGCCAGCTTTTCTCATCCTTGTGAATGTATGTCAGTCATAGAACCATAGAATCACAGAACGTGCTGAGTTGGAAGGGACCCACAAGGATCATCGAGTCCAGCTCCCAGCTCTGCACAGGACACCCCAAGAGTCACACCAGGTGCCTGAGAGCATTGTCCAAACACTTCTTGAACTCTGTCAGGCTGGTGCTGTGACCACTTTCCTGAGGAGCTGTTCCACTGCCCAAACACCCCCTGTGTTAAAACTTTTCCTAATATCCAACCTAAACCTCCCCTGACACAGCTTCAGGACATTCCCTCATGTCCTGTCACTGTCACCACAGAGCAGAGATCAGTGCCTGCCCCTCCTCTTCCCCTCACGAGGAAGTTGTAACTGCAATGAGGTCTCCCCTCAGGCTCCTCCAGGCTGAACAGACCACGAGACTTCCACTGCTCCTCATACAGCTTCCCTTCCAGACTCTTCCCTATCATTTGAGCTGAGCTTTCATGGAGTTAAAAGATAAAGAACTACGTACCTTTCAATTTTCAGTACTTCAGCTACTATATAAGTGGGTATGTTTTAGAAAGCCAAATAAATTTTCATAAAAATTTTGCAAAAATCAAAGTGATTTTTTAGTTGTGATTAATATCATAATAGGTAAAACAGGTGATAAGCTAGTGATTTGCAATGTAAAACTTTCCTTTCTTAGGCTAATATCATGAACAGGAAGCAAAGAGGTTTGTTGAGCCTTGCTTCAGATTACATCTTCTGTCATTCATGAACAAGTTTTTTTTTCAATCTTTTGGCACATAAATCCCAGCGTGCTGATGTTATTTGTTTCTCAGGGCATTAATACTTTGCTCTCAATGTCCTGGGTCAAAAGTCTGCCTAAGGTTGTGTGAAGTCTCCTGTAGATTTTCAGATCCAGATACCTGAAATTTGTAAATATCCCTAGTTACAGGCACCAAGAACTTTTTCTTCTTTTTCTTCTTTTTCTTCTTTTTCTTCTTTTTCTTCTTTTTCTTCTTTTTCTTCTTTTTCTTCTTTTTCTTCTTTTTCTTCTTTTTCTTCTGTGATCAAAGCTGCAAAATTCTTCGTGCTTTACATGATGGCAAGGCTTAGTTATATGGCAATTAGGATTGTTACAGATATGTTTTACAGTGCTTCTAGCCATCATATGATATTTAACTTACAATATCTGTCCTTGTAAATCTTAATTAAATGCCTTCCCAGTTTCTAAATTTAAACAGTCATCTATCATGCCTCAGTACTAGTCTCTCTGTGCATGAAACCCCTCTCCATGCTAACATGCAGTATGTACTACCAGTGAATTTAATGCAGTGCTCACCTTCACAGGAACTGGCAATACTGGAAAGCTGGAGTTATTCTGGCAGCATAATATTCTCTGTAAGGTAAAGCTGGGTGATTGCCTCCCTTCTCTCCCCTGCACACTGCCTAGAATTTTTATGCTCCTACCAATTATGTTGAACATTCTTGATGCTTTGAGCAATTAATACAAGGCACAATTTCAGAAAGTAGATTGTTGGCCAAGATAGTGCAGTCATGATATGTAGGACCTGTATTTGCCTGAATATATCAGTATAAAAGGCAATTAAAACATAAATCATGAAATGCACTCATTGTTAAAAGTTTAACTCTCCATAAAATATATTTATCAGCATTTTTTATAGTGAGTATGTCACAAATTGGGCATAGAGATAGGAAAAATGAACTTGACAAGGTGAGGATTAAAAAAAAATGCAAACAAGGTAGCAACCAGAAAGGTTCGGAGGGAAAAATTATTAATTTAAATCACAGAATCACAGAATATCCTGAGCTGGAAGGGACCTATCAAGGTAATTGAAGTCCAAATCCTAGCCCTGCACAGGACCACATTGAGAATCATACCACGTGCCTGAGGGCATTGTCCAAATATTTTTTAAACTCTGGCAGGCTGGGTGTCATGACCATTTCCTTGGGGAGCCTGTTTCAGTGCCCAACCAACCTCTGGCTGAAGAATCTTTTTCTTATATCCAACCTAAATCTCCCCTGACACAGCTTCATGCCAAGTTGGAAAATAAAGAGTCTGAATGCTGCTATTTTTATCACTGTATTCACACAAATAAAAAAATCAGATGTAATGAAAAAAGGTAAATATTACTCTTGAATGTAAATTCTTAACACGTGACAGCAGCAGCCCACTAAGTTTCTTCAACCAGGTCACAGATATAATAATTCCATATTATCACCATCTTTCTCCAGAAAACATTTGATGATTTCAGTGGAAGTGACTCCAAACTGTAGTTTGATTTCCTGCATGTTGCTTAATGATTTGTTCTGGTAGGTGATAATAAGAAGGGGCATCTGATTGAGATCTATTTCCACCCACTTTCACAAACGCTTGTATAATCTTGATAGGGTGTGGTTTACTTTTCAGTGAGCATAATTAATTCCTTTTTAAACAATCAGTGTACATATCATGCAATTGTTAGAGCAAGATAATGTGTAACCTGAACTCTTCAATATCAAATTCACTTTGCAGTGTCAGGATTGACAAATGTTTGCACAGATGCTCTGCTACCATGCCCAGGCTTGGCAGTCCTCCAGCCATCGCTTGCTTGTATCTTGCGTGAGTCAGTGGCAGACTTCCATGTGACTTCTTTATTTTTCAGGGTCGTATGGACTGTGTACAAGTTTCATATTTAAATACTATATGACAGCCAGATTTGGAGCATATGTTTGCATGTTCCTTTCATCAATGGCATTGATCCACACCCTTACAGTGTTAACATGTACTACTGTTTCTTGTGCCTTTGCCTAACCTTCTGGGGGAGGGTTTTTTAGTCCATTGGATTTCTTTGCTCAGCAGAGTAAATAATGTTTATTATCAATGGAAAGAGGGTCATGTCAATTCAGGAAAAGGAGAGATACTTGGAAGATCTAGAAACTGGCAAAAAAGGGCTAGTATGACATACAAACTTCTCCTATTTATGTTGTCTGCCAGTGTTACGGAAAACTGACATTGATTTCTTTCCCTGGGAGAAGTCTTGTGCTGTGGATCAAAAGTTCTTTGTTTTTATCGTGGAGAGCAATGAGGTGAATAAACACCTTAGCCCTACCTAGGGCTCTCCTAAAAGTAAGAGAAAACAGTTGTAGGGGACCTCAAGGAGTCATAAGCTTTGTCTTTGCAAGAACAGTTATGATGGT
Organism: Daphoenositta chrysoptera; assembly: GCA_013397915.1. Taxonomy (NCBI): domain Eukaryota; kingdom Metazoa; phylum Chordata; class Aves; order Passeriformes; genus Daphoenositta; species Daphoenositta chrysoptera. Next base: position 372,036 of record VZRO01005551.1, on the reverse strand, counting down.
CACAGATGTTTGTGCTGGTGTATGGTGGTCTGTGCAGTGACTACACAAGTTCTGAGGGAAAATTTCAATGCAGGCAAAGCAGTGCTCTGGCAGAAGTTGACAGGAAGGTTCTGGGAGGGAGCGGTGACCAAGGAACTTTCCTGACTTGTTGGTTTGAGATGCAGATGTGTAGTTTGGTGAGGCAAAATATTTTACCTGTATGAACACATGAAATGCTGGGATAGCTGACATTAAGAGCAGTTTCTAATTTTTTTTATTTGCTGATAGAGGCTCAACAATTTAGTTCATTCTCCTAACCCAAGGCAAGTTTTGACAAGGAAGAAATTGTGTTAGTGATCTACACTATCTGACAAAAGTTTGAAGTAACTCAGAAGATGGTGATATGGTCATCAAGTATCTTTTTGTGAAATATTATGATGAATTTCAAAGACATTCAGAAATACTACTCAGAAAATTTTTAAAGTACTGTAAGATGGTTGGGTGCCATCATTTTATTCAGAAGCAGGAGCAGGCTCAAGTTTTTTCCTTCAGACTGTATACTTGAAACACGGATGGGACCTGAGAGATTGTTTCCAAATCACATTTACTTTGGGAATCTTATGTCCTTTGCCTGGAGCCAGATTTAACTTTTTCCAAAACATTTAGTCTTTATAATTTTGTATATTGCCCCCTTCCTATTGTTTTAAACCTTCTCTCTTACCATATGTAAGTAGCAACTTACTATTAACATAATTGGATTTGTTACTGTAAGAAGAAAACAAAATCCAAATAAATTTTCTTCAGTGTATGGTTAGTGCTATGGATAAAATTATAGAAAAGTACAGAATTTCTGAGACACTTTTCATAGGTGTTTATACAATATCCTACCTTGGCATTTAATGTGCAGCATTGTATCTGGAATTTTCCTCTGGTACAGTATTGCAGCAATAGATCAACTCTCTTGGGGGAACATTTCACAACTTATAATTGCAAATAGATGAAGACATACCAAGGCATAGATGAAGATTTACAGAGATACTAAGATACAGGGGAGCAATTGGTAGAGAATGTTTTAAATCCCTATGGTTTTGAGCACTAATTAAAAAAATATTAATTTTGCTTTGAGGATTGCACAGGATTTCAAATGTTCCCTAAGCACAGATAGATCTCAGTTTTGGTTAATTTTTTTTTTCTAGATTTTTTAAACTTGAGCTTAAATATTCAGCTATAGATTTTCATATTCTGGAGTATGCTCCCTGTGAGGGGAGACTGAAAAAATGATCTTGTTGAGTCTGGAAACTAAAAAGTTTCAGAATGACCTAATAACTTTCCTCTAAAACCTGTTAGAAAGGTTCCTAGAGAATGGATCCAGGCTCTTCACAGTGCTGAATGGTGTAAGGACGAGAGACAGTGAGCATTAACTGCAAGGAGGAAGGTTCACACAGACTGTAAGGACAAATGTGCATCAAGCACAGAACTGACAGGTGGTCAGTGGAGGAAATCGTCCTGCTCTACGCTGAGCTGGTGCAGCCTCACCTCCAGTACTTCGTGCAGGTCTGGACACAACAATATAAGATATTAAACTATTAGAAAGCATCCAAAGGAGAGCAATGAAGATGGTGAAGGGCCTTGAGTGAAAACCATACAAGGAGAGGTTGAGGTCACTTGTTCATCCAGGAGAACAGAAGACTGGGAGGGAGGACCTCATAGAAGACTACCTCTTCTTCACAAGGGCAGGAGCAGGGGCAGGCACTGATTTCTTCTCTCACTCTTGTGACCACCAACGGGACTCGAGGAAATGGAATTAGACTGTGCCAGAGGAGGCTTAAGTTGGATATTAGGGAGCATTTGGACAATGCTCTCAGGCATGTGGTGTGATTCTTGGGGTGTCCTGTACAGGGCCAGGAGCTGGACTGATCCTGTTGGGTCCCTTCCAACTGAAGATATTCTATGATTCTACAATTTCTGGTCTGAACGGGTGCTTTTTTTTTTTTT
>VZRO01005551.1:286229-370030 GCA_013397915.1 Daphoenositta chrysoptera | reverse complement strand
TTTTTTTTTTTTTTTTGTGGCAACTTGTATCAGTGACCTCTTCTAGCGCAAGCAGTCTCTGCAGAGAGGCACATATGACTTCTTACCTGGTCCCCCCAACCCCACCACTGTTTCCAAAAATATCGTGTCAGTCAAGGTTCTTTGTTAGCTTGGGAGTTCCTACAGTGGCTCAGGGTGACTGGCAGGGAGTGACTGCCAATCAACCAACCATTTCTCATGAACCAGCCAAGTGTATACTTCCTAAAAGCAGTGCACAGAACTGGAATGCATTTTTCAAATAATACATAAAAAGCTCATGGCAACATAGTTCCAGAATGTGGCATAAATGAGGTGGAAAATGTCTTACTGTTTCTGCACTATTGTAATACTGGGAAGGAAGAAGAGCTGAATAAGTTATACCAAAACTTAGGGTGATATGTAACATCTTTGATGAAAAATAATATGTGTAGGGCATAATACTTATTACTTTTTCATCACCACAGGTCTGAACTTGTAACTGGTCTTGTACTTACAGATAAGTGTGTTGTTTGTTTTCCAACCACTATGACTAGGTAGCCAGAAGAAGGAAAAACAGTTATTTGTTTGTTTGGTTTTTTCCAAGGAGTTTTAAAGGACATGAGTAAGGTTTCTCTGGAATGGAGTTCCTGTGGGCTCAGAAGAACAAGAGCTGATTCAGCAGAGCTCAAGACATTATAAAATTGCCAAGGACAAACGGCATGTATTGAAGATCACACTATCTGAAAACAGTTGTAGCTGTCTCCTTTCTGTCTGTCACGGAAAGGTAACTCAGGCAGCCTATCACTCTTGGTAAATATCACATATTGTATCGCATATTCACCTCAAAGCAGACAGTGTGAAAATTACTTCACAACCAAGAGGAACATTTTTCTAAGGTGCATCACACCACGAGTTACTATAAAGTGTCCATAAAGAAAGCTTGAAATACACATAGCAGTGATTTATGTGGCATGTAGTTATAACAAAACTAGTAATGGGTATGGAAAAGAAAACATGCAAAGGAGACATTCTTCCACCTCCCCTAGGAAACTCCATGTCTGGATACAAGTTGGATTTCCAGACCTGTATTTACACCTTCTAACAGTGTGTATGGTTATGACGGTGATGAATGTACACTGTCACTTTTTTGTATTAAAACTACCATCTAAAAATACCTGAGGAGATTCAAGTGTTTGTCCTTTGGTGCTTTATTTGTTTTTAGAAGTAGATAGCATATTCAAAAAAAAAAAAAAAAAAGCTTCCTTAGAAAGCAGTCAATAAGTATTTAACATAACTATCTCTGAAATATTGTAGTTTTCATAAGAAACTTGGATAGTATTCTGGAAAGACTCATGAAATATTTGATGATATATTTTTTCCTCAGGCATAAGTATGTTCATGAAATGTCATAGCAATTCTCATAAGATATTTCCTGAAACACTCATGAGAAATCTCTCTGAAATTGTCATGTAATATTTATGATATTTTCATGAAATATTTAATGATGTATAAAGAAAAAAGCACACTGAGCTACAACTACAGTGAAATACCACATGAAATAAAACATCCATTCATGGAAAGTTCCAGAAGATTCATTCATGAGCTCACAAAGTAGTTGAGATTGGAAGGACCTCTGAGGTCATCTAGATCAACACTTCTGCTCAAGCAGTGTCGCCTATATCAGGCTGACCAGAACTAAGTTCATATGATTTTGGAATGCTACCAAGGTTGGAGACTCAGCAACCTCTCGAGGTGATCTGTGTCACAGATCAGTCACCCTTACAGTGAAAAAGTGTTTCTTGATGTTCAGAGGGAACGTCCTGTGACCATTGCCTCTGGTCCTGTCACAGGACACCACTGAGAAGAATCTGCTCCATTCACCTCGCACTCTCCTTACGGTTTTTTATGTGAACTCAGATCTTCCCAATGAGCCTTCCCTCCTCTAGGCTAAACATTCCCAACTCTCTCAGTCTTTTCTCATAGGAGAAATGCTCCAGACCCTTGATCTTTTTTTTGTTGCCCTTCATTGGACTGCCTCCATGTGCCTCTTGTACTGGGAAGCCCACAAGAGGACACACTATTTCAGGTGTGCCCTCACCAGAGCTGAATGAAGGGGAAGAATCACCTCGCTCCACCTGCTGTCAATACCCTGCCTAAAGCAGGCCAAGACAGCCTGTGCTGCAAGGGTACATTTCTGGCTGTGTCCAAATTACTGTCCACCAGTAACTCCAGGTTACTCTACCTCATCTTCCTGGCCCATCCTTCCTAATGATCTAGTGTCTCTCTGTTACAGCACTTTGGTCATGCAATCCATCACAATTCTTAAGATGAAAGCGGTTTGTTGGCAACTATTTGTGACATTTCTTACAAATATCTAGGAAATTGTTCATGAGCTATCACATGGAATTTATATGAAATATATTATAAAATATAATGCAAGGAAAAGTCATAGTCAGTGAATAAAGTGTAAGTTTGAAATTGTTCAAATAACCCTAGACTCAGAATAGGAACACTAGGCACCTCTGAGTCAGTGCCTTTGGCATCTGTCGTTTGGAGGAAGAGAAGTTTTTTTGACTCCTTTCTTGAACTTAAGAACCTCCCCTACTGTGCCTCCCAGCAGGGTTCGTAGGGAAGCTCTCTTTTCCTCTTGCGTAATTTGGATTATGTGGTGTACAGTCACGGCACAAAGCAAATAACATTCAGCAAGAGGCAGTGGCAGCTTCGCCTTAGATCCCCAATGCACTGTTTACAGTCATGTGATGTCAGTTAAGGCAAGGGATAAATGGTGTCTGTAATCCAAGATGAAATCCATGAAGTTTCACTAGATTAGTACTGCAGAGGGCAATTCATCCCACTTGGTATCTATTTTAGTCTGGGATGTTATTCCTTATAGAGGCAGGATAGGTGATAAGTGGTCTACAGAGCTAAAGACAGAGTGAATGAATCATAACCAATGACTAACTAATGTCTAATTAAAGACTTTACTGGTCAATTAAGAAGATGTGGTTTATCCAAAATTACAAGGGCATTTCTCCAGCACTAGCATACATAATGTCTGCAAATAAATATACTTTTAAAATTAAATAGAAGTGGTGTCAATTGACAACTTGAATTCTTTCGCAATAAACTTTAAATAACAGTGGTGAAATTGCCAATGCAGACAACCAACTTTTGAATTAAGAGGGGCAGTAGGAATAGGAACATGGGTTCTGCCTCTTTTCCTGTTCAGTGTAGGACTTAAAAATCACAGCCTCTGAGAACTTTTAAACTTCAAAATCTATACAGACAATCAGAGCTGCAGAAGGTGTTAGTTACTGCCAGGGAGTTTTGGCCATTTATATCTGAATTTTACAGTGATGTTCATAATGGTGATTGATGGCCACAGCTTCATAAATAGATAGAGGAGATTTTAGGCTGACCTGCAGTTCTGAAATGACATCTGCACAGAGCTTCAGAAAAATTATATTTTTTTTCTTAATATTCTCATACATTGCCACAGATCAATCTTTTCCTCCTAGAAATGAGCCCATGAAAAGTTTTGAACTGAGGCCACAGTTCTGTGTTCAAATTATTAGAAAAAGAGTTGATATCACATCAGTGCTTTTTGGGATGGAATATTTTATCCAGTACCAGGAGTGCTAAAGCTTCATTTACTTCTGTGGTTGAATCACAGCCTTATGCATAGATGCAACTTCACAAGCTGTTGATCTATATGTCACTTCACATTTTCTTGTGTGCTGCTACCAGGCAACTCCTTGTACAAACTGACAAACATTAACCCACTTTAAGAGAGGAAATATTTTGTCACTAGCCTCAATTTCCCCATTGGAAGATAAAAATGAGGATCTGTATCAGAAAGTACAGAAAAGGATGTACAGTAGAACAGAAAGCAAAGAATAGTGAAAACTTAAAAACAAGCATTCAACTTGCTACTGGAGGATTGTGGCCCATTAAATACACACAATGAAAGGTAGAATTCCTCTGAGAAATATGGACATTGCCAGAGCAAATGTCAATATCAGAATAGTTTATCTTTGTTCCTTTTGCAGGAAACCACTCAGGATCACTGATTCATCTCATTCTAACTTAGATATGATTAAAAGTATCATAAGGATTGTGTCCTAAAACAGCCCATTCCATTTCATTGACCAGGAAGAAAAGAGTTGGGTGTCTACCTTAGGTGTAGACATCCAGATAACTGATATCTGAACCTCAGTATAAAGCCCCCAAAACACTTGTATAGAATATTGTGGAGAGGTCTATACAGTGTTAAACCTACACTGAGCAACCTAGCTGTAGCCATGATTGTGGAACACTTGTTCCATTCTGAATAAGGTACCACAACTCAGCACAAAATATCCTCTGTGTGTTGTCAAGCTGTAGAGTGAATCAAAAGGATACGCCCCAGTAAGATTTTCAACCCATATAGTGATTTTCCTGCACAGATTTTCATCTACTTTAAGAATAAATTTGTCCTTGTAACTTGTGAGAGATGGAGAAGAATTATTCCTACTTGAAAAAATGGAGATTAGGACAGAGCTAGAATTCAGAACTCTATTTAAAATTTTGTCTTTAGTGACTAGATGCAGTTGTACTTCTGATATTTGGGAAAATACGCTGGGAAAAAAACCTTAATCTGAGAGGTTTAGTGCATGTATATACACTAAACATGGAGCATTAATCTCCTCAGTGGTACAGAACATTTTAAATCTTAGGTACAGGACTATAACAAAACGATACAAACAAAGTGGGTGCCAAGATAGTAGCATTCATAAATTTGCTCTGTGGAGCTATTAAACAGAGGCAGACTAGCAATCAAGATCTTGATTCAGCTTTATGTCTATGAAAGGTTGGCTTAATGCTGTAATAAAGGGTCTTAAGTTGCTTTGTAATGGTTGATAGCTGCTGTCACAAGAGTATGGCACAGCTGGGAATAGAGCATGCAGTGTTAACCAGAGAGGTCTTCCCTCTTGTGATGATCCTTTTATGATAAAAGCATTGGACTGAAAAGTCAAAGATTTATTTCTTGTTTTTACATAAACTTCTGTTATGACCTCTGGAAGCCACTTATTCTGTCTGCACCTCGTCCCTTTTTCTTTTCTGAAATTCTGGTCCACAATGTATAGTTTCTTATACTGCACTCAGATCCAAGTGCCTCTCAGTGCCAGGTTAAACAATGTGGCTAATGTTAGTCTTGTCTAGACTGTCTTTATTCTTCCCTATCCCAATAAGGAAGAAATGTATGTAATACAGTACTTCAACCCGTAGATGCAAACCTGATCCTAGGGTCATTATTTAGAACAGCTTCTAATTATGCTAGGATATAATTAGAGCCAGAAACAAATATAAAATCATAAGGTCAGGGGGCATCAGCTGGGTTATGTTTACACTGCCCAGCACTGCAGCATATTTGCTTTGTAGAAAATTAGAAGGTTTCATTCCCTAACTCTGACTTTTTGTGTTGCTCGTGCCCAGAAACTTAATACATAGGAAATGGGCACAAGCCAGAGAGTGGCTTGGGAAAGGATAGATAATGGGTCTATCTACCTCGCAAATTCATCCACGAGCCTTCTTTCATTAAGACAGAACTCAAAAAATATTTGTGCTCATGGTTATGGCGTGCTTTCGCATGATAAAGAAGACATGCTGGAGACAGAATTACTGTAGGAAGCCATGTCAAAAGATCCTGCATTGTCTATCTAACATTAACCAAACGTGGATAGAGAGGAAAGAGTATAGGAGTGAAACAAATGTGGTTAAACGTTCTCAGCACAGTCTTACAGTCTTTAGAAACTTATAGCAGAAGGAATTTCTAAACAAGGAAACCTGATGTGCTTGAAGTTAATAACTACGGATGAAAATTTCTTCCATCAACTTGCACAGTCCCCACTTGAACTTAAAATCCATTTAACATTTGCAATGTCTTGTGGTGGGAAGTTCCACAGATTACTTACACAGTGTGTAAAGGTCCAGATTTTCTTCTTTTGAAAGTCACACCTAGTTTTTTTGATAGCCTGTGGTGCTTTCATTCAAAGAAGAATGAATAGTCCATCCCTGCATAGCTGTTTGCACCTCTCATGACTTTATTGACTCCTATAATAACTCCATCATCTCTTCCCCACAATTTTTAACATGCTGAAATTCCTAGCCTGTGTACACAAAGCATTTAGAAGCACTGAACTTGATTATTAATGCTATGAGAATGCACTGGTTACTTCAGGGCAGATCTGATGGACTGAAGCACCTATCTCGGCTGAGAATACCAAAGCACTGAGGGTGTCATTCTTTCAGAAATGTCCTTGGCACTGTTTGTCTGAGCAGTGATAAATAAATGAATCCAGATAATTTTCCATCAAGATAGGTCAAAACCTTGTATCAGATAACAGCCGAGATACTGCCAACCTGAATATAGATTGTAGAAATATAGCTGAGCTGATTGGGTTCAGCTTGAGGCACAGCTGAATCTTATCCAACTGTTCCATTCTGGAAGCAACTCTCTCCCAGACCTCTAATATTGCAATTATAATAATCAGATGTAGTGAAGATTAGGTTTCACTGTGTGTCTTCTGCATATAATTGGCACTTTACTTTGCTTCGGTGGTTGAAATTGGACTATGCTGCACTTATATTCCACAAAATGCTCATTCATCCAGATCAGGAAAACAGCTAGAGAGCACTGTGACTTTCTGCCTACCCACGCACAAGTTTCCATCCAATAGAAACCATAACATGCTAAGAGATACAGCCAGTCCGCAAATTTGCAATGCGGGGAATCTTGCAGTGTCGGGGCAACTGTAATTACCTGTCTGTAGGCTGAAAAGGAGTGGGAAGATATTTATATATCTATATAAAAATCTATCTACTTCTATATCTATATTTAAGAATTAATAAAACAGTTGGACTGAGGTCATATTTCTAAGATATGCTCATGTTGTCTAACCGTTGTAGAATGCAGACAGGTCTTAGTAAATCAATGATGTGTTTTTAGATTATCACTTAATGTATTTTAGTCCCTACTCTTAGAGTTTGAATCCTGTCTCCTGAGATCATACTGTTCCTTTGAATTGAAGGGGCCAAATACTTATATGCTTGATAAGGAATCAAAAGGGCCTAAAAGAATTTAGAAATTGTATTTCTACCCAGTACAAGAGAATATCTATCAGACTGGTGAGGAAGTATGTCTGCAGCTTTCTCCATGCTGCATGTTGCTTAACAAGGATACCTGTTCAATCACAAGGGCTGCTAAATTTGAAGTTTTCTTTTTAAGAGAGCAAATATCTCATGGCCAGAAGTGCAGCTTCAGTCTTTTCAGCTGTTTTCATAGTCAGTGTTGTAAAAACAATTTATTTTTTCCCTACATGTTTAATAGTTATCTGATCCATGTGAGTAAGTCTATGTCCCAACAGACAATATGGTTCAAGAGCACTTCAAAGAATTGCACAAGGTTTTTAAAAAGAGAGCTCTCTGAGTACTTTGGAGTCAGTCTTGGATAGCTGAGAACTTTAATGAGGGTTGCTCTCACCAAGGGATTTAGGAAAATGTGTAACGTAGTATAATACTGGTAAGAACTATTACTTCACCAATACCTTTTACTGTTTTTATATGTTGATTTGCTGAAGAAACTTCTGTGTAAGTCATGGGAATAAACTGCAAATGGCCTGAGATTGCCTGGAAAAGACATGAGAATGTCTATAATTATAAAGTCTCTGTGGTAGCTTTTGCCTTCACAGAAAAGTAATTAAAAGTTCTTAAAGGATGAAAGGAAGTTGAGAAGAACTGAGTACATCTCAGGCTGAAATTTCAGAATCTTGAGAGAGTGCTTTTAAAGCCTCTAACATGAGAAATTCAGTAATAGCTGTAGACTGTGTTATAACTTTCATTCTCAGACATTAAAAAAATGATTCCTGATGAATGTAGGATGTTTTTATCTCGGTGCAGTCTGCACTGTATTTTTCAAGCTTTCCATTGCGATCTGCAGCATTGTCAAATTCAGTAAGTAATTTTATGATGATGATAGTGGGGTTTATATACTAACATTAAATCAAACATTAAAAAACAATGGAGCAGAGTATTGTGGCTGTAATGTTTGCAATAATGAACACATAAGCAAAACCAGAATGAGTCTGCCTTTTAAATAGTCATTATTTGTTTTTTTTTTTTCCTTTAAACATCACTTACATGTGCAAAATTCTCTTTCCAATTTTATTTTGGGTAAAGTATTTGACATGTTATCAGGTTTCTTGAGACAGAAAATTTAACACAACATTGCAATTTTCTTTTCTTCAGGAGGTGTAGTGAATTAATTGGTTTTTCCAGAAGAAAATAAATTAAAGGTTGTATCTTTTACTGTTTCAATAAACAACTCACCCATCATATACAGTGTATCAAGAGTGAAAAAATAAAAGGGGAATATTCCCAAAAGATATTATATAATCAAAAGTAATTATCAGTATGCTCGTTTATGTTTTCATAGCTAATAATATTTGTATTTAACATCTTTGATTAAAATTGAATCAAATGTTTGGGTGTTGGGAATTTAGGAAGAACCTAGATCTTTTGCTTGGAGTATAACAGTATTTGATTTACAGACAGAAATTATATACAGATTTGAATTTCTGTTTATATTTTCATCTTGTTTAAAAAAGAAATCCAGATTCTTCTCTCAGAGAGCACAATCATTAGATGTTGTCTTTCATATAATCCATTGAAGCATCAGAGTTATGTCCTGAGGACAGTCCCCCAAACTTTAGTGACCCTCAGACAGGAAAGGTTTTAACTGACTGCCTAAAGGGTTTCCTGAAAAGTGATTATTTCCTCAGTTGAGGCAACAATGTTTTTCAATCACTGTCTAGAAAATCCTTGTGATATTTTGATGCAGTGAGTAAGTGCTAATATTATCAGAACATTATAGTTAATGAAATTGTGGCAGACTTGGTGTGAGTTAAAGCCAGATTTTTGAATTGCACTATTTCTATTAAGTGCTTAACATAAATGATTAGCTTTTCAAAACGTCTCATGTTTTTTGAGATCACTTGTTCATACAGTGAGAGTAAAGGGTAAAATGAAGAAGTGGTCCCAAATCATCAGACTCTGGTGCTAAAAGGAAGCTATGATCTATAGCATATTCAGTGAGGAGCATTGCCTGCAAAAGACAGTTTTAAAGAAACTAAGACCTTTTTCTCCTGGATAATATAGGAAACGTAAGTGACCCATTCCAAGTAAGCAGTCTGGATGAGATTGCCCCAGGTTTTTGCATACTCTGCCCTTCAGTACTACCTTAGAGTGCTTTGAACCCTCAGATGTCATTACCCATCCTACTGACAATGTGCTGTTTATGCAATACAGTCACAACTTGCTTTTAGAAAAAAAGTCTATTTGGCCTCAGCACAGTTCTCAAACTGTTTAAAACACTTGAACTGAGAAAAACACCCAGTCTTCCTCTTCCTCACCCAGTTTTGTCCTGTGGCAACCAAAGTGCAGTACGCAGCCAGGAGACCCAAAGATGAAACCTTTGAGGTCTTGATGCAGCCAATCTGCTGTAGATGGGACAAGCCATGAGGAGAGTGGGCACAAGCCTGTGTAACCCCTCCCGACCAGGGATCCCATGTGGAACATATTCAGCAGCTTTAGTAAACGTTAGTGTTGAAGGTGATACAATACAGTTTTTTTCTGGTTCAGGACAAAACCTGATACATATTACATTTAAGTTTTGTATGTAATGCTGAATTTGTTGTGGAATTAAAGAAACTTATTGTGAAATTTTGATGAATTTTCTGCTTGATATGATAAACTATTTTGGCAATAATAATATTTTTCTTTGTCATGCATTTATCTGCGTATATTTTTAGGGAGCACTTAGTTTATCGAGAAGTTGTTCACATAAGAACAAAAGTCTGATACAACTCTCTCTGTTATCAGTGCAACAGCAGAAGGTCCTTATCTAGAAAAGTCACCAAAACAGTGACTCCCTTTGTTCAGCAGCCAATCCGAACATGGCTTTTGTGTGAACTTCTCTTCCTCGGTAGCAAATAATCTGTTACTGCAAATTACTGAAGACTAAATTAGAAATAATGATGGAAGAAAACTCATTAAGGATAACATTTTGAAAACAAGGAACCAGTACCTTCTATAGGAATAAAATCATTAGACATTTTATCTCATATTAATAGTACTTTGTATTTTGAATAAATATAAGCTAACAGTTTCTTGAAAAATTTGGGGGAGGTAGTTAAATAAATATAATATACTTCTAAGGTATTTTTTTGAATAAAATGAAAAATTTTTATCCAGGCAATCCTAACCACTGAACAGTATAACAGGGGATCTCTACTGAATTTTAACCACATTTTCAGTGTTTTCCTTTAATTTTTTCCCCTGTTTATAGTTTCTATGCAAGGAGCACATTTCCATTTTCTTTGCATGAATCTGTTGTCAATTAGGTGCATATCTTGTCATTCATACAGAAAATGTTAGTACTTTTCACAGGAAATTTGACATACTTCAGACTGATTATTTTTAGAAGAAAAATAAGTCTTTGTCTTGCACTAAGTAAATGATGTGAAGTATCTACTGCATTGCATGAACTGAATATCAAGTATCTTACTTATACAATGTTATTTATACAGTAACAGCTGATTATGGAAAATATAATCTGAAGGTTTTTTCCAGAACACTTATTTTTATCACACTTATTTGTTAACTTTGCTGGTTTAGATAAAGACCATATACAAGAATTCATTGTAAATAAAATAAAAGTAAATAAAGAAGTATTTCAGTTTCTGTGTACTAAAACCAAATTTTTATTCTTGCTTCTTTCATCACTATTAGTTCATAATCTATCTAATTTAATGTAAATTTATGGGGAAAAAAAATCACAGAGATTTTAAAGACCATTGTATTGCCTCCTCAGAGAGGGCAAATAGTAATTTTCCTCTAACACATATTCACTAGTGATTGGATTTCCACATCATATATTCTGTGAAAGAAGTGAAATAAATAGAGTCCAAGATCTGACTCATTCATAAAGTGATGTAATAAAATTTTGTGAAAGACAGGCAGAATATTGTATTCTAAAAGACAGAATCTGAGGGCTAAAATTTACAGAGAAATATGTCCATTAATGAAGGTCCCATTTCAGTCAAAAAGAAGAGACTGTTTCAACTCAAAGGTGACATCTGTAAGGGGTTAAACCTTAGTTCAGTGCTTATTTAGAGTGAATATAAGTCCTTTTCATTTTAAGAATTATATTGTGTTGGCACTTAGACATATTTCTTATTTGTTAATGTGCAATAGCTTTCCTTTCAATATATGAATAAGGATAAAGTTCCAAAATTTATTTTAAATCTTGATGCATTTGGGGTTAGAGAGCCAATCTTCAGGCCAATCTCTTCACTGCTTGCCATGATACAAACATCTAAAGAGAAAATAAATTGAAAAAAAAATCAGCATTTAGTGCTAAATGCTAAGCGTTTTACTGCACAATGACTATCATCACTGTATAATAACATCTGACAAATAGGCTATTACCATCAGAGGGGAGGCTTTTAAATCAGGACTTAACTACTTTTATTAAAGGCTTGGAAGGTAATCACTGAAATTATATTTTTTTCTTGTGTGTTTATGCCTCTGTCTAGAGTCTTTAGAGATTTGCCATTTACAATCTATCTACTACCTGTTGTGAAACTCTGGTAAGGAGATAATACAAGCAATTAGAAAAGCATTGCTCACTCCTTAAGTGTTATTACCTTACATTAAGGTTTCCAAAGGGAATACACAATAGTGTTTCAGTGACATTTTTTGTTCCTATATTTTCCCAAAGATACCTTTTGTTTCTTACATATTCTATCTAATCAGTAACTCACAGGTGGCTGCAGAATAGTGTCAATACATTAAATATACTCCCTTAGGAGCAAGTAACATTAAATCTCAAATCCACAAAAAACAAGGTCAGTCTATGATCCGTTTATACATAATGTCAAAACAGAATATCTTAAAACCCCTTCTAGGTTAGTTTTAATCTTATGTGTCTTAAATATTTCTAAATCTATAATCTCTGGACATGCCACAAGGCTATACAGTAATAGTGAGAATTTCAGATGTGAATCTTAGCATACTGACATAAACCCACACATGTCCCACTTGCCATGCTGTGCTGCATGTATTTTCCAAGTTTGGGACCCTCTGTGATGGTCCCAGCTGGTCACCCCAGTCAGAGACTCACTGAGTGCTTCTCATATGGGGAGACAAAACCTGGGCTCTCACAAGGCAGGGTTATGATATGAAGCCCATCACTTTGCCCTCATGTCTTCCAGGGGCTGTTCTGCTGTTTTGCCTCTTGTCTGCCGTGACATTGGCTGTCCGGCTAGCTGTCGCCAGTGCCGGCACCCGCCCGGTCGGGAGAGGATGGCGGAGGCTACTCGTGGGCGTGGGAGGGTCGGTGAAATCCCAGTTTGGGTTCACCAGACCCACCGGTGGTACGGGCGCGCTGGAAGGAGAGAGGGAGGGAGGCGGAGGGGCTTCTCGGGGTTGAAGGTTTATTCGGGCATCAGGGTCGCGCAGAGAAGCCCCGAAGGGCTGTTACGCAGGTGTTTTTATCTTTTACAGAGTGGGAGGAGAGAATACAAAACATCCAATGGTGCAGGGATGCAGGGTTTGAATTCTTGCAGGCAAGGGTACAGAACCAATGGAGAGCATTGTGGGAGGGGAGGAATATCGTGAGAGGAGAGAGAGAGGGAGAAGCCAAACACAGGGAAAAAGGGGTGAGATGGCAGTGGCTAATTATGGGGGTATGCTGGCCGCAGAAGTGGCCATAACGCACTGCAACACTTGTCCCTACCAATGTAAAGTGATTCTGCACTTTTCCAGACTGTTGTTAATCTCCGAGAAAGTAGGAAGGGATCTACAAAGCGGTAATTAGAAACAATAGCAATATACATTGTAAAAATCCTTACCACTCTACTACACATACTACCAGTACCTTTCCTGCTGGGTGTGTGTCCAGCTCTGCTGGGAAGGTTGATTGGTGGACTCCTGCCTTGTTTTTGGAAAGTCTACACTATGAAGCACCTCTACCTTGGACGGTGAGCTTTGGAGCCGAAGCTGGGGGAGATGAGTTCTTGTGTCTACATGCCCAAGGGTGTTCCCTCACAGAAAGGCTGGACACATCCATGTTGTATCAGATTTGCTTTTGCATCTCTCCTGGGCCCTGAGCATAGAATTTAGGACTAAAAAAAAGCACTTTTTACATGTGTGTTAGTTTTTTGTTTTTTTTTTTTTTTTTAATTCAAACTTAACATGGCTCACCAGACTCAAGGATTTTTAAGCATTAAAATGAAGGTATGTGATGACATTGGAGGAAATAAAACTTTGCTAGCATGTTGTTGCCAGACCGTGTTGGAGGAGAGTAAAACTTGTCTTCTGCAGTATTCTATCCACACTAATTAACACAAAAAAAGAGACTGAGGTTCAAGGGTAAATTTGATTGCAAAAGTATTTCACAGTGTAGATGTACCCTTCACTTATTTTTGAATAGGTCTATGCTGAAGCAGATTATGGAAAGCTAAAGGATTGGGTTCACAAGGGTAGCAAGTGCTTTATGTATTTTTCTTGTCTCCCTCTTTCCACAGTCTGCAAAAAATATTTGCAAAGTAAATAGATAATGTAACTTCTTTTCTTCTACTAAAAGAATAGGTGATTTATACACACATATATTGAGAAATTCTGTTCAGAAATGAAAATTTTTGGGGGGTTATCTGTGACTTATCTCTTGGAACTTGAGCTGGAGAAAAAGTGAGTACTGTGTGTACTTTATACTCAGCCCTACAGAACATATAGAATCAGTGCCATAAAATGATTTTATTCATAAGGGACTTAAAGGATCATCTAGCTTCAACTCCCCTGCATTTGACAGGGACAGGTTTGACAAGGACACTAGACCAGGTTTGACAAGGACACTAGACCAGGTTTCTCAGATCTCCATGCAACCTGGCCTTGAACACTTCCAGGGATGGGGTGTCAAGAACTTCTCTGGGCAACCTGTTCCAGGAACTCACCTCCCAGTAAAGAATTTCTTCTTAATGTACCATTTAAATCAAGCCATTTTCAGCTTAAAACCAAACATATTATACTCAGAATGAGACGCAGGAGGGAAAAAAAAAAAAAAAAGAATAAAAAACTCACAGCAACCGGAACCATGTATATTCAGATCACTTTTGGGCTTTTTTTTTCTGTTTGTGTTTTGTTTTACGTACTACTTTCCTTGCAATTTGTCTTATGGCATGTCTTACAGTTTAAAGCAACACTACTTATCATTTTTCAGGCAAGTAAAAATGTACTTCCCATTCTCCCCTTAATGTGTTTATTATTTAAGAAACTGCTGTTTGTGCACGTGGCATTGTGGCTCAATTACAACAGAAGAGAAAAGTGAGAAGTTTTTTTCGCTTTCAAAGGATATAAATTGCTTTTCAAAATCAGGTGTCATGGTCAGCTGAAGTCAAAGCTCTCAAGCACAATTTTTCATCTTTTTGATAAAATGAATATGGGAAAGTTCATGGCCACCAGAAGCTGTAAAATGAAGTACAAACCTATATGATGCATCATAAAATTATAACTCTTTACTTGTACTGTTATATAGTTTTCTTTGAAAAAATGAACAAAATACATATTTATTTAAATTAAAATATTTTTATTAAGTCTGATGGAAAATAGAAGCATTAGGTACATTTGCAGTTAATTAACACACTTTGCATGGGGAGGATACAAGTGGCATTTATTCCCTTTGAGCCACTTGCTTTATTGATATATTCAATGCCTGAGTGGGTAAACCAGCAAGGAAATTTAATGTCTAGGGACTACTTCATACTGTTTGCTACTCTTGTAGAGATGATAGCTCCTTAAGCAAGCCTGTGGGTGATACTTGTCACGTTAATCTCCTGCCAAATCTATTCCATAACCTATGCAGTTAAAATGTACACGAGTTCAGTTGGCGAGACATGCAAAAGAATAAATCATGAAGAGGCTCAGTTAATAAGGGGCTAAAAGAAACTTTTGCCATTCGGTCTGTACATACGTACATATACAGAAAAGCTCTTTGCAGTCATGCAGGTCTTCCTAGGGGACATCTGTACTTAACTGGAATTTTGACGTCGTAAACTCAGGTTGACTTCACCAGTTGCTTTAGGATGGAAAGTTTTGTCTAAATCGTCCTTTGGTTTATATTTATTTTTCCTTTATCACCAAAAGTGGATGCTTCAAGGGTATAGGTTGGCATTGGTTCAAAAAAAGGTCCATTTTTGTACATGTACATTTGGAAGAAGATTGTGGAACTGATAGAATAGAGTCTTATATTTTATCTATATTTTGAAAGTGAATTAAAGAAATGTCAAGTAACAGTGGACATTTAAGCTAGAATTCTACAGCGTCAATACATCAGAGACACTAATCAGTTACAGTCCCAGGGTACTATCTAGTAAACAGTAATTTAATTAAGTATATTAGTATGTTTATTTTTTATGTTTTAAAAACAAGATTATAGTCAATATTTGTCTTTTTTCTAAAAAGAGGAAACAGATGGCTGATAAGAGAAAGTCATAGACATAATATGTCCATACATTAACTTAAAACCGCATTTTTAAGTACTACTCAGGCTGTTAGCTGAGCAATTTCTATTAGAGAAGCCAAATGAAACCTTATTTCCTGCTTTCAAATTGCAGGTATAAAAATGCTTTTTGAAATACACCTACAAATTTGGTGAATACGTTACAGTACTGACCTACTGGTCTGGAAATACAAGAGAGAGAAAATGTTTGAAATAAATGGGCAGAGGCAGGATTGACTGCTAAAGTAATCCTGTTCACTTTGTAAAGCAATGACCCAGAGGAAGAGATGTGCAGTAGAGATAAGATTTCCTGATACTAAAAACAAGAGTAGCCATTGACAGAAAAAGAATAATACAAAATTACTCTGGTAGACTGATTACCTGGACTGAAAAATACAGCTAATTATTGAGAAATTTTCCTGTAGCTGGAGAAAGTTTCATACTAAAAACAAGAAAAGAGAACATAATTTAAATAACTAAACACAACAGAATTCTGAGAATTGTCTTATAACAATGATTAGAGAGAATAAACAAACATTTTAATTGCTTTTTTCCTATACAGAATCACAGTGTTCAAAGTGTGGTGTGGACTACCCTCCACATACTGAGAATAAACTCTGTGAACTCGGCTTTTGCCTTGGGAGTCTTACTGGTTGTTCTGACTTCATCTGGCAGTTGGCTTCTCTATTCCATACCAGCTCTGTGCCTTGTCAGGATTTAATCACTGTACTTGGTTTGTCAATTTGGGTATCTGGGGTCCCAGTGACTCATAAATCTAGTGGACATCAGTAGATTGCACTCTGGTACACCCTCTCTTGGTGTTTGTTCCTTCCATTTTTTCCACAAGGGTTGCTAAATTCCGTCCTTCACATGGATTTCTACTACAATTCTCTATATTGTTGAGTTGCTGTTGATGACATGACCTCATAGCACATAGGGAAATGGAATAGATGGACATCCTTAGTCCAAGAAAATCCCTTCATGGTGGCAAAAAATGGGTTCTAAAGCAGGCTTCAAAGAAGAGTTTGCAACAGAGGATATCCTTCTAGTGGAGCCCAAAGCTAGCCAGAAGGGTGTTCCACCATATCAGAAAAACAAATGTTAGGCACTTTGTTTTTGAGCTGTGACTAGATGCTCATGGGATCACAAAGTATTCTGGCTGGAAGGGACCTCAAGATAATCCATCTTGTTGCTGAAAGCATGGTGAGTATCAAGGTTGGAGTAGATTGCTCATGCAATGCTCATGCTAGCATGCTCACGCTCTAGCCTTCCAAGTATCCAAGGAGAGAGATCACAGAGCCTCGTTGGGCAAAAGCTTTCAAGGCTTGATTGCCTTTGTGAGAAGGTTATTCCTAAACAAGGTAGATAGATATTGCTTGTTGAGTTTTATGAAAGCAATTTTCAGATTTTTCTGATTAGAAGACATATGGCTTCATTCAGAAACAGATGATCATGTAAAGCAGCAGAGAGATTTATATGAGTGATGCAAATCACTGCTTTCACAGGGAGGTCACGAGGCTCTGATAACATTGGAGTAAATTCTTGCTCTTATGAAGAATTCAAGTCAAGGCAGTGGAGCTGTTGCATGGATATTTTAGGTTGACAGCAGGATCTTAATATTAAGCCCATAAAAATAACCTGAATTAAATTTCATTAACTCAACATGCAAGTCTTAGCTCTCTGAGGGAAAAAAGAAGAGGAATTGTGATTCAGGGAAAAGTAGTAGAGTTAGCTTTTCAGCTCATGCTGAGGTAGATCTCAGTACCACATGATGCTATGGCAAGCTATATCCTCAGAGGAATTGTCCTGCTTAAGATGAAGCTGAAAGACATGATGCTGATCCTAAAGACAAACAAAATCATGATCTCAAATGGGATTCAGAGTTGTAAGAGGGGTAAGAGGATCTGTTTCATGGTTATGTCTGCATGAAATGATGCAGAAATATACATGTTTTTGTATGTCAGTGCCAGGAGTAGTCACACTGAATAGTGCCATTACCACTGGCAAAATGTTATATCTGTTTTCATAATTAGAGACCATGTGGGTAATTTTACCTTCCTATTTTCACAGAACAGTGAGCCTGAGTAATTTTGTGGGTTACATGAATTCATAACATGTAAAAAGCCAATAATACCTGTGGTTGTTGAGCTGCAAATTCACACACACCTGTCATTGTATGCCAGGCAGTCCAGCTCCCAAGTCACTGCTTCATAGCTTTCTATGTAATAAGGGATTTGTCTGTCTTTAGATATCTAGAATGTTTCCCTGCCTGGGGCAGTCAAACAAACATCTTCAAAAGGTGACTCATTCTAAGCTTAGTACTTCTAATAACTATCTCTGGGGGAGATGAATTTTCTTCTACCAGTGCCTGTCTATTATTGTGTGTTAGAGGAAAAAGTATTTTACCTTTTTCTAATCCATAAATAGACATTTAATTTGGATTAGGGGAGATAATTTCTACCATACTTTTTTCTTTTTTATCATTGCATTTTACTGTACTGCATTTCACGTAACCATTTCTAGCTTTTCAATGGTGATCTTCATTTCTGGTCCTGACATACGAATGGTCTTGGCAAATGATTCAGATCTGTTTCTATATAGAAATGGATAGATGCAACACAAGATAACTAGGAAGGGAACACAAAAATATGGAACTCTAAGAAGAGAAAACTGAGTGTATAACAAATTAGACCTAAGGGTGTTAAGCTCCTTGAAGAAATTGCTTTAGCCCTGTGCATAGCTAAGCCAGGGAATCTATATTATTATTGTTCTGCAAAAGAAACTGCAAGAACTATTTAATTCTGCAGCTAACAAATTACTACCCACCAGAAAAGGTCACAAACAAATATAAAGAACAGATAAGAAACAAAGCTGAATTTCAGCTGAAGTGTAGGAACAGTGACATTCTTTATTGATGCTTTCAATTTTCACCTTCTTGTGTTTGTTTTTTAAAAAATATAAGGAATTCCAGTTTATGATTTTTAAGCTTTGGGATTTTTTGTTGGTTTGTTTGGGGCTTTTTTTGGGGTTTTCTTTCCTTGGGTTTTTTTGGTTTTTTTTTTGTTTTTTAAAAAATATAAGGAATTCCAGTTTATGATTTTTAAGGTTTGGGTTTTTTTTTCTTTGGTTTTTTTTTTGTTTTTTAAAAAATATAAGGAATTCCAGTTTATGATTTTTAAGGTTTGGGTTTTTTGTTTTTGTTTTTGGTTTTTTTTGCTTGTTTGGGCTTGCTTGTTTTTGTTTCTGTGTTTGTTTTTACTGGAGGCCTCATTTGTAGGTTTGTCAGCTCTCATCTATAAAGTAGTAAAGCCAGCACTGAAGAATTCTAAATGAGAGTTAGTTGTAGAAAATATTCCCTAGTCAACAAGGAGGGTTGGTCTGTGCCAGTTGGGTTTCACTCCTGACTCAAAATGTCATTAATATTGACATGCTGGAACTGATGCTGTGTCTATAAAGCTTCACATACTGCAGTATTTCCTACAGCAAGAGGTGGACAATATGCTTCTGCAGCCTTCAAGGACTCCCCAGGGCTAAGATGAAGCCCTGACTCTGTTTCTTCTCTCCTGTTATTTGCCTGGCCTATTGCCTGACCATCTGCAGAACTCTGTATTTATGCCACTATTTCATCTGCTTCTCTGAGGTGAGCTCAAAGGAGAAGGCAGCAAGGTGAATCTAGCCTTGTTGCATAATGTCTTAAGATCTGTTGTTCAAATAGGGCAGCCCTAATCTAGCAAGGCAAATAAAATCCTACCTTGTATTAACTCACAGGCTGGGTGGCAAAGGAATAGCTACGAAGGGAAGGGAAAGTTCAGTGCCTTTAAGAGCCTTCTTGCACTCTGATAATGGCACAGAAAGAAAGAGTTGTGTCTCTTACAACTGTGGTAGTCTGAGAACAGAGGAAAGGAAAAGTTTGCAGGTGAATGGATGTGGTTTTATTCAACGAGATGAAAAAAAAACAGAAAGGAAAAATCAAATTCACAGGCATACAAGATCTTCTAAAGTAAGTATATGCACTGGGGAGTTACATTTGAAAGAAAAAAACCGTCTCCTTGCTGTTTCAAGGTATTTCTGCTTACAAAGAAAAGAAAAATCTTCAGATCAGTTAGAACTGCGGGCATCAGAAATGTGTTTTAAGTTGTATCTTAGGAGACACCTCCTGATATGTTTTAGCTATCAATAAATTTGTTCCACATGAATTCCCTTTTGTAAACATAGTATATGTTGGGAAAATATTTATGGTTTTATCCCTCACACAAAGAGCACTCCCTATTCATTTCTCTGTCCCCAGCTCTGCTCTAACTATATTACAAAGACTCATGGAATAAAGTGAATCTTTCTCCTCACTTGTACTCTTTTCCTTTGTCTGTGGCTGTCTCCAGAATACTATTTTGACAACACAGCTATGTTACCAAGAAGATATATAGGCAGTTAAATATAACACTTGACATTTACATGGCTCTTTTTTTTCTTAGATCTCAGAGAGAACTATGGAAAAGTTTAAACACTCTCATCAACTCATACAGGGAAGAAAGTAAGATACAGTAAGAGGCAGAACTGAGAACAGAACCAATCCTTCTTATCTCTAGACAGGAGCTTGTCATTTTAGACCAATTAGATTGTCTGGCTTGGGTTTTATGGTGAAAAAACCCCATATATCTGAGACTCTAGTATGAAATGTGAGAAAATGCATGTAATCATGCCTTTCATTAAGAGTTTCTTCCTTGCAGAAATAACCCATCTAAAAAGTCTTATTGCCATGTACAGTCTACTTTGAGTTTTTTCTTAGTGTTCGTCCTGAATAAACAAGAAAGGAGGTTATTTTCGTGTCTCAGCTTCTGACTAAATTGCTGGTAGCAGAGAGGAACCTTTCATAAAGAAAAAAAAAAAAAAAGCTGAGAAACACATGAAGGAAGTTTGTATCTCCTAGCCTAATTCTATAACCTCTGGCTGTAGATCTGAACATATTTATGAGTGAAGATGTGATTTATGTTTTAAAGTAAGGTGAATTAGATCATTCAGTCCATTTGATCATCACATAAGCTGCAGTGGCAACTCCATGATAGAGGAAAAAATCATATTAAAATGACAAGAACAGAACTAATAGTGAACAGAGAAGAAAGAAAAAAGTAGTAAATAAGATTATTTTAGGAGACCAAATAGCAGAAAAAAGTAATAGTTGAATTGTAAATTTAAAAAGGCTCATTATGAAATAGAGGTTCCCAATTTGATTTTGGGAGCTTAAATAACAAACAGTGCTGTAGAATTACCTCAGAAACAGCAGTTTCACAGGCAATTAACCACAGTTAGGATCAGGAATAGATAGTCAGGAGACTGCATATTAAGTTCTTCCTTGATATGAAATCACATAGTGACTTAATTATTGACATGAATAGAGCTACTGCAGGTCACATAAGGGTTTCCAGTTATTCACATTGGTGTCTTCTGTTTTCATAGCACCAATTCATCATCTGCAGGGTGAGACTGATGTATGGCTCTTTCAGGTTGCATTATGAGTTTTGTCAAAGAAACATGAAGTTCAACTTTTTTGTTATGGTGCTTATTACAGATCTGTTAGGGCACTGCTCAGAAATGTTTCCCTTTGGGGGAAAAAAGGCAACCCCCTTCCCCCCAAACAAGCTGAAAATTATTTTTAAAACACCTTGTGTATAAAGAAGAAAGTATTGAGTTAAGTATTTTGGTTTGCAAAGCAAGCCTGAAATTAAAATCGCATGGGATTTGAATCCAAACCTCACATACCCAAATTTCTGAACAGTATAGAGGGCAGGTAATAACTATCTTTCTTCATTCTATGCTATTTAAGAGTCAGTTGGGTTTCAAGCAGACTTAATTGGTGCAACTTAAAAAATTTATTTAAAATACTTGAACACAATAATCTGGATTTTGCTCATTACTGAACAAAAGAAAGATTGTGAGGAACACCCTTTTATTCCAGCATTAATGATTAAGGTCTTCCTTATTTTAGAATTCTCAGAATAACAACAAACCCCAACACCAGACATCTAACAGACTATGGCTTTCTCATAGCAACTAAAAAAATATAGTCTAGCATTTGGAAAACAAGTTTACCCTTTCAAATTAGTGCTGTACATTCCTGTATAATATCTGCCTGACTGTAAAAGTTCCTCCTGGGCAGAGTGCCCCTGAATACCTATTAGAGCTCTGCCTTTCAAAGACAAAGCAGAGTGGTTTATGTTGCTGTGTAAGCTGAAAATGCTGCTTCTTAGGTACATTCCTTGACACTTCACTGTGTGAAGCTATTACTAATTAAACAGCTTTGTTTTGTGAAGTTTGTGAATTTCATAAAAAAGTTTAGAAAATAGTGTTTACACTTAATGCAAACAATCCAAGGTTAGAGTCTAAATACTTACTTATTCATGAAGCTTTGGGCTTTCAGGACCTTTTAGTTCCATTTTGTTCCCTACTTGATTACATGTGCCTGGTTAAGATTTTCTTTTATTTTTCTTTTTCATTTCCATTAAAAATGTTGCTCATTCTCAAAACAAAATTAGCAATCTCTGCATGGTGTTTTTCTCTTAATAGATGACGTTGATACTGTGTGACCTGAGTTAATATTGTTTCAATAATAAGTTAAAGATCAGAAAATAAAAAGGGAGGTGACTGAATCACTTTGATGGAATCTTTTGGTAAAAAAATATAAAGAAAACACAAGGAAGACAAAGAGTCAGGGAAACACTAAATGAGAAACAACCTAGGAAAATGGACATGGTAGAAGAAATAAGAGACACATTTAGCTCAGGCATCATAAAGAGTTTCTAGAAGAAGTCCATTTTTGGAAGTCCAGTGATGCATTTTGTAAGCCTTTATTTGTGGGGAGAAAAGATTCAAAGCAGAATGAGAGGGTGGGCAGTTTCATGTGTACCTGCTGACCTAATGACCTTTATTAACCTTTTAGCACTTGGTAATATATTCTGTAGGTCAACGTGAGTTGATAAAATAGAAATGCAGAGAGGAGTATTATTTCCACACTTAGTAAGCAGATTTATTTTGCCTTTATTTTAACATTTTTTATATTTGTAATTGTGGAAGAACTTGGTGGGCTTTTCTTTTCCTCTCCTAGAAAAGGAACTGTATGGCATAGAAAGCATTATTTCAATATGTTTCATTGCACGTAGATAGCCTTTTCTCCTGGTCTCTGAGGCAGNAAAAAAAAAAAAAGCTGAGAAACACATGAAGGAAGTTTGTATCTCCTAGCCTAATTCTATAACCTCTGGCTGTAGATCTGAACATATTTATGAGTGAAGATGTGATTTATGTTTTAAAGTAAGGTGAATTAGATCATTCAGTCCATTTGATCATCACATAAGCTGCAGTGGCAACTCCATGATAGAGGAAAAAATCATATTAAAATGACAAGAACAGAACTAATAGTGAACAGAGAAGAAAGAAAAAAGTAGTAAATAAGATTATTTTAGGAGACCAAATAGCAGAAAAAAGTAATAGTTGAATTGTAAATTTAAAAAGGCTCATTATGAAATAGAGGTTCCCAATTTGATTTTGGGAGCTTAAATAACAAACAGTGCTGTAGAATTACCTCAGAAACAGCAGTTTCACAGGCAATTAACCACAGTTAGGATCAGGAATAGATAGTCAGGAGACTGCATATTAAGTTCTTCCTTGATATGAAATCACATAGTGACTTAATTATTGACATGAATAGAGCTACTGCAGGTCACATAAGGGTTTCCAGTTATTCACATTGGTGTCTTCTGTTTTCATAGCACCAATTCATCATCTGCAGGGTGAGACTGATGTATGGCTCTTTCAGGTTGCATTATGAGTTTTGTCAAAGAAACATGAAGTTCAACTTTTTTGTTATGGTGCTTATTACAGATCTGTTAGGGCACTGCTCAGAAATGTTTCCCTTTGGGGGAAAAAAGGCAACCCCCTTCCCCCCAAACAAGCTGAAAATTATTTTTAAAACACCTTGTGTATAAAGAAGAAAGTATTGAGTTAAGTATTTTGGTTTGCAAAGCAAGCCTGAAATTAAAATCGCATGGGATTTGAATCCAAACCTCACATACCCAAATTTCTGAACAGTATAGAGGGCAGGTAATAACTATCTTTCTTCATTCTATGCTATTTAAGAGTCAGTTGGGTTTCAAGCAGACTTAATTGGTGCAACTTAAAAAATTTATTTAAAATACTTGAACACAATAATCTGGATTTTGCTCATTACTGAACAAAAGAAAGATTGTGAGGAACACCCTTTTATTCCAGCATTAATGAGTAAGGTCTTCCTTATTTTAGAATTCTCAGAATAACAACAAACCCCAACACCAGACATCTAACAGACTATGGCTTTCTCATAGCAACTAAAAAAATATAGTCTAGCATTTGGAAAACAAGTTTACCCTTTCAAATTAGTGCTGTACATTCCTGTATAATATCTGCCTGACTGTAAAAGTTCCTCCTGGGCAGAGTGCCCCTGAATACCTATTAGAGCTCTGCCTTTCAAAGACAAAGCAGAGTGGTTTATGTTGCTGTGTAAGCTGAAAATGCTGCTTCTTAGGTACATTCCTTGACACTTCACTGTGTGAAGCTATTACTAATTAAACAGCTTTGTTTTGTGAAGTTTGTGAATTTCATAAAAAAGTTTAGAAAATAGTGTTTACACTTAATGCAAACAATCCAAGGTTAGAGTCTAAATACTTACTTATTCATGAAGCTTTGGGCTTTCAGGACCTTTTAGTTCCATTTTGTTCCCTACTTGATTACATGTGCCTGGTTAAGATTTTCTTTTATTTTTCTTTTTTCATTTCCATTAAAAACGTTGCTAATTCTTGTTGCAGTGCGCAGACCAGTTTTTATATTTTATTTATTTTATACGGTTTAATCTTTATTTTTTAATGTATTTTGTATGGTTTGGTCTGTTTCCCCCCGCCCTTTGGGTGGTTCCATCTCCTCCCATTCTCTGCTCTCGAGAGTTTTCCAGCTCGTTCTCAGATCAGGTTGCTACACCCACTCCGCCCACTCCCTAATGATTGACTGTTAACGTGTCGTGTTCCCGTTGGCCCTCAGATTGTATCCGCCCCTTGTTCCTCCCCCCCTTAAAAGACCTGTGCAGCCCCAGACTCTCTCTCTTGCTCTGGGATTCGGCGCAGGGCTCCATGGAATAAACATCTCCGTACTAGCCACGCCGGGTCCGTGCTCTCCCTCGTGCCTATGCTTCTTCTCGACGCGCTCTGCCACCCTTCTCTGGCTGGGAATCCTCTTCCCTGGCTGCAGTGATTACTGCGAAGCCAGAGGCTCTGCCGGTCGGCTGTTCCCGGTGGCGCTTGGGACCCCAAGTAACTGGACGGGACGTCCGAGTGTAACTACCCTCAAAATCCGGGCGAGAGCTGGTTCCTCACGCCGTCGCTCGTCCAGAAATTCTCAAAACAAAATTAGCAATCTCTGCATGGTGTTTTTCTCTTAATAGATGATGTTGATACTGTGTGACTTGAGTTAATATTGTTTCAATAATAAGTTAAAGATCAGAAAATAAAAAGGGAGGTGACTGAACCACTTTGATGGAATCTTTCTGTAAAAAAATATAAAGAAAACACAAGGAAGACAAAGAGTCAGGGAAAAACTAAATGAGAAACAACCTAGGAAAATGGACATGGTAGAAGAAATAAGAGACACATTTAGCTCAGGCATCATAAAGAGTTTCTAGAAGAAGTCCATTTTTGGAAGTCCAGTGATGCATTTTGTAAGCCTTTATTTGTGGGGAGAAAAGATTCAAAGCAGAATGAGAGGGTGGGCAGTTTCATGTGTACCTGCTGACCTAATGACCTTTATTAACCTTTTAGCACTTGGTAATATATTCTGTAGGTCAACGTGAGTTGATAAAATAGAAATGCAGAGAGGAGTATTATTTCCACACTTAGTAAGCAGATTTATTTTGCCTTTATTTTAACATTTTTTATATTTGTAATTGTGGAAGAACTTGGTGGGCTTTTCTTTTCCTCTCCTAGAAAAGGAACTGTATGGCATAGAAAGCATTATTTCAATATGTTTCATTGCACGTAGATAGCCTTTTCTCCTGGTCTCTGAGGCAGGAATCTGAGAACATTATTAACTTTAATAGGAAATATCAGATATTTTTAATGACTTCCTTGAGTCCCTGAGTGTTCATTCAGAGGTCCTCAGTCACATGTATAAGCTGTACTGTACTCTTCAGCAGCTATTGCTTGTTTTTCCAAATTCAATTAAGGTTTCTGTATTGACCACTTGCCTAATGTCTTTTTTTGCTTATTCTGTTTTTCCTACCTTAAAAACACAGTCACAGAATAATAGATATCAATGCTGTTCCCTCAAAAACCTCATTACTGTGTTTGCAAATCCAAAAGTTTGTTCCTTTGTATGTAAGGGCACAATATTTATTTTTTTTTTCCCTACTGTAGCAAAAGTAGCATTGATGAATAAGTATCAAGGAGGAGTTCTTCAATTTGCAACTATTTCTTCTATCTGAAATTCTGTACGGGACACCTTGTGTCATACTGGCTTAAATGTACTTTAAGAGTAATAACTGCTGCTTTGTATGAACAAAGACCAGTATTTTCCACAGATTTTGCCTGAAGCTTTGACTTAGATAAAATGAAGTCAACACAGAAAATAATGCCAGCTCTTCATGTCACTCTTTATCTGCATTTTAGCTTGAGTAGAAAGAAGGACGAGAAATCCAGTCAAGTGAGATCTGGCTTATGACACTGGCTACTGGAGTCAAATTTTGTATTGCTTGTCTCCTGTTGCTCCAAGAAATACGCATTTTGAACCATGAAAGCTGAGGCACGTTTCCTCTAGGGCTTGGAAGAAGAACTGAAAAGATAATGAAGATGTTTGCCTGAGTTGCACACAAACTCAGTAAGCAGGTCATGTATTTTGAAGATACACTTAACAACAGTGACTTTCTTACAGATGGTCTGGAGAGTAACACTTAACTCCCACACCATTTGAAGCATGAATTAGTCACTCCATCAATCAGCTCAGCACAACAAAGCACAATGAAAGGTCATTGTCATTCAGTTTCTTGACACAGGTACAGGGCAAAATTTGATGACTTGTAGTAGCCACATGTGAAGTTGCAGAAGCAGAGGGTCTTGTAGATTTCTGCTTTATTGTTATTCTGTAAAATATGGTAAATAATTTCCAAAGAAAATGTGCCAGTGTGGCTGTAATGCTGTTGATAACTTGTCTTTCATCTGTGAAATTGCTTTTAGACTTGATACCTGCCTTGAACACAAGCACTGCAACTTTGCTACTCTGCTGGATTCATTTGAGAGATACCCTGCTGCTGTAGCCTGGAAAAGCTACTGCTGAATTTTAAAGGGTTTTTTGGACTAATGCAGTGATCACTGAGGACAAGCATCAGAGACATGATTTTTGCATAACAGCTTTTAGAAATAGTAGTAGAAAGAAAAATTTTGTAAAAGTGTGGATATAGGGAACACCAACCTATCCCTAAGTACCATTCAGTGTTCAGCTGGCTCTTTTCTAATGTCTGTTCTAGTAATACCTTCCCTGATTACGATATTTTTAATAGAAACATGCTCAGCTAATATCTCCAAAGTAAGCAGGTATATACCCCACTTAACAAATTCATTTACAGAGAAATAGGTGGCAAAACAAGAATTCAGATCTCTGCCTGATCGGTTCACGCTTACTGCTTGAAATAAAAAGGGTGCTCTGTCATCTCAAGCCAGAAAACATGCTTTCAGATTTATCCACTTTTTTAATGCTATTTTAGAGTAATATTTATCTCTAAAGAGCCACAGGAACCTAATTCAGAGGGACACTTATCACAACCTTCAAAGTATACTGCAATGTCTAATTGATCAATGTTATTTCCAAGGTGTGAGTGCAGATTAAGGAAAAAAAGAGAGCATGATGATTTTAACTACAATATGGGCATTACCATGTTTACATGTTTCAGTAAGGGTTGAAAAATTTTTGCCTTCTTTCTGTCATATATTGGAAAAGGTAGACATTTAAAGTGTAATGGCTATTTTTTTTTTCTTATTTACTAGCATTTCTAATAGAGAAAATTAGGATTTAATTTTTTTTTTCCTTCTTTAATTCATCTTAGAAGGCTGAGGTTCTTATACTTTGTGTCTCTTGAAGATCATAAGATAAAATGTTTTTTGCAGGTTATGAAATAAAAAAATATCTGAGCTACACTAGTTTCTTGTTTGTGTGTCCCCAAGTTGTCAGCAAAACTCCCTGAAGCATTCTCAGATGCCTGAAATGGGAGGCTGGGATGGAGGGGGTAGAAGACAGGGAAGCACGGAGAGAGAGCAGTAAGATGGTATTTATGTGAACCATATCCTTGTGGAGCAGACATCCTTTCAAAAAAATTATCTCTTTGCCTGGATAATTAATCTGAGTTTGAAACAGCAGGAAAAAATAGTGCATGCCTAGTTTGCATCTGCCTGTTCACTTTACTCATGCAATGATTTAGAGACACGGGACACTCACTTTGTCTTCCTGGTTACCTGAAAATCAACTCATTATATTTTAAGGAGGGGCAGCAGTTCTGTGGTTGCACACACAGGGCTTGCAGCGGTGATCTTTCTGTTTGGACATGCAGGGGTATGGATACGTAAATCCAGTACCATTCTTAACCATTTGAACAGTGTGCTCTCCTCAGATGACATTTCCCACTGTGTAGAGATGCTACAGTTTCCCTTCGGGAAACACTTTGAACTAAGCAACAAATGACCCTCTCTTTTATTTCGGTCTACCCACAGTATGCTATTGGTCTCAAACAGACAATAACCAGTGTGAACAAATGTTGTTTTACCTTGATATCTGTGGTTTGTTTTTTTTTTTTTTGCCTACTAGGATGTTTTTCTTTTAAATAAACAAAGAAAGCGGCTCTTTGGTGGCCAGCTTATTTATTTGAGTTGGAAATAATGCATTACTTTAATATCTTCTGTATGATCTTGTAGCAGGGATCCTAAAGTCTAGGATTTGCCAGTCCAGGATAGGTCAGGATCCTTTTAAAAAACAAACAAAAAAAACTGAAACATGTACTGACATCAAAACTGTAAATTTGAAATATTCCGAAAAAAATAATCAGGTCTTTCAAAGTCATGAGGATGGCTGAAATATAAAGAAACTGCAAATGTAGTCAGCTGAAAAAATTATTTTTTTCATTTGTCTTATTTCAAAATACATTTTATCAGTATTTTATAGGACTTTTCAGCTCTGGAGTCGTCAGACTCACAGTAAAAGGCTAAAAAATGGTAACTGTGGAACAGCATTTATCTCTCCATAGTGAAGATTTACCCATAGCCAAACCACGACCGTAGTGTTCTAAACGGCAGCTCCAGTAAGACAAGTCTGAAGTAAGAGTCATTGCATCAGAAGTCCTTATACTCCCTTTTGACTTGGATGTTGCATAACTATTATACAGTCCAGCAGAGTGCAATCATCTCCAGTGTAGCATTTTATATACATTACACAGGCATGAATTATTGCTAATGCAGCATGCTTTCCTTCTGCATCAGTGTTCTTCTGATGATTCTGAGGACTAGTATTAGTGTACCCTATAGCTTCTACAATATATTTTGTGAAGTTTGCATTGTATAAATGTAAATGGACAAAAAGGAGATCTTTACAGCAGAGTGTAAGAGCTGAAGTGATGAAACACACTGGTATAACTCACAAAGGGAAATGTCTCTTTTAGCATTGGAAAAACCACATGTTTCTCTGAAACTGTCCAAAACAGAGGTTCTCATATTGTTGTCCTTGAATCACTATTGATCTTAAGGGCATTTACATTTCCTATCCATCAATTCTTATTTTCTGCTGTCTCCCTGTCTCTGCTGTATTTATTTCTAAATACTACTAAACTTCACTCAAAGATGGCTATATATATTCAGCCCTTTCATAATATCAGCTTACTCAGTTGGCCACAGGCATGCTATCTGGCTGTGGCAGAAATACTCCATATAATTGAAAAAGAGAAGGAAGCTGTTCTGCCAGATGTTCTCTGACAGATATTTCTCCTTAAGAGGGTGATTAATCTCATCCAACCTTAGCCATGCATAAGGTAGGTGTCTAAGTTAGTTCTTTATGCTCTATTTGTAACCAATGAGGAGAGGTAAAGATCTCAAACTTACCTTGCTCTGGGCTTTGTGAGGTTCCAGGGGTACTTGTTGCTCTGCATTTTCTCCAAAGAGGCCTCAATATCTGATTTACCCTAGACACTGATTTTTAAGCAGTTACAGTTAGATAAGATGAAGTTCATAATCAGATATTAGAGTGCTGTGCACTGAACACAGTCCTTTGTGACATGAATGTGCTTTGCCAGTTGCTCAGCCTGGCCAAATAAAGAGAAATTAAAATAAGCTACCAAAGCATCAAGACCAAAGGGTTGTTTTCAACACTTCTCAGAAGCACTTGAGGGCCCATATGAGAACACAGATTCACTTAGTTATTCCAAATTTTCTGACAGAGATTCTTGGAAATCTCATATAGTAGTTATAACCAGTGGAATCAGAACAAGTGATTTACCATTGCATTATTATTGCAGTCATAATTTGAATTGATAGTCTTAGTTTTCACATCCAATTTTTGCTTTTCTTGCTTCTTTTATGTCCAGGTTTCCTAAACTAGTCTCATATAATATGCTTGGCTATAATGTCACATGCAAATTAAAGTTGAAAAATTTTTTTGGGGAGTATCCACAAGAGAAATTGCCTTCTGGCTCATATCTCCTTTAATGACTCTGGTATCCCTGAGTCATTTAAGTTCAAAACATGGACATATTAAAAATAAAACATATTGATTTATTCCAAGTCTCTGCCTGGACCTAGGAGTGGTGACTAAGCTCATTTGCATGTCAGAGTCCCTTACACTTTTCATCATGGTTTAATTGCAGGACTGGGTTCGTTGCTTGAATTTGCAGCTCCAACTCAGTAGAGGTATTTAGAATTTCATTATCTACGTGAGTTAAAAACCATGCTAAAATCCTTTATTACTGAAAAGAGTTCAAAGCAATGCGACTTTAAATGCAAATCCCTTGAGCTGTTATGTAAGTGCCAGGTATTGCACAAAATTTAAATTAAGTAACACTAATAGTAAAGACAAGTTAAGCATGAAACAAGGAAATTTTCTGTGCTAATTTAAATTTGTTTTCTTGTGTTTATATATGCAAAGTTTCTTCAGAAAATGAGTTATCTACTTCTTTGTCCAATGTTGACTTATAAGCTTTAATTTGACTGTCTTTAAAATTCAGATTTATGTTCTGGGGTTCCAATATCTTTGTATTTGGCTCAAGTAACTCTGCTTTATTTTCAAGTGTGTATATAACAGTACACTGTATGCATACTTTACTCGCATGACACATAAATCAGAGGAGATTTTGGATTTCTGTATTATGTATCTCTTGTTTCTTGTCTGTCTAACAGCTGTAAATGTTCACAGAAGATTGAGATGGAAAATATTTAACAGGAAGAAAATATTTTCCTTTTGCTTGGCCTTCCCAGAAAATTGCTTAATTTTTGCATGCACTTCCACATTGTGCATATATGTACATGTTTAGTGTTTTATATTTGCATTATATGCTGCACATACTCTTTTTTATAACATACACTATTTGTGATATATATATATGTATCGGTCTGACAGTTAGCTGTTTCTTAAATCCAGTTGAATCCTAGCTTGGTAAATGCCACACTCTTCTTTATCTGGTTAAGTTTAAAGTAATTTTCTATGCTTTTTATGACTGTGAGTCATAAGAATGCTTGATGAGATCCCTTTGCCTAAGTTAGGTTTTTAAATGTTACAAGTCTATGTGCAAATTACAGTCTGCCCCTTTACAGCCAATAGAGAGGAAATACATTAAATTAACTGGCTTGTGGATGTGCATATTTTTATTAAATTTCAAAGATTCTTGTGTGATTAAATGAATTGCTTCCCATATAACTGCATCATAGAACTAAGTCTCAGGGTGGTTTTGACCCAATAGAACTCAGTTTCTGCCTCTTTACAAGATAATTCTGCCTTCTGCCTCAGGTGGGATGGTATTTGCAGGCAGATATACAAGATAAGATTGATTGAAAAATGAATTGACACAACACCTCCCTACCTTCTTTTTCTAAAACCATTTACCCAAAATGTTTATGTCCTTATTTCTAGCTCAAATTTGTATCCAGACCATTAAGATATCTGCAGAGCTATTGAACTCTGGTTCTGGTCACAGATCTTTTACTATTGGCAATTATATTTAATGAATTCTTAAATTCATTTTTACTCTGTATAATATGCTTTTGCAATATTGGTAAATAAGAATATCTGTAAAACATAACAGTCTATCTTTACTCCATTTTACCCACAGAAATAACTTTAAAGTTTTAGAGCGGAAGTGTTAGTACCATCAATTAACATGCCTGTCAGATAACAATCTATTCCTTAACTCTTGGTTTTGTTTCTTCTTTTTTTTTTTTTTATTATTTTTCTGAGGCACCCTTAGATGAATCAGAATTTTGTCACAGAACATTTTTATTCTCTGGAACAAGTTAGTGCATATTATATTTTTTGTGATAAGGTAATTTCTTATCTCTGTGTATTGTAAGCACTGCATTTTGGACTCTAATAATTTTATTTTTTATAATAAAATTAAACTGATTGAATACTTCTGCTGCTGTTTTCCATTCTTTTTCAATTTGCAGTACTTAAGCTTAGGTGGTTCCTCCAAAATGCACACAGCCTTTTTTCCTGCTAACTGTACTTTAAATTTATGGCACTTTCAGCCATGAGGTTGGAAAGAAATGACATTTTGTATCAGATTGATTTGAGTACTCATTCAAAAAAAGCTTTTAGCTTTGATTGACATGACAACAACATCAATTCTTATCCTTTACAGAGCTTGCTGTGCACCAAAAATGAAGAATTTCAGTGAGTTCCTCTACACCTCTGTGAAATTAAAAAGAAGTGATAGAGGATGGCCCAATATCCAGTTAGGTAAGGGAGTGTGTACCAAATTTTGTTGAATTAAATTTGCATATAAACTAATAATAAAATTTAAGCTAAGTATTTAAGTTTTCAAATTAAATTAAATTAAAATTTAAAATTAATTTTAAGTATTTAAGCTCTTATTTCACTAGTACATGGACACAAATCTTTAAATCTTAAACAACATTTAAATCTTAAACAGCAACCAATCTCAGCATTGGTTACTGACACTGTTTCAGGAATTTAGTCAATTCTTGGACTTGTTCTTAGCAGATGAATCTTAGAATCATGGAATCATAGAATGGCCTGGATTGGAGGGGACCTTAAAGATCATCTTGTTCCACCCTCTCCTGACAGTGGCAGGGGCTTCTTCCACTAGAGGAGGTAATTCAAAGACCTATGCAACCTGGCTTTGAATACTTCCAGGGATGGGGCACCCGCAACTTGTCTGAAAAACCTGTTCCAATGCCCCTTCACTCTCACAGTAAAGAATTTCTTCCTAATATCTAACATAAACCTGCTGTCTTTCAGTTTAAAGCCATTATCACTTTTCCTATCACTACATGCTCTTGTAGCATTTCCCCTTCAGCCCTCTTGTAGCCCCCTTTAGGCACTGGAAGGCTTCTCTAAGGTCTCCCCAGAACCTGCTGTTCTCCAAGCTGAACAATGCCAGCTCTCTCAGCCTGTCTCCACAGAACAAGATGAATGCCTCAACAGTTTGATAATTTCTTTCTTTTAATGGATTGCTTTATTTCTGTGTTTATTTTACAGGGTTGTGAAGGTAGTCTTTATACAGGGATCAGTAACGTAGGCTAATATGTCATTAGAGACATTATTGAGCAGAATTTGTTGGGTCTAGAAAGTAGAAATGTTTTAGAATAGCTATTTTCACAGCATGAGACTGTTAATAGCTGATAGCTTATTTTAGCAAATTTCCAAATGTATGAAAAAAGGATTTATGGCTTAGAGATGTAAACATATGTAACAGTTGAGATGCTGTTGGGTGCCAGTTGTTAGCAGACACCTGCTTATGAGTGTCCATTGCTATAACTGAATGTAACTGTAACAGAGTATACTTATAAAGTTCTGCAAAAGATTTATGGCACTATTTAATACTGTCTTCTATCTCTGTTTTTTAAATAGCCTGCTGTTTAATCTGAAACAGCTATTATTTTTTGTTGCTGTGCTTTCTGCTAGGCAACTGAGATTATTATGAGTATCTAGCCTAACTAGACAGGAAGTAATGATTTTGTTTTGCTTGTTTGGGGCAGTTTATGGTTTTGGGGTTTTTTTCCCCTTTAGTTAGGACTTCTTATGAGTGGTATCCTGGGGAATCAGAAAGAAAGATCATTAAGTAACAGCTTGTATATAAACAACAGCTACAGTGTATGCATGCAAATACTCATAGACTTTTGACGTGGTGAATCAGCAGATTCATATATATATATATACATATCTCAGCTTGCTTATACTAACATTGAAACAGAAATCTACTTCTTCTTTATATTAACATTGAAACAGAAATCTACTTTAAATCTTATTTACCTGTGCAGGCTACTAGGTCTTTGCATCATCAGAGTAGATGGGAGTTGGTGAATTTGATCATTGCTCTTCACCAGTTTTGAGATTTACAAGCTTAGTCCAATATTCAGGCTTAGCTTCCCTCAAGTAGTCCAATATTCAAAGCTTCCCTCGAAGCAAATTAGTAGTATTAGTAGTATTCTGGGATTTCTGCATTATTAATGAACCATTTATTTTCAAACTGTGGAAGAGAAGGGAAGAATGGATCTATGGCTGATGTAATATGTCCATAACAAAACCAAAAATTATATAACTTTGTTTCTTAAACAAATGATACTCTTTTAAATAACTTTATTATCAGATTTAGTTCCATTCTTTAACCTAGACTTTGTTGCAAGGATAGGTACCATCAGTGAGCTCATTTCTTAACAGAGGCAATTCTTGAAAAACTGATGGAGCATTTGTTGTTTCTCAGTAGGTGTACCCATCTTGCTGGCATTTTCATTTTCATAGGGGTATCTTATTTCTATCCAGGATTTTCCAAGGGGAAAAAAAAGTGTATTTGTGCTGTGCACTGCATGAGCAGTGCTTGTACAAATGACAAATTGTGTATCCTGTCATGGTAGATTTACTGTGTGCATTTGAGCCATGTTCGTGTAAGAAGCTCAGAGGCTTCCTTGTGGTGCATGTACTGTGCAGGTGATATATTTTCCCTTTCACCATTAAGTGAAAATGGCATTTATCAGAACATCCTCTTTACCCTCAAAGACTTTCTGAGACACTGCAACCTCTGCTGGTCAAGGCAAAGAATTAGAGAAAAAGAACAAATTGGCAATATCATGTGATAAACTAGAAAGAACATCAATATCTTAATCTTGAATATTACATTGTCTTACTGTTCCTGTGCTTTATTTGCGTTAAATTTGCCATCATAAAAATGGTAATCACAGCTTAAATTATCTTGGAAATCTTAATTATCTAAGACTTGTGTAAGTCCTTTCAAAGATGCCATAAAGTGGCGCATATTTTCTGGGTTAACTTGCTCATTTGGTTATCTTTCTCAAGTTATAGTATAGAGAACTGTGAAGCTCTACAACTGTCTAAAATTTTTGCCTGACTATACTTGAGAGCTTGGAGTGACAGTAGCTTTGTAATGCAATATTTTTAGGCAAGCACAGTCTTAGCATCTATAAATGCTTAAAGATAGAATGCACTGTAATAATCAGGTAAATGAATGGTTGCTTGGGCAAAATGTTTTTATGTGATCCTAGACTATAAAACACTCATTATAAAATCTTTCCAGATTTTCTGCTCTCGTTGATGCCTAGGAGTGGCTACCTGAAAACAGAGACTAGACAAAATTAAGAGAATAAAAATGGGTTTTTATTGAAGGGTCTTCAATAGGTACACCTTTGGCAGTCAAAAAGCTCCAGAGGGGCTACACCCAAGATGGACCCCAGGTCATGGTTTTTCACACTTTTATAAGTTTGCTTCATTTGCATATCAGGGTTAATTCTCCAACTACATTTTCAGGTAATGATGTCATTACCCCAAGTTTGTTCCACCTTTCCGGAGGCTCAGTTTACATATTTCAAGGCCTGGGACAACAAGGTGTCCTTGAGTCCAGGTCCAGAGAGGATTTGTTATGTCTAACAATAGCTAACACGCTATGTGAAGTTTTAGAGTTACACACTAAACCAGTATAGGGTCTGAAAATATAAAAGGTAAATCCTAAGGCATCACCATTAGTTCCAAAAGCTTCAATAAAATATCTGATATGTTACGGGAAGAGCTGTTTCTACTCTTTTCCTCTCCTTTCACCTGTCAGACCCCTTCAATTTCATGACATCATTTTAGTATTATTTAGACTTAGAAATAAAGTTTCCAACAACTGTAAAAGGAGTAGAGAGGTCGTGTAAAATATTCAGGGACAATTGTCTAAAATCCCAAGCAATAGGTATCTTTATTTTCTCAAAAAGTCTTTTTGCACCAGAGGTCAAACACACAGAGAGTGCCTCCTCTACCCTTGTCTCTTTGGGGGCATTTGCCTCCTTCTTTATCTTCTCTTTTCATGAGGCCTTTCCCTCTTCTTCTTACTCTCCTTTCTTTGCTGTCTCCACCTTGTGCGTTTCTTACTGTTACAGTTTTAATATTTTCATTTGTTCCAGCAGCTTAAATAGAAAATTCTGGGGTCAGCCTGAGGTTGAAATGCTCTTTCTTATGTAGAAGTTAAGAAACAAGATTGACCTTTTCAACACTTGCTTCTACATTTTCAAGAGCTATGAAAGGAGAACTGTGAAGACCTGGATGACACTTCCCTGCTTAGTAATCAGTCCTTTTAGTGGCTCTCTGTGAACAAAGCCAATGCTTCATTGGCTGCAACTTCAAAAATCTGTAGGTGGTTAGAATAGGGAACCACAGCTGCAGAGATTAAATAATTTTTTCCCTGCAGTTCTGAAATCTTCATAGATACTTAATGCAGTATTGATTATTACTATCTATTTTCTTTATGAAGTAATAATAATAATATTTCAAAATTAGACTAAAGCAAAATTCACTACACAAGCACCCCTAAATTTTGGAGGAGGAAAGATTGGAGGAAGGAGATTTTAGAATCCTCATAGGAAAATGAGGCTCTACTGTCACCTTAATGACTTAACACCAAGACTTAACTGTCTTGATCTGCCTGTCCTGAGTCAGGACTGAATTTTGGTTCCAGCTTTGCAAGGAACTGGCTCAAACAAGATACAGTAGCGATGCACTCCTTCTTTCCTGTTCCTTTATTTATCTTTACAAAAAATATGAAACCTTCACTGGAACCACGGCCTCCAAATTCCATCTGTCACAGAAGGTGTGAAGGTCCAGCTACCAGGCCAGTAGTTTGCTTCCACATTTGTCAATATATATTTA
Organism: Daphoenositta chrysoptera; assembly: GCA_013397915.1. Classification (NCBI taxonomy): domain Eukaryota; kingdom Metazoa; phylum Chordata; class Aves; order Passeriformes; genus Daphoenositta; species Daphoenositta chrysoptera. Next base: position 333,024 of record VZRO01005551.1, on the reverse strand, counting down.
GCTAATTAAGAAGGAGCAATATAAACAGGAAGGACTGAAAAAATCCTCTCTGGATTTCTCTCTTTAATTTAGTGTTTGAGGTTCTCATCTTCAGACTCAAACTTGAAATTGCCTAGGGACTTCTGGAATGCCTATTTTTGTCTTTAAAAGTTTGGTTTCTTTGCTCTTAATAGTATGTGTTGAGAGATCCTGTTTATAGGTAAGAAGAAAGATTTTCATCTCTCAAACAGGAGAAGAAAACAAACTGATATCTTGGAATCTGCGGGAATGCACTACAGGCAGGGCTGTCAAATAAAAGGGCAACAGCACTACCAGCTCATGTAAGCAAAACAATTATTTCCTTTTCTGAAGCAAAACAGTAAGAAGCAGTGGTAAATTTATTTCTTGCTGGCCTAAACAAGATAAAAAAGAAGATTTTCCAGTCTTTTTGTAGAATGAAACATCATTACTTTCTGTGATGATTGCAAAAGAGCTCCTTAGGAAAAGCCCTGCCCAGCACTTTTCTGTGGCCATCTGAGTATCTCTTTTGCAAAAGCTGACAAATTCTCCTAATGCATCTTGCGTACCACTGCGGTCAATGAATAGATGCTGTAAGATCACAAAGTCCTGCCAATATAATTAATCCATTATATACAGACTTTTCATCAAGGAAGGTTGAGTTGGAGATTAATTCAGTAAACTGCACATATACAGATGATGCATTCAAAGTGAGATGGCTGCTATCATTGCAAGGCCACTATCATCTTTCAGAAGTTGTGGTGTCCAGGACAATACTCCAGTACCTTGAAAAAATATAGTATGTTCATTCCTTAGGGGGAAGATTTCTGGCTGCATACTGGGATGCATCCAAGAAAGGCAAAAGGAAACCAGTTGTTCATCTCTTCTCAGCATACAGGAGGAGGCTTGTTGGAGTCCTGTGTCCAACTTAGGGCTCACAGCTCAAGGGAGATAGTGACAAACGAATGAGAGTTCAATGGAGGGACACTAAGGGGAATGCAGCACTTGAAAGGCTGAAGGACTAATGTGGATTTCATGGAGCAATGAAATTTTGAAGTAGATACAGAAATATTTTTAAATCATCGCAATCAACTTCCGCAACACTTCGGAATAACTGTTAGTGGAGCTATAACACTTATATGTGCTTTGAAGTATGCATGTGCTATCTAAATAATTGTGTGGAGAATGTATTTACTTGGATCTTACTCGAGAGCCAGAATCCTGTGGCACATCAGGACAATGACATAACAGGATTAGGGCTTTCTCAGAGTACTTCTTATGCAGAAATGTGTGCAGTTGAAGTCTTCCTGCTGAACAGAGTTTCAGTGATGCCTGATGTTACATCTGCTGTTGCTGTGGATTACCATAAGTACTGGCGTCTGAACCAAGTGGCATGTTTAAAAAATGAAGGGTGTACTATATTTTTTTTAATGTCAGAGCAGTGAAATTCCATTAGTACATTTGTTGCTGACACCATAAAAAAGCATTTTGTGATTCTGAACCAAACTCATTTGTTCCTTTAAACAAACTGCAAAGGTAAAGACCCATCACTCATAGATACAGGTGCAGAAAGTTAAAAGCAGTAACTCTGGAGGTCACTTTTTATTTGGCTCTTAAATATTTGGCCAAAATGTATGATTCTTCCCTTCCCCCAGAGAATTTTCTCTCTTTGTGAGAAATTTTTCATAAAGAGGAAAGTGGAAAATTGGAATGTGGAAAATTGTCCTAGAATCTCAGATAGATATGTGGAAATTTGTCTTAGAGTCTCAGAGAGTATAAATTGCCATTGACTTACTAGTCAGTAGTGATCTATCCCTCATTTTTTTTCCTCAGTAGTGACATAGAATGCTAAAAGAAGAGGAACGTGAAATGATAAACATGAAATCCTTTAAAAAATCAGGTAAATATTTTAACTGAAAATAGGCAGAGTTTTAAGTGAGTCCAGATTCATCGCTTTTCAATGCAACTATCTTTTGAGACACTCAGGCTTGAAGCTTAAGCCAAAATGTGAAAAATGGAATTTTTTTTTCAAAGAAAATAATCTGAATTGAAACAACCAAACTCTACTTCATTCTACAAGATGTTTTCATCCCCAATATTTCAACTGCATTTTTAATTTCAAGATAATTCCTTTTTTTTTTTTCATTTCAGAAAGCGCTAAGACAGCAATCAGCTTTAAAATACAAAAACTGAGAATGTTCTTTAACACAAGGTGTTTCCTTACAACATGAAGCCTCCTTTTGAGAGGATACCCAGTGCAGCCTCTTGGATTAAGGGTAGAGGCGCAGTGAATTGATTTGGCATGCGTCTTCAATATTCTCTATAGACACTAAAATTTCAATGCATCCTACTTAAATTTTATGTTAAGACCTTTATTCCTTTCCACTATCACTTTGTGGGTTTTTTTTTAAAATGAAGAACATTCTCTCTCTCTCAACAACTTGGGTTGATATTAGATATGAGAAACAGGATACTTTCCCTATGTGCTCAGAGTACTGCACATAAAACAATGAAGAAATCATGTTGTTTTTCCCCTCCTTGCCCCTAAACATTATCAATTTTACAGGCAGATTAAGTTTTCTGTGTACTTTCATCTCCTAATTTCTGTCTAATGGCTTGTCTTGTTTTCAGATCCATTGATAATCACAAAGATGAGGTGATGCAGAAAATAAAAACACAGTTGTTTCAAAGCAAACCTCAATAACAGACATTTTTAATATCCTTTTCCCCTTGTCCTTTGCTGTACATTCTAGAAATAGATACAGCTATTTATTTTCTCTGAGAAGGGGAAAAAGACTGATCTAATAACAGCCCTTTCCCAAAGGTATCCTTATTCTTTTCTGATAAACAAACTGCTGACCCAAGGAAAATGAAGTGAGAATATGACCACTGTTATAAGCAGTAGAAATATTGGAGATTAAGTGTAAATGAATGTCAAACTGCCAACTGCCCTTCACCACAGCTCTTTGGGACTGTGATCATGACAGTTTTCCCAGCTATATCCTGGATGGGATGTACCATCATATGTCTTGTTAGCCTTTACCCTAATTCTATACATAAACACTTACCCCTATCATCACCATCATTAAACTCTAAACAGTAAAAATGCTCCCAAACATACAGGTTACCCCACTGCCTCTTTGTCTTTGCTTATCCCTTCTGAACACTTTGTAGCCACTGCAGCACTCCAGTTCTGAGTCAAGCACCATGTTTCTGTCAGGACAGCTGTATCATGGTTTTCCTGCTGCACAGCAGCTTCCAGCTCCTCTAGTTTTTTGCTCATGCTATATGCATTGTTGTAGATGCACTTCAGTTGGGCTATGGATACCACCACGTTTCTGGGGGAGAAGCCCAAATTTCTGTGTGATCAGCCTTAGGCACTTCTATGGTTTCTAACAAACCAGTAGCCCTTGCATCTTTGTGGCTGCATGGTTCTCCACCCCCTATGTCCACTGAGATGGCAGACCCAAGGACCATGCCAGCACACTGTCCACTCAAAATGGTGTGCCATACCTGGCAGTAAACTATCTCTTCGCATCTTTATCCTGGTCCTAGGTTCCCTTCCAAGGGAAGCAGCAAATCTCCCTAAGAAGCAAGTCCCTCTGCATATCTGGCCTTCAGAAGGGAGTTTTCTTTTTCCCTTTTTGGAAGCGGTTTTGACACAGGGCACAGACCAACTAAACCTCAGTGATGCCTCCAGCCTAGCTCAACATCACCGTTGTCATCAGTTCCACTTGTAGAGACTTGTACCTACTATACCAGGGCACTGGGGAGGTGGGGCAGTCAGAGTGGAGACTGAGCTTCTGCATCCAGCAGGAACTTTTCACCATTGTCCCTTACCCCTTAAGTCACTGTGTTCAGCCAAGTGAAGAAAGGATAAGGAATCCTCTGTATCATGTGTCATATCTGCCTGTTGGGCCTGTCTTAGGGAAGGCAGGATACAATTCCAGTAGTCAGTCTCCCACTCTCCTTGATATATCTTCAACCTACTCACCTCCCCCTGGAACTCTGTCACTAAGCAGAGAAGTTCCTCTACCTTGGATGAGCCTACCTAGCACAGGTACTTAGGTCCAAATTCATCCCACTTAATTTTAGGCCTCAAATTTAAAAGCATATTTACTCATGTTTCATCTATGCTCAGTGCATAACTGAAAATGCTGAAGCATGCTCAGATACAGATGAAGAGGGTGATATACTCTACCAGGATTAGTAAGGAAATCCTAAACAACCTTAAATTCAGTACTTTCCAATCCAGTGTCGACACCTTATCACGGGGTTACGCAGACAAGATCCCTCTTGCTGCCTTTCCATTCCGTTTCATCCAGATGCTCAATGTGCAGCACCCCAGCTTCAACAGGAGGAAGGGACATTGCTCTCTGCCACTGTAGGTTTGTGGTAATGTCATGCTCCTACCACAAATATTTGAGATTCCTTTCTCCCACAGAGGTAGATCCTGGAGTTAGTCCTTCATCTTAGCATTCGCCTGATACCTTCTACCCTGTTTCCAGTAAGTTATTTTGGAGGCTAAAGTAAGGTGGTAGAAGGATTTGTGTTGGAAGGTTTTTTTATTTATCTTTGTTCTGCAACACCCATGGTCAAAAAGCTGTAACTGTTGTGTGTTCTCATTGTTCAGCTGTTGGTACTTTGATTCAATAGAAACTTCCTCTTGGAGAGAGGGACTTTCACCTTCACAGAAGTCAGCTAAGAAAGGCCTGCTGGAGAGAAGTGTTTAAGAGCAGAAGAAGAAGACACAGGGAGAGTTGGGGTTTGCAGTATAAGCAGAGACTAGGAGGGCGTTGAACAGAGGCCCAGACCTCAGGGGACAAGGAAACAAAAATATTTTTCCTGTTACTTTGAGATGACTGTGTAGAGTTTGTGAACCCAGGGAACCAGTAGAAGTTACAGGAGGAAGGCTGAGGAAACAATACATTGGACATAAAAAACCAGGGAAATAAGAGTACTTAAAAAAAATATTTCTCTGCAAAAATAAAATTTTCCTTTCAGGTAGTTGTAGAGAGCAATAAGGTCCCCCCTCACCTTCCTTTTCTCCAGGCTGAAAAACCCCAGATCCCTCAGCCACTCTTCATAGGATTCTCGTTCCAGACCCTTCATTGACCTTGTTGCCTTTCCCTGGACACTTATGAGATGATGCAAGAACACTGATTTCTGTGCAAACTTGATGTTGTTTGGATACTGCTAAGTAGCAAAGGAAATGGAAATTCTTAAAGTTTCTTATCCTTGTGAGTCGAGGTATTAAAGATTTGTGATATACTGACATGATACAGAGAAAAAGATTCATGTTCATCGACTACTATTGAAACATTAGAAGTTTAACCAATACTCTATTATTCAAACAACATTTTCAGGTGTTAAAATTTATATGTATATGTGAAATTTATGTTAGGGTTTATGTGATAATAAAAACTTCTCTTTAAGTTGAACGTTAGGCTGCATCATTATATAATTATAGAATGGAGAAAATTTATTTTATTAGCCCTAGAATTTGTTTTTTAAAGTTCTTGCTGAGAGTTATCAAGAACCACTCAATATCAGGGAAGGCTGATAAATTCAGAATACATTGCTTGCTTATTGTCATCAATCTTTTAATAAAGCTTTTTGTTGCACTCAGGCTATTTATTTGATTAATATACTCCAGATCTTGGTGTAAATTTTGTTCCTAGGCAAAATGCTTACTCGTCCTTTGCAGTTTTCCTTTCAATTTTAAGTTTCCTTTGCCTTAGTTCAAAGGAACTTATGACTTTTGTGTATGATTTCAGTGCACTGTAAAATCATATTAATCTATTTTTGAGAGTGAGAAAATACTCTCATCTAAATTGTATTATCCATTGGCATAACAAATTTGTAAAATTGCAAAAGTAAAAGCTAAAATAGTAAGGAAAAGGCACAGCAATAAAGAAACTTGCACAGCTGCTCCAAAAAGGTTCCTCCTGAAGTGGAGTAAAGGTTATTCCTTGTGTGTGTGTTTTTTTTCCCCCCACATTTTCTTTGTGGCTGGGATGTAATGACATTTATTTTTAAAAAATCCTTCCTAATTTGATTTAAAGATTTAGTGATGTCATTTATGTTACTGTGCCTGACATTGACATTAAAATCTTTTCTGTCTAGATTTTCACAAACTGAATTTTGTGTCTTGTCAGTCTTTATAACATTATTAAAAACGTGTGAAATAGGCCAGAACCTTTTAGTCTTTGATGGATGTTTGGAACTGGGAAATGGGATATGACCTGCATGATACAGAGTGGAATTCAATAGAGTTAACAGAGCTGAAGATGTCTATTTGAAAGAATATTAAAGAATGTTCATTCCACATATTATGTTTTAATAAAAGATGAATCTTGGCCTTGTGTAAGGCAGCATAGATTCATGAATACCAAGAGAGGTCTGTGGAGCTCTGGCTGTTAATTGAGAGTCGTCAGAATTAGCAGCTTCAACCTTTGGTTTTCTTTGTCTTTCACATGTGAGTATGCGTGTGGTTGTGAAAACTACAAAACATGTTGTCTGTATTTTATTTTATGATTACATTGCTATTTTAAGACAGATACTTGAGTCTTATTTCTTCATATTTTGTTCCAGGTACAATGGTTATAAATTGATCAAATGATGCAATTCATCACAAATCAAGTTTCTCTGTTTTTGTGTTGTAAGCGGTCTAAACAAACTGCATAACAGTATCAAAGGTGCTTGGGTCCATATAATACAGCAAGTATTCAGATTCGTGACTGAGAGAAGAGGCCCTCTTTCTCATCCAGGATATTCAAGGCTCATTTTGAGCTTATTTATCCAATTCTATTCTCGGCTAAGTGGCTGAAGTTTGCAATTAGATGATGAAAGCTCTGAGTTATATGAAATGAGAAATTAATGTTTAACCAGAAACATATTCTGATATTAAGCTGTGATTTTGGGTGATGGATTTGAAGCAAGCAAAAAAAAAAGAAGCTAATTTATTTTAATTCTGACACTATTATTCTAGACCCTCTTTTTCTTGTTTTCCCAATAATTTCCTGCTTTCAAGGTTCTCCATTACTTTAGATGTTTGCAATAACTATCGTCATCTTTGAGTCTAGTAAATCAAAATGGTGGCTTTAAAAGCTACTCTTTACAGGCATTATAAGATGTAGAACAGAACAGAAAAGAAGATGTTTTCTGGTAAGCACTGATTGTGCAAAGATAAAGTCACTTCTTATACATTTTTGAGTTATCCAATATTCGAATATTACCTTTATGCTCGCTATACACGAGGCCACCTCATGATGAACTAGCTAATTTAAGCCAAGAACCTGGTTGCTGGACATAATGCTTGTGTTGACCCACTGTTTTTCTTTTTTAATCTCTATAGCAATTCTTTTCTGTTTCACATCTCAGTATTAATTCTGACTATAATTCTTACAATTATTTTAAACAACTCTGCAATCTAACTGAAAAACCCAGGGCTAATTATGACTTGGGGTTTCCTTTTGTTTCAAAAGTGAGTTTATGAAAGTTTTGATATGGCTGAACAATTAAATGACAGCTAACCACGGCTTGTTCTTGTTTTGTGTAGTTGTGTGCAGCACTCTTCATCTGTCTAGCAGCAACACTGCAGTTTTGTGCCGGTTTTACTGCTTCGATTCTCTCTCTCATCCCACTGATGGGTGTCTGAGGGAATTGCCAGCTGCCTGCTGGCTGGCTGATGCTGATAATGATATATAAACCAAGAAATCTTGATTGCAGATTTTTCCCAGTTCAGTAAAGGATCTTTTTGTCATAGTTTACCATATCCTTCTGTCTCTTGCTAGAGGTGAGTTTTTGATGGAATTCTAGCTTTTCTCTTTAAATACTGCTTGGGCTAGTGCGGAATAAGCTATGGAAGAGTTGCTGCACAAAATGGAAGTGTAGCATTTAATGTCTCTGGTTTTGATGTCATGGACCCGATGTCTTTTGAAAAAAATGCAGGCTTTTAGTCTTTGATCCTACCAGCTCTCCCAAATGAGCTACTCCAGGGTATCAAGGCCTTTAAGGGTAAGCAGGTTGATACAGGATTAGCACATAAATACTGGCTTTCTGTGTTCGGACGCTTATCTTTATTATTCCATATTGTGCAGCAAGGAAAAATGCCAGGGTAAGATCCAATCCAGTTAGGACTAAGATGTGGGTGCCAGGACAGAAAAGTGACATGCTGACTGCCAGAGATATATCAGCTTTAGAGAAAATGTCTGCCAGAAGCATCTTGGGTAGCTTAATGCCTCATAAAAATGTTAATTATTTTTACATTTTTGATAGAAAACAAAAATCAGAGCAATTTATGCATACAATTGCTTTAATTAGATGTATAAATACAATATAGAGAGTATTGCAAAATATTTTGGGGCTGCAGCTCTAGGAGGTATCAATTTAGGTTTCTTCCTACAGTTTGGTAACCTATTTTGTTTACTATCTTGAATTAGCTTGCTCACTCTCTTGGTATTAAACAAAAAAATATATATTAAAATGCATTAAACTTATTTATTCCTGTTTCTTACATCATTGAGTCATGATGACTTAAGGAAAGAACAGGACAACCATCAGGAATATAATCCAATTCAGTTTTATTTAAGTAAAAATCACACCTAATTAGAAACAATTTTCTTTCTGACATCACTTCCTTTAGAAAAAAGAGAAGTAAAACAAGTTCACTTTCTACTCAAATCATCTGGATCCCTTGGTTTGATTCAGTGTTCATTCTATATGCCAGGAATTTGTAAAGAATTCTATACGTAATCAGTGTCATGTTCTTTTTATTCATAACAAAATGAAAAGACCTAATGCAAAATGAATTTTAATGTGGTTCTTCAAAGCATGTAATATACTACTAGTTGATGTGTAACTTGCTACATCAATTTGGATTTTATGTATTAAGAGTAGGGGATAATGACACACTACTTGTGTTCATATTACATCAAGCTTTAGCACATTCATACTAGATATGTGGTGAATTAATCTGTTGCACTTTTTCCACCAGCAAATAATGATTACTCTAAAGCCATTATGATTTCAGCCTTTTCCTGACATTTGTTGTAGTCTCAGTGACATGCTATTACCCTTGTCACAATTTGGTGTAAAACATTATTCATTCAAACACCATTCATTACCCTTGGGCTAGACTCACATTCAGTACATGTCAGTAAAGGGGCATGAGGTCAAATCTCAGTAAATTAGCTGTCCTCTGTGAAAACTAACTCATCTCAGAAGATAATTTACCTTTAAACAACTGTAAGATTTCCACTTTTGTAAAGTTAGATTCAATTTGGGCTGTACACTGAAACACCTGCTTGCAAAAAGTGTTTACACTTTTTTCTGTTTCCTGGATTGTCCCCAAGTACCAATTTGTGCATACTGATCTCTGTGTGACGCAGTCTGAATACACAGCACTGTAGAATCAACAGCGGCTCTGAAGTCCACAGCCTGAATTGCATTTTGGTTCTCTTCTTCCACCAATGTTAGAGTGTGGAATTTTGTTTGGGAAAATAAAACCTCTTCATTTTATAAATCATCTGTTTTGTACCGAATGAAATCAACTGTTCTTTGATTTTCATCTTTGAGGCCACCTTGTATTAAAAAATACTGTGTTTTTACACTTTGATTGTGTAATCCTGTCAATGTAATTTATACAACTGGCTCAAACTGGAATTTTATGCACCTAGTTAAGTATTCCTCATGAAATATATAGATACATCTAAACTGTATATTACTTCCTAGCCTCTAAGGCTGATTTTATGGTGTGGCTGTGCCTCAGATTCTTTCTCTGAAACACCTGGGTGATGGTTCAAAGAGTCTGTTGCTTTCACAGAACTTGAGTATGTAGCATAATTTCTTGCTTGATGGCTTGGTTCCACAATGGGTTGTAATCCTGTACAATTTCTATATGGGGAGAGGCTCAGACTGATTATATTCAGTGATGATATTACATCTGGATCCTCACTTTGGTACTTCAATCCCTACGCCAACCCTCAGTGCTGTTGATCCTGTTGAGCTGGGAGTGTTTTTGAGAACAGTTTTCCAGTGGGACTTTTCTTCCCACCCACTTGTACAAGCTCACATTCAGCAATCCCAGACAACCCTGTGTGAAGGCACATGTAATAAATATGAGGGGAGGAACTGGTGTTCCTGCCAATTCTCTGTTCTCGGCCTGACTCCAGCAGATATGAAAGGAAAACGCTTTGTGTGGTTAGAACTCTCAAAACAAGTCTGGTCTTCTGTTCACTGAGCAGGAGATCTTGCTACTGGGGAATTATATTGTAGGCATGTGATCTTACCTCCTTTGGTCACATTTTAAAGGAAAAGAGGTTTTTTTGCTAAGTTTTCTACAAAGATACTAAGGTATTCTCCATGGAAAGCCCCATTCCTGTGCTTCTGAATTCTTGGCTGACACAGGGTCCCGCTGGTGTCCTAATGACCTGTGCTGTGTCTCAGCTTTGGCCAAGAGGTGACTAAAGACACATATCTTTGTTCAGAAACTCCTGCTGACTCTCAGCAGTCTTTCCCCAGGCTGCTCTTTCACAGGACTGTTTCTTCCTCAGTCATAAAGGCGGAGGATAAGTGGCTTGACCAATGAATCTGAGAGCCAGAGCCTTCCTGCATGTGAGCTGTGACAACAGTTGCTTTTTAGAGCTAACCATAAAAGATCTATATGCCTTTTCCAGGTTTGAATCTTTAACACTTGACTTACAATGTATAATGACTTTTTTCAGACTCATTGAAATCAAAGCAATTTGGGGGACAGTTGGTGAATTCCCTTGATACAAACCACATCTTCATTCCCTGTTTTTTGACTATTCCTATGAAATTAAAGAAAGAAAAATATCCAATTTCTTTATAACAAACATTGTACCTCATAAAAAAAAAAATACAAATTTGACTCCAGCTTTTGACATTATGTAAATTACATTCATATAGAAAAATAAATTGAATGAGTCACAGAGACTTGAAAATCAGGGTTCACAGTGGGACCTGACAGCTTTACTACAGTGTTTTTAACCAGGTTTAATTGGTGTAAGCTGAGTGACCTATGGAGGTTTGTAGGTGTGGCTTTTGCTGTTGTTGGTGTTTTGGAGCCCCAGAAATAGTTGTGTGTAATTAACGATCCACAGGTAAGGTGAGATTTTGTGTTCATTGAAAGGGACTTAACAGCGATTCATGTGGTGTGACATAATTTTATTCATTAGGATAAGAAGCTTATATTCTTTCACTGTAATCACCTCCACATGAAAAAAGCTAGAGCTCGATAGTGATTGACTAGAACTTTACACGGCCCTGTTGTTGAGCACTGAGTGTATTTGGTTCTACACTGCTCTTTAAAAACATTACATTTTCCCACCTCTTGCAAGTTGAATGCATTCATTTAAAAATAAAAGCACTGTGAAGATTTTTACATTTCAGACTGAAATGCCATACACATCATATTTTCTCATATGTAAATGTATACATAATATGTACTTGAATCAAGCCAAAGACATACTTAGATGAAATGCTGGCTGAACAGTAAGTAATGATATAATGGAAGCATACTTATCTGTAACCACAGAAGAACTGCTGATGTGATGTAATATAAATTGATTTTTGGAAAAACATTTCTTAAAATACAAGGAGGGATTAAAACCTCGTAAGTCTGTAGAACTGACAGCCAAAAAGTCATATAGACTAGCCACTAAGAAACAAAGCAAATCAACAACAGCCAAGGTGTTTGAAAGTCAGGATCTTGCTTAGTGTTTTTAGGTGACTGTCATGTGATAAGAGATGACTAGAGTCACCATCCTCTTTCTCCAGTGGAAGACAGGAGTAAAGGAAGCATGCAGATATAGTGGGACCAAACATGCAGACAGCTAGGCTGTGCCTGTATATGCTTTTCTCTTGCCCCTCAAGCAGACAGGTGCCTTAGGCACCTTTCTACTCTGATTAAGCCTTGAGTCATTTCTGACTTCAGGGTACTGCATGCTGAGCAGCATGCTGATTGTCGTTTGCTCACTTCAGAGGGTACTGACTCCTTTAGATCTTTCTCTGTGGTGCCTACCTCTTTTGTACAGAGAGCCTAAGCAAATTCCACTGGAAGGGTGAATTGCCTGTAAGTTACAGATATATAACTTATGGTACTTTGATACATAACTTTTGGGTAACTAAACTTTTATGGGAACTGGCCTACTTTTCATATTGACCTTGTTAGGAGTTTTTCTCAAAAGTGTTGAATTTTAACCCTGGAAGTGCTGTCAAAATATAAAGTATTACTGCAATAAAAGGTGCATCATAATTTATACGCCAGCAGAAGATCAGGGTTTAAATGGTTGATGGCTTCTATTCCTATCTGATCTTTACTGGTAAGACAGAAAAGAATTTCTGACCTGGGAGAAAATACCAGAGGGACCATAGAAAAGACAAAAGATTTCAAGACAAAACAAAAGACAAGACAAAACCATGGCTGACTTGTGCTGGCAACAGTCTTGCTGTCAGTGGGAGATTAGGTAAGAAGACACTCAGAAGTACATGCCAACTCAACATTTTTCCTATTCAATATTTTTTACAGGGCTCCTATAGGGTTTTTCTATATTTTTTTTTTTTCTGAAGCACTATTAAGACTACAAAAAACTCCATTCATTTCTAAAAGAGTATCAAAAACCTAATAAATATATTAAATGTTTGATATGATATGATATGATAGGATATGATACTTTGAACAGCTCCAGACCTGTGAGGAAAAAAATAAAGGAGAATCTCAAAGACAGACTCTTATTTAAGGAAGGATAGAAAGGACTGCCTCTGAAGAGGCCTACCTGGAATGGAAGTAGTTTGGATTCTCTCCTAAATGGGTTCTTGAACTTCAGGTCAACCAGTAGAGAAACTGTTAAAATCTGTGGAGGTCAGATCATTCCTCTAGTAATAAATACGTTCATAAAGGAAAAGGTGTTAAGATAGAGGTTTATGCATTTAAACAGCAGCAGAGAGAAGGGGACTTTTGTAGACTCTGGCAAGATTCCAGCTCTTGTTTCTCAAGGAAATGAGGGTTATCTGCTTGCCTCCTTGCAAATAGCAGCTCTCTGAAATTCACTGGCCTGTGAAAAACAAGCTACCTGTACAGGAGTATTATAGGTGCTAACTAGATTAAAGCACTATGTAACACTATTCTTTGGAAATACCAGTTGCTGAACTGAGCTCCTCCATTCTCATTGTGCGCAAAAATTGAAGGAAAAGCTTGGTGGTTGAGTATACAATAAGATGTCTGAAATTTTCCCTTTGGGGTGTTCTTGAATATAGACTAAGCCCGAGACTGAGTTAGCTTTTAATCATGAACAACAACATGTCTGAATTTGAACAGACCTGTGTTTGACTGACAGTATAAACTTAACTTACAAAGTGGCTGTAAGCTGGAAAGTACCCCTTATTACTCTCTGTAATCAAACTGCACTATCTCATCCCTAACGAGGTTGTGGCAGGAGAATGAGATATGCTTGTGTAAATGTATCAGGAAAAAATCAGTACCACTCTAAAGTAGTTCCATTATTAAATGAGATGGAGAATTAAATTACTAATGACTTTGAAATGGCTGAGATAGAGAAATTCCATGCCAAAGCGGCCTTTAATAAGAAAAATAATGTTAGGTCAATTAGAAGTGCTGGAAAACCCCCACTAAACTGTGAATTCAGTGTGGATAACAGCTAAGGAAATAAAGTTTTGAACATGACTGCTACTACCCAGTAAAATGAGGCACTTTCTAGTGCACCTGAAGTATTAAAACACCTCTTATCCTCTGCACTGGTTAATACTGGAACTGTGTTGTCCAAAACCACCTTCAACTGTTAATTCTATCAAAAGAAATGACTCAGCAGTGCCTTGGCCTCTGGGTTGCCTCATTCATGCCTTTTCTCTTGTCCTGTTGCCCCACCTGTTTTGACAGAAGCATTTGCACTCTTATATCTAACTGCATTTTTGTAGTTTTCCACTGGGACAAATAACTTCTATGGAGTAATGAGGTTTATTAGCTTGAGTGAAGGTAATTCAACTGCATTGCTTCCACTAAACAAACCAATTTGTCAGCTCAGGTATGTCTTCATGGCACAGCATTCATCGTACTGTTTAGATTTACTCTAATTAGATGTTAAGCTGAAGATTTCTTGCTGCCGCTGGAGCTGGCACTGACTGCCATTTTCACTGTTATCAGATTTTATTCTAGATGTTTCCTCCATATTATGCCTTTCATCCTCTTCTTTTCTACTCGGGTCATTAAATCGTACCTGAGTGATTTTTCCAGCCACACTCTTTTACCTTTCATACACCACTTTGAACTCTCTTCTTTTTGAGAAATGTGGTACATTAGGGAGGCTCATTTGGAAATGAAATGCCCATCTTTTTTATCGTATTTTTCATGCTCATAGAACTATGAGGTGCATTAGAGTAACGTAATCTTGAAACAATCACCCTGAGAGGTGTGAAATATCTTTCTTTATTGAGGGTTTCCTGTTTTAATATCAAGGTGATTAATGATTATAAGGGTCAGTAATTTAGCAGAAGCTAAATTACTGCATGATAGGTTGTTTTAGAATCCTCAATTTTTGATCCTGAAAGACCCAACTATTATTTATGCAAATACTGATACTTTCAAGCTGCTTTTCTGGTAACAATAATGGTTCTCTTTTTTGATGTAAACAAAATAAGTTGGATGATGAAAACCAGAAATGTTAAGGCCAATAGAGATAATTATACTTTTCTACAGAAGAACCAGAAATGGAACAAACATTAACTTTATTGCAGTATTTATCAGTGTGTTGAACTCAAGGTTTTTAATTTACAAGGATCTTTCACACTATTCTAATTCTGCCACAGAGATGTTCCAATGAAAGCAGGGAGTTATAAATCAGAAGCAGAGAATGATCTTCCCTAGAAGATTTAAAAGAAAAAAAAATCAAAGAAACGAAGAAAAAAAAAGCCAAGGGGAGCCTCATTTTTCTGCCTCCCAGATCATTTATTTTGTTTCTAAGACATTTTCTGAGCCATATTCATTAGCCATTCCTCATCTGGTGTTCCTGTTCCATTTCATCTCCCCCAGAAACACTATTATTTCATACCAAGAAATGGTTGCTGACTAGGAAGGGAAAATCAGAAGATGAGAGACTGCAAACATTGCCTTTCTGCTCGCAGATATGGGGAAAGAATGCCAGATGGTGAGGGAGCCTTTCCTTGGAAATTCAGTGGTGGATAAAAAGACAAACACAATATCAAATACTGAGAATTATCTGGAAGTATAATGGAAAAAGGAATGGTTTTCCCGCTGCTTTAGAAACAAGGTGTGTGGTTCTCTGCATATGAATTTCAGTAACTTCCTTGTGAATTCAAAGCTCTTGTGCACTGAATACTTTGTTGAATATTCAGACAACCTATAAAAATTGCTTGAATATCTCAATTCAAGAATAGCACCTAGATATGTCATTAATAAAACATTTTGTAGATGATGCTAAATCTAATGAAATCTAAAAAATGATAGAGAATGATTAGTAAAAGGTCAGACAAAAACTTAGAAAATGTAAAGCACATTATTTTGGCTTCTCATTTGCATTCTAAGACTTCAGTGAATTTATGCTCTTTACATTGCTTTACATTGAAATAATGGCATGAGGTAGCCTTCTTATAAATGAAAAAGTGGCATGTACTCTGTATCTTACTGCTGAAAATATTGATGCTATAATTAATGATGCCAGGGAAAAAAAGTTTTAGGAAAATGATAATCAGATTCTTACTGGATCTGACAGAAATCTAGGAAATGTGGGTTAATAAAAATGAAGCTCCAGAATTTGACAGAAATACTTTGATATTCTCCTTGAAGAATTGAAGATTGTTAAAGTATTCTTAGGAAAAATCCTTAAATACCAGAACTAGGGTCAGCACTGAGAATTGTAATCTGAATTTTCAGTCAATTCACCTTGTCAGAAGAATCATGTCGTATCATGTGCATCACCTGAATCATACTATAGCATGTTTGGATCAAAACTATTAATAATCATGTTTTGGAATTATGTAAATGTTCTGTTCACAGCAGCAAGGGTAAATCATGTTAAAACATAGATAAAGTACTGCTTGCACAGTCTTGCAAGAAGTAAATTTACCCTGTAACTCTGGTTCTGAAGGAAGATTTCTATGCCTGGCAAAGAAAACTGACATTTCCTTGCAACACATATTGAAACATTTTGAAGAATATTTATTTGCGTGTATGTTGTTGAAAATTCATTTTTTTTTATTTTTTTAGCAGCTTTGATAACAAGAAGAGGTGAAGAAATATTTTGTCATAGTTTTCAAAATGTCAGAGAAAAAATTGGTTTTTTATGTTTATCTAGACTTTAAAGACAAGAGAGTGGTAGGAATGCACTCACTTGTGGAAATCAAGTCTATGCATCCACCTTCATACTAATGAAGTTTGTTACTAAAACCACACTTTTTTTTCTGTAAAATTATCTAATGCCTATTAAGGATCTTCAGTATTGTTTCAAATACACAGTTTTGCACTGAATGCTCACCCTCACTGGTGTCTCTTTGGAGATTTAATGCAGCAAAGATATACTAACATTGTCAATGGGTTTTTTGAAATGTGAGAACAAGCTCATGCAAAGTGATTTATTTATGTTTGTATCTGTAAAGCCATGGGAAAAAAAATCCTTGCTGAAGTTAATTCCTTTTTTAAAATTTATTGTTCATGTATTATGCAGCTACTGGAGTGTAAAATATGTGGGGTTTTTAAAAAATTTTATCTTTTTTCAGACAGCAAATTCCAGCTTTATAATGTGACTTTAATCCTACCCACTGAATGATAAAAAGTAAAAAAACTTTAAATCACCAGGGTGTAAATTGTACAGACAAATAATTTTTGAAATGAGAAATCTTAAATAAAGATTCATTTTACTATCTAGTGTATTTGTTTCACAATACTGCATGCATGATATCAGCATATTACAATATGAAAAATCCAGAGCTGAATTAGTACTGTCACTTTGTTATTTTGCACATATATTTTCAAAGTCTTAGTCTTTTAAGCATGGTTTCACTTGAATTACATCTCATTCACGCTATGTGCCATTGCAAGACTGATTTTTGAACTTCACCCAGTAGTGATTTAGATATGACTTTAGAAGGACTGTAATTGATTGCAATCATAAAGTGCAGCTGTGTACAGGGGGAAAAAAAGCAAAGAAAAAAAAAGGTCTCTTACAAAAGAAAGTGATTTAAGATTCAATTTAGATCTGGAGCAATTCTAATTATATTAAGATTTCTCCACCTGTTTGTGTAATGGAAGACAAGATAAACATTTGCTTATAATTCAAATTCATTAATATTGTGTTTCAAAGTATTCAATTTTATATTTTATATACTAAAAAATGTTTGATATTAAGTATTATACAGAGGAGGATAGAGTTTGCAGCTTGAGACACCTAGATATAGCTGTCCACATGTAAATATCTGTATGTTTAGCTGGGTCAAACAGACTAGTCCTATGCATATGCCATGGGTACTGCTGGGTATTGCAGGCAGCAAAAGGTGACTCTTTTCTTGGCAATTAAAGCTCAACCACGTCCAGTTCAATTAATGTGTCCTAGGTAATGGCTCAGCTGTCCACTCACCAGACATCTGTTTTAGGGTGAGAGTAATAGCTCTTTGGGGCTCTATTGACTTGACTAAACAGGGATCTGGTGTCATCTGGGACGTCATAGAGATTCTGAGGCATCATCTTACAGCTGCAGACATACCTTGGGGCATGCAAGAGACTGTGTGGACAGTGGGGATACCTCAGGACATTTAAACAGCACTACATGCCTAGGTGAGGGCAGTTCCATGCAGGCTCCATCAGCCTGATTTAGTTGCCTACACCTAGGAGATTTAGAGGTGGGACTTATTTGCCTGAACGTAGGTGACCTGAGCTATGAGATGCCCTGAGATGCATCTCCAGACCTCCTGATACTTCTCTACAAGGTATGGCTTCAGTCACCACCAGGATGGTTCAAGTCACACAAAGGCCTATCCAGTGACACCTGATGCTATATTGAGATAATTTAACTGAGACCTTGATTTCATTTAAGAGGTATCCTAAGCATTTGTATTAAACTGGTGAACCTGACAAGAGAAGAAGAGACTCTTAACTTTAGGCAATAGCAGCTAGAGGCCAGCTGGGATGGCTTTTCCCTGGTAATGGAAGTGTTGTTTTAGATCCTTGATGAAAATTTCAGATGTACACTGCTGAGTATTTGTATTTGAGTATATGAGTATTTTTACACAGCTCTCAGGTAAAACCCTGTATGTAGGTGCCTAACACAGGTGTCTTTGTGATCTGAATTCTATCAAAAAGGAAGTCTAAAAATGTCTATAATAAAAATGTTTGTCAGAACCAAGAGTATAGTCATTAGTGTTATTTTTAAAATTAGCTAATAAAATACTATGCTAGCCTCTTTTAAAATGATTTCCATCCAATACATAGTATTTCTCTAGATTTGTGTTTATTCAACTCTTTTCTACTACAACATTTTTTGTAATTTCTTTGTCTGCAAAATAAAGCCAAAATCTCTGTTCCATAGAAATGTATTTGGCTATATTTAAAAGCTAACTCTAAATTAATACATATTAAGTCTCTCTGGTTCCTTTTAGCCTAGTCATTATGTTTCCCAAGATCCTTTAAGTACAATTAGTCTAGTTTAATGTAGGGGAATCATGGGTCTTCTTGTACTGACTGCTCTATATAAGGAGCAAAGCTGAAGGAAGCATAAAATGGTATGCATTGTTTCTTACTGCATGTGCACAAATATAATAATTTTGGTAATTCCTCAACTATCTTTTGCTTACATTTGATCAGACTTTATCGTTTTTCCCTCTCTGAATTTAAGCCCACAGGCAGTAGTAGACATACCTCTATAGTGCTAAACTGATGTCCAGGGGCAGGGTCTGACACAGGACTCTGATTTGGTCTGTCTGCCTCCGTGTCAGCCCCCTCCACAGATCGGTTTTGGTCTGCTTCCATCAGCCATCCAGGTGAAAGCTGCCTTCAAGGAAACTAGCCCTGAGCAGTGTAGATGTGTGCCAGTTAGTGCTGGACTTCACATCTCTCCTTCATTTGGAGGTGCAGCATACAACGACAGTGACTCTAACCCTTTTTTAAATACTCTGTTTTCCACAGGACAGTCTTTCTAAGCTACAGTTCATAATTGCAATTCCTTTCTTCACAATGCAGCTGTCTGAGCAATGTGTTTTTATGAGATTGAGACTGGTACATCAGCTACAGTCTACCTCATCATGAAGCAGAATGTGGTTCACAGGTAGCAGCTCTGACAAGGACTTGAAAGTCACGGTGCAGTGATATGAAGCCTGCCTTCTGTTTGAGAAACTCTGTTTAAAAAACTCTTATAATTACTATTTTGTCTAAGAGACTGAACAGCAACCATAAAATTCTGTGTCATCGTGTCACTTTAAATGGCCACCCTGACACTTGATCGAAGAAGGATTGCACCTTTCTTTCTTGAATTATTTGATGCAGAGCCCGCGTATGATGGAAATTTTTAAAAATGGTATTTTATATATTTAAAAGTACCTCAGGCTCAGATTTAATTTACTTTTGTTTGGAATCCAAGATAATTAACCCTGGAATCAATCTATTTTAGAGAAAATGTTTGCAGCTGCAGCTGCAGGCAGATATTTTAGTTTCAGACACAATAGCCATAGTTAATTATCCAGTCAACAATAATTCTATTTAGTCTGAGGAGAAGAAAGCCACCCAGGTTTTCATTTTCAAGCTTTAAATCAGCAGATGCTGGAACTTAATCAGTCTTTGTATAATGAGAAATTAAACACTGTCCTTAGAAAACAGATTTCACTCCTGTCTTCTAGGGCGAAAATTTAAGTTTAAATTTGCCTTAAAAAACCCCTAAATTGCATCTTTAGTAGCCACAAGGAAAGTGATGTGAGGTTAAGCTGGGAAAGGTCATGCATTAGAAAAGATTGCACTTGACATGGAAACACCTTGAGAGATTTCAGCTGTAAAAGCAGACACAAAAGAAAACTAATCTATTTCCTCACAAATGCTTTACAGTTAAAATGCAAGGAAAACATTAAAATAAACTTTTTTTTTTCCCTCTAAAGGAAGTTCACTACTAATTCTGAAATATCCATCAGCATTGGACCTCTAACACAAGAATTGAAACTCTTAACAGGAACAGAATAAAACTAAAAATATAAGAGGTACATTGAAAAGAAGCTTTTGTTTTTGTATGTAATGTGCACATGATCTGCCTGATTTCATCTTCTTTAAATCCCTTACTTGAGAAGGAAAAAGGTACAGTAATACTGGAGAACTATTATACAGATAGTAAATATCTGGAAAGGAAGAGTCCCTAACATGAAGGCAGAATAGTTCTGGTTTTCATACTCTAATTTTCTTTTCTTGTTGGGAAAAAAACCCAGTGTTTTCCTTCCTGTCCCTCAAACTGCCTAAGGTGACCTGCAGACAAATGCACCTGGTGTGTGTTGTGATCTCCTTAGAGGAAATCACTCTTCTGTGTTGGACCTGACGTTGTTCTTGCCTATGAATTCAGGTTTCTCTACGTGAAAACCAGGAAAGGTGGACATATGGGCAGGAAACTGGCCTTAGAAAGTGTTGGGTCGTGGAGCAGGAATGCACATCATCAATGCTTTTTAATTTGGTTGGTTCCTGCCTGATGGAGGAATGTGTAAGCTGGCAATGACTGTTGACACTCAGCTAGAAGGAGTGAATGTGTGGAGGGTGAGGAGTTTCTGCCATCTCAGTGATTATCTACAGCTCCTGGCAGTCTAATGAAGCTGAAGCCATCCAAAGATCCGTGCTGTTCTTGCCCAGTAGAGTTAAATAATTATTATATTGAACGAATTTTGAAGGTGATAACTTTTTTCTCCAGTTATATCTTTATGTCTGCTTCACTGCAAGAGTACTGCCAGGGGTTTGTCCTTTCTTCAAGACAGAAGGGCAGGGGACTTTTGAACCTCTGTTCAAAGGATCCATACCTGTCTCTTACAGATACGTTGACTTTCCAATATTTTCAGCTCCTCTGTCCTGTTCAGTATGACTTACACTACCAAACCCAATGGGTGTAATTTCTTCCCCTTATCCCAATACGCAAACTAATATTACATGCATTTTGTGCCTTCTCCCTTTCAAAAGTGTAAAAATCCTCATTTCCTCCTGTGCTAATCAGAGGCATGAGATATTAAGAAAACCTCTTTAAAGTGTGGCCTCCTGGAGCTCTCCTGGTTGCTTGTGACATGGCCAATCACAGATTGAGTTAAATGCAGATTCCCAGCTACAGGACTGGGTCTAACAATACTTTGCAATAACCATTTTTTCTATGTGTTTCAATGTGTCACAGAAAAGGACTGTAATTCTTTATTAAGGAGATGATATAATCATTAAGACAGTAACTGAAATTAATAGTCTTAACCTATATTTAAATAATGGAAAATAAGACATCAGGTGTTAGGGACTACCTTTTTGTAGGGTAACCTTGAAAGGGCTGGGGAAAAGTTGGGCTAAAGAACTGTGTAACTAATAAATCTGTTAGAAACAAAGATATTTGGGAAAAAATATAGTGATTCTTTTTACTTTTTAAATACATTGATTCTGGGTGTAATAAAATCATGTACTTTTTGAAGGGAGCACGCAAGAGTCAGGTAGCGACAAAACATATTTTTGTCCAAAAACTGGAGAAAAACCATGAAGAGTTAGCTAAGGTGAAACATTATATTTCTTTTTTAATACTAGAAAACTGTGTGTCACTAGGTATTTTTGCAATCAAGATAGACTTGAGCAGAGGCTGCTTTCACTTTACATGTCACAAAACATGTCCTTTTGATTTCAGTCATTTGCATGTATTAGTGATAATTATAATTACTCTAGTTAAAATATTACTTTGGTTGTTTTATGCACGTTTTTGATTAATAAATCTCTAAAGCAGTCTGCAGATAGAAATAGTCTGTAATTTGGATTAGTACTGAATTGTTTGAATAAAATGAAATAGTCAATTTGGCTTAAAGAAAAAAAAATTACAGATATGTGCTAGCTGTTTTGTAAAACAATTTTGAATATACATACCTGCTGTGCATATACTTATATATAGATTAAAGGGATTGTATCTTGTCTTTTTTTCAAATAGATGAGCCATTGACCAAATAGATTTCAACAGCTCAAAGTACAAAATGAGTTAGAGTTTACTGTGTCAATGATCTGTGGATTAAAGACTCCCCAGGTACATATTCATAAGATAAAGCAAATGCCTCCTATGGAATCAGACTAGGCTATCATGGCAAAGAATTGCAGATTAAAGATCACTTGGAATAGTTAGGATTGCAGTGGAGCAAACATAATGGGTTTCCTATTGCCGAAGTATTCTCAATTACAGTTTTTGTTTTCTGTTTGTCGAAGAAATAGCAGAATAGATTGAAGGTGGGTGTAAAGGCTTTCTCAGATTGGATGAAGGTGTTGAGGTGATATGGAAGATTTGAGTCAGGTCAAAATCCCATTCATTGTGGTTACTACATGTATAAAAAGACTGGAGAGAATGAGAAAACGTTTCAGGTGTGTTGGGATTCATCTTTCTTACGTTAACAGCGATTGATTCAGACCAGTCGGAGAAAAAAAGACTTTCAGAGGCTATTTAGTTAGCATGAGGAGCAAGAATTTTCTCTACCTATGAAAGGCTTTGGTTCTCATTTTTATGACACAAATTTCCCAAGCGCTGCCACAGCATGAAGGCAGAGCAGAAACAGAGGCCAAGAGCAGCAGAGGCTGAGAAAGAGTCATGGATAGCCACAGGCTCCACTGAACAAGAGGAAGAATGGACACACAGTCAAGAGGGTAGATCACACTCACTCGGTGAAGGAGGAAAAGCAATTTACATGTACTAAAAGAATGAACAACACTGTACGAAGGTGAATGGGTAATCATGAGTGGCATACTGGCAATACAGTGTAGCTTGTTTATGTCAAAATGCAGAGAGCTTGTTTTAGTAAATTACTTATTTTATGTGAAAGTTATATTGACAAATTAAAAAACCTCGAAGTCCTTCATTTACAATAAGATGTACATCCTATACTTATTCATAACAACCATAACATTTTTGCTTGTTAGTTTAGTCATAAATATAGGAAAAGACTGAACATGACAGCCATTATTTTCCATATTATACATGATATAATGAAAAACTCCCCAACATTCATATCTTGGATCTTTGCTCTCTGTTTACCATTCCTCCTGTGGGCTCATATAGCAAACAGTTGCACTTCTCACAGAAAAGTAGAAAACAAAAGCCATACAGTATTAAAAGTTAAGATACAGAATTTTAAATTTTAAGGGGACAACTCACACAGGACTCAATTAGACAGCAGAAATTTATCTCAAAATATGTTACACTGAAATCTTTTAATCTGTGTGTTACTGCAAGCATATATTTAAATCATATTGAAGTTAGAGATGCTTGCATTCATCTGTGTTTTCAGGAAGCAAGACCCTACATTCAGTGCAGTGTGATGGAGCATGTCCAATGGAAAATCTATTTTGGTAGTCATGGAGGTAGAATAAAGAGTAGATATAAAAAGAGTATTTTCTAAAGGAAACTAGCAGACGTTCCTTGAGCACTGATTGCTTCCCTGAGTACAGTAAATATCACTAGCTAATGCAGTAAAAGAGCAGTACACGAAGTGCATTGACAACAAAAGTATTACCTCTTGTAATACATATATGCTTGATACTATAGAAACGTCAGACTTTCTGGGGGCTTCTTACAAAAATTGAAGTCTGCTTGAGATTTCTAAATTTTTTTTAAAGCAATTAGAAGTTGTATGAGATGAAAAAAAAAAAAAAAAAGGATCCAAAGCCATGATTTATTTTTGCTTGAGGCTAATTAAGGAAAATGAGAGTGTAAGTTTTGTAATTTGTGAATATTGGCATGCATGGTCAATCAAGGGGGAAGAAAGCTGAGAGCTCATAAAACACAGGCCATCTGTCTTCTTTGCAGATAATTAAGTATAGTACAACCTGTGGCAAAATGACAAAATTATATTCAGTATGGGGATATTAAGGAATCTGATTTATAAGTTAGGATCTGGTTAATAATTATTTTTCATATATCATTCAGATCACACTTCTTTTCTCTTGAAATCTATTTTTAAGGAAATACAATTGGATGGAAGATAAAATTCAAGAAAATGTTATTTTTGATGTCTAAAATTGAACTCTAATGAAAATATTCAGTTATTTAAAATAAAAACCCATTGAATACCTTTTTGTAGTTTAACAAAAAAAGTTAAAAGTTTTCTTTTTATAGTTAATAATATGAAGGCTGCCTCGAAATTGGCTGAAGTTGAAACACCCTTTCAGAATGGAGAGAAAGTAACAAATAGATATGCATCTATTTGCTTGACTATATTAGAGGAGTGCTTAGCCACACTAAAAGACACTAAAACTTGTCCTAAACATATTATTTGAAATACTGTTAAATTGACGTGGAGTGACCCCGTGAGGTCATGTTGTTCCTGGGGTTCTGGGTGCTTCAGCCCAGTGTGCTTCACAACTGAGATTTACTTGCTTGTATTTTCCCCTGTAGGATGTTTAAAGGGCAAGTGAGGGTGTTTCTATGTAGTGAAAGCTCAGATGTCCTACAAAGTTCTTCATTGTAAGAAACACAAGGGTTCCTGTGAAGCCTATGAAGACCCTATGAAGATGTTATCACTACTCCGTGGAAGTTCTGCAAAGTTCTGCTGTAAATGACTTTGGTCCTGGTTACTAAGATTACTCCTGCCAGTGGACTTTTCATTTTCTACGTCTTTTAGAAGTTATTATCATCACACATTAAAAATATACACAGACCAATTGAAAGTGAATGCATAAAAGATGGGCAGAAATGTAACTAAAGCAGAGTTTTGGTAGTAAAGAAACTGACTACACTAAATATGCTTAGGTCTTTGACATATAAATCATCACAATAATGCTTAAAGTGTAAAGGAAATGCAATTAAATTTGAAGTGGAAAAGTTGGGTATGTGCTCAGTCAGTATTTACAGTCCATTAGTTTTTCTCAATGTGACAGCAGTATCCCTCAAAAGCATTGAATTTGCTACTTAAACTTTAAAATCACAGACAGAAAGCATTACAAGGTAGTTTGGGTGATTGACCTTCATTAGTCATTGATGAAATTTCTTCTGCTGCTCATTGATTTTCTAGGCATTGGCTAGTGCCTTACATTTTTCTGCAGAGCTCTGTTGGCTTTGTCATCCTATTTTCTTATCCATTTCATCCCCATTCATCTCTTTTGATTACTTCCTGAATACTATGCAAATCTTAGATTACATTAGATAAAATAATAGAACACAAATATATTGGAGTCACAACTTTTTAAAATCTTGTCTTCTTCTCTGTATCATCCAATAGAATACAGCCAAATATTTGGAGTTTGTAATGATTTTCAATTAAAAAGGATATTTTGTTGTGATTGCAAATAAATTACTCCTTGCTTCTGGAGGAAATAAAACCCCACAGCCCTGCTAAATACATCATTTGAAAGCTCTGACAAAACTTAAACTCAACTGTCTCTGGCTTTTAGGAGGAGAGTGGAGTTTATGCAATCAGAGCAGATAGGTATTTTACTGGTAGTGTCTTAAAAATAACACAGACAATCAGCCCTTCCTCTGGTCCTATGGATACACACAGAATTAACTTTACAACTGCTTTTCAGACTGATGCCAGCTGTTGCAGCTCTGTGCAGGTGCCAAAAGCAGTCAACATACAGAATGGTAGTAAATTCACCCTGCTTTCTGCGATTCTATAAATCACTAGCTTAGCACATACATGGCAATGGTATGCATTTAATGTGTCCTCTCCTCTTGTGCTGCTGTATGTGTCTGAGTCATTTTTTACTTCTCTAAATTAATAGGCTCTTACTTATTTTTAATAGATTCTTGACTATTTAGAAAATACATGTGACTCTTTAGCACCTTGCCACAAGAACAGGCTCTTCTGAGACCAGCGATTCTTCTAGAAAACTATAATGGCTCTGAGGGTAGCATCACTTAGCTGATTCAGATGAAAATGTAAAATCATACATTCTGACAACTGTAGAATATTTTTTCTGCAATGAAATGTGCTTTGAACTATTAGTATCTAATTTGTGGGATTAAATATATCACTATCTAGTTTTGAGACGGAAATCAGGCTAGTAAGCTTTTGCAGGTTCTGCCTCTACTACACTCATATCATGTTTAATTTATTAAGGTACTGCTCATCCATTTTAGATATTTTCCATTTGGGAAGTAGCTGGACAGTGGGACGGTGCAACTCTTTTCCAGAAGTCTTTACAGAGTGCTGATAAATTTGCAGTCCTCTCAAGTATATCTTACTGAAGGTTTATAAAAGAAGATGGTTGCATGGGGAGGAGATCACTAGCTCCTACGGAGCATATTAACTAAATCACACATCATGCTAAAGAGCTAGCACACTCAGGTCAAATCATCTCTGTCTTTAAAAAAAACATTTATCATCACTGAGTTATTAAAGTTTTGTCTATTATCCTGAATAGTCTTTTATTGACTCAGACAATCCTTTGAACCTTCTCAGCATGAAATTATGATAAAAGGTTGAGTCCTACAGATGTCTAAAATGTCCTTGAAAAGGAAAGGGAAAAGGGCCTAGGTTGCATTTCAAAAATGAATACATATCACTCATCACAGAAAGATGAATTGACTTTGTATTCATTAGATGATCTGTGAAATAATCTTCAATTAAATGAACAAGAGATTTCTAGCTCCCACGAAGATATGACTTTAATCTTGTATGGTTTTTTTACTTCCTTTTTCCCACATGTTAAAATTGCGATTTTCTTAAGACAATGAATGGAAATAGAATAGAAAAGCAGCCATAAGAGAGCTCTCATAAACAGCATGGTAACTAACACAGTTTTATGTTTGTTTTAGCACTCTCAGAAGCAGTGTAAGGTTTATTTGGCCAGATAATGTAACATAAACCCACAGATGTAACATTTCCCTTTTACACCAATTTATACCTTTAGGACACGACCTAATGAAACTTCCCCATGCACACATGGGGAAGAATGATAGCAGCACTCATGGTTTTACTTGCTTTTTGTGTTCAAGAAAGATTATCTAAATTTCTCTTCCGCCTTTACATGCACTATAATGATTATTTGAATTATTGAAGTGCCAATGGACTCAGCCATGAATAAGACCTTTTTTTAGATACCACATAAATACATAAGAGACATTTACCTCCAAAAATTGCAGCAGTAAGAAGACTGATGTATGCTACAGCCAGATAGTAGGGAGAAAAACAAACAGGGGAAATCGAAGCATCGTCTAAAAACAAATAAAAATCAGAGATTGAAGGCACATTTTCACTAAAATGTGAAATGACTGCCTCACAGAAAAAGACAAAAATGATTTTTTGGGAGGGACAAAAAACTACTGAGTGTTCAAAAGTGTGCAGTTTTTGGGTAGGATAGGGTTAATTTTCCTCATGGTAGTTTGTATGGGGTTATGATTTGGATTTATGTTGAAAACAGTGTTGATAATATGGGGATGTTTTTCCTAGTGCTGAGCAGTTCTTATGAAGAGTCAAGGTCTTTTCTGCCTCTTGCTCAGTTGCAAGGAAGCTGCAGGGGACACAGCTGGGACTGCTGACCCCAGCTGACCACAGAGATATTCCATACAGCATCATGCTCAGCATATAAAGCCGTGGGACGAAGGAGGAAATGGGGGAACACTCAGAGTGACAGCATTTGTCTTTCCAAATCACCATTCTTCATGACTGAGCACTGTTTTCCTGGAGATGGCTAAGCACCTTCCTGCCAATGGGAAGTGGGGAACGAATTCCATATTTTGGTCTGCTTGTGCACACAGATTTTGCTTTAAACTGGCTTTATCTCAACCCATGAGCTTTCCACTTTTACCCTTTCGATTCTCTAACCCATCCCCAAGATGGGTAAGTGGGCAAGTGGTTCTGTGTGGCTTAGTTGCCAGTTGGGATTAAATCACAACAAAAGGGTAGAACTGAAGGTAAAGTGTGTTTTTGTTGCTCAAACATGAAACTGGAGCTGCGGGGTTTTTTTCTAGGAGACAAGTAGAAGGTTTATTGCAAAAAAAAAAAAAAAAGAACGTTTCGGGAGGATAATTTTTGCACAAGAAATGTGGCCCAAATTCAATGAGTGCCCTCAAGGATATTTTACACTGAAATGGAAATATGGCTGAGAATGCAGCCCATGCTTCCTTATAAAGAGATGTTTTGGAAACTTCCTCCCCCTGAGGTGCCCTGGGCTTCTTCTCCCAGGTAGTCCCTGTGCACTCTGTTACTGGGAAAGGAATAGGCCTCCCAAGCCCTGGGATCTCATTCATTATCCCCTGTTACTAGACCAAAATGAATAGTGAATATTAATGATAATTATAATCACATCGTGTTTCTGAGCTTATTAGCAGCTCTGTATAAGCTTTTCCCTGTTTCTTCATTCTGTAGTTGCAATAGAATCATTCTTGCTTTAGCAAAAGGAATGAGTGTCTACTGAAACAGGAACCGTTTCCATCAGAAAGTATCAATCCCATATTTCTTGTACTGCTCCCTTCTCAGCTGGTGGCCTCAATCTTTTATTGAGTTTCTTTTCCAACACAGTATTTGTCCAAGACCTTGTGCTGAACAATGACTGAAAATAAACCTCTCACCTTAATAATATGCTTTTAGTCAGTTAGTGCAACAGTTGGAGGACATTATCTGCACAGTGTGCAGATTTCATTTCTGAGACTAAGTGTTCTGCTTCTGCCTGACAAATTGCAAACTTTATTTTTACTGCAAAGACAATCATTGCTTTCCCACACTAGTTTAGCCTGAACCTTAACTAAAATTCATAAAGGGTTGTGATCCAGGGATAACAGAAGTATTACTGGCTTAAAATGTATCACTTAAACGTAATTGCTCTGACAATAAGTTAAATCCCACGGAGGAGAATTGTTTTGTCACCTTGGCAATAAAGTCATTTGGAAAGGATCAGAGAACAGCTTGTAGGGTTGATCAGGGATTCACCGGGCAGAGCAGCTAGAAAGTTATAAAAAAAGAAAGCAAGTAAGTTGTTTGATCTGCTTTAGTGTTCTTCAGCAGCTAAGGATGAATGAAAGCTGTTTGTCCCAGAGGCATAATAAAGCAGAGAAGGGCAGAGCATAAGTAGGTTCTAAAGGGATTCCAGAGAATGGTTGAGCCAGAATAAAATACTCGATGTTTTGAAAGAATGTCCAAAATGGTGTATTTTTCTTTAATTTGTTTATAATTAATTTTGTTTTATTCTTTGACAAAAATCAATAGTATGTTTAAAAATTTTTTATCTCTATTCTCCTCATTTCCTGGTGGCAACATGTTTTGAGAAGTATTTTTGGAAACTCCTGTGGCTATCTTCATTTTTAGCCTACTAAGAAGAAAAGTCATGGCTTTTTGGTTTGGGATTCATCACATTGTTGGAAAGGTATTTGTTCTGTCTTATTAACTTCAAAGGCAAAAGGACCAGGTTTTCATTTTAAAGGTGAGGAAGGACTGACAAGGTCTTCTCAAATGCCTGCACTTGTCCTGGCTCTTGAAAAGTCTGGATTGTTTACAGGCAGCTACAAAGCCAACTCAAGCCAAAACACATCGATGGAAATACATCCATTAATTTAAACGAATTAAAGAAGAGTTTTCACCTCAGCATTTCCTGCCTGTGATCCCTCCCATCAATTAAATGATGAGGACAATTTTTTGAGTGTCTATAATGTGTCTTCTCTTCAAAAGTAATGGAATCTGGTGGAAGAAAACCCAGTAGGCTGAAGCCTAATTTGTATTTCCTTCTTCCTTGACAGCTGCTCATTTAATATGTATATAAAATGTATATCTTATTTGGCAAGGTACTTCCACCTCAAGCATTCTGGAGAACTTACTTCCAAAGTAATATTAAAGGTGTTCACTTCTGGGGCAAATATTAAGAAAAGGATTTTCAAGGTATGGTGGAACACCAGAACAAAAAATACATTTGGACTTCGGAGACAATCTTTAAAATAAAAAACATCCAATGTTTTAAATTGTGTCCCGGACATGACAGAAGAAAATACCAAGGAGAAAGGGACAAAATGTAAAGCATTATTTATAATTTTCTTTCTATGCTCCAAACAAGGAATCTTTTTCTTCACCTTGGTTTCCACCTGTATTGTGCTGATTTTGTATTTTTCTCTCCAGAAAATATAAATAACTGCACCAAGTATAGCTTTTGTTGCTGTGGAGGCATCTTAATTTTCTCTAAAGAAGCAAAACTGCAATTTTTCTTCCTCTTTCTAAAATCATGGGCTCATTCATCTGCCTTTAATAAGAATTAGATGATAATGCAAAAGCCTTGTGTCATTTGAATCAAGTGTTTCCAAACCTTGAATGATTACAACAGCCTCTTCTCCTTTCCCTCTATTGTTTTCCACAATGTTTTTATGCAAATCCAAACAAATTTCCCGTTGTTGAAACATGACTCAGCAATATGATACATTAATAACTAACACTGAGTCAATAGCAACTGATTTCATCCATGCTCATACTGATTTTCCCAGCTAATTCCTTAAAATCCTTTCTGGGGGAAGGGAGAGCCAGAACTCTACATTTCTGATGCTTTTTGGACTGGGTATGTGTACATGTCTGCAGCTGATTTAAATTAAAAAAAAACAATCAAATCATAAAATGGAAGAAATTCTTTACTGTGAGGATGGTGATGCCCTGGAACAGGTTACCCAGAGAAGTTGTAAAAATTTCTGCAACAAAATACTGGAACTTCGTCTTGAAAAACACAAGATAAATATCCCACATTTCTTCTGGTTTGAATCATTTGACTTACTTTAGACATCACAATTTGAAAATATGACTTTACATTTACTTTAAGAGGAGCCTAGGGCACACAGCTCTTTGTATACAGCCATGACATCTACATTATTTATATGAAGCAGAACCAACACTTGAGTTATTACAATCTGAGGTAGGAGTCTGTACCTTCAAGAGATAGTAGAACTACATGGGTCACAGATAAAGCACTGTGGTACACTCAATTTATATTATGATTTTGCAGATCGTCACACTTTATTCACTTTTGCCCTTTATTTTTTTCCCCATGTTTATATTTCTGTATGAAGCTACAGTTTAGGTTTTTGTTTGGCACTTTTTTTCTCAATAATTCTCTTTTTTCTAACTAGAAATGCCTTAGAATACCTTAGAAACACCAGTTTCTTTTTAATACAGAAATGGATAAAGCCACTAATACAAATGACACACTAACCTTAAAATCCTATTTGGTATTCTCAATGTTGTCCTTTCAATTCCAGAGTGATTCGTTCATCTTAAGAGACAGATATGATTTTTCAAAAACAAATTAAGTAGCATATTGCCTGCATTGGTACATTTAACTGCAGTTATTTGCTTTCATTCATAACAACTACAGAAGTAAATTGTAACTCATGCCAGAAGTCTAGACTTGATATTCAAATTTTGTAATGCCCTGAGCAATATCTTGAAGAACCATGGCACTAAGCATAAGGCATTGTACAAGGGACACCAGGGGGAGAGAAAAGAATTATGAACCGTGAACTATAGGATCAAATATCTGTCTTTGTCTGCCTCACGCCTCTTCAATTACTTGATTAAATAAATCACTTGGAAAAGCTTGGATGCTGATGCATATTTTATTCCTATACGCAAGCTGGCTGTTGGAAACCCCTCTTTTCATTCTACAGTAATTACTTTTTTTTTTCAGACCATAGAGATGTGCTCTTTGGCTGAAAGGGTTGCCAAATTTCAGGCAGTGCTGAACAACAGCTACCTTACTACTTTAGTTTTATAACTACATATAATATATGGAGTGTGTCTATAGATATGTGTGCAGTATATATATATAAGTATATATAAGGTGGACTTGTCCCTGGAGGTGTTCAAGAAAAGACTGGATGGGACACTTAGTGTCATGGTGTATTTCACGAGGTGGTGTTGGGTCATAGGTTGGACTTGTTGGACACAAGAATCTTTTCCAACCTGAATGATTCTAGAATATACTTAGCTTCATAGACTTCTTGATGAAATCAGTGATAGGAGTCCAAAGGACTTCACAGGATAGTCACTGTGCACATTGCCAGAAGGAGTCTATGCATGCACTTCTGTCTTTTCTTTGTAAACAGTTGAACCTATACTCCACAATATGGACATATTCCATGTCACGTATCTAAGTCAGAGGAAGTACATTGACTTTGAAACCAAGAGAATTAGTCCTAGACCGTGATGTCTGTGTGTATTCAATGGCATATCTATGTAATTCCCACAAGAACATGCAGACTGCAAATGTATCTTCCTTAAGAACTTGCAGTTTCACTAATACATTGGAGAAAAGCCTAAAATTTGAGCCAAACTGCCAGTTTCATTTATGAGTTTATAGCAGGTAAAAACAAAAGAGAAATTTTTCCTTCTAATCTTAGTTTTTTAATTTAGCCTTTCTTTAAGAGATGTAATGAAGCAAACAGGAGTTTTGTTAGAAATGCAAAGGATGCTTTTCTATGGTATATCACCAACATAAATTTTTGTTGCATTTCAGGGAAAACATAAGAATCTTTTTTTTCAAAATGCAAGAAAAGCACTTAATTTTTTAAATTGTGTCAAAATGTAGCAAGGTTTTCAAGGCTTTTTGAAAGACATACAAAAGTAGTTCCCTGGAAATCAAGTATTTTTAAATAAATCACATACTAATTTATTTTAAAACTTATCTGACTTTTTTTTTAAATGAATGCTTTTAAAGAATGTTTCATATTATCCAAAAGTACTGAATTTGTAATCACTAGCTGTGTTGATGGCTACTGTTTAGGGAAATATCTCAATACATACAGAATTCTGTACAGAATCTGGGACCTTTGTGATTACCAGGAGCTGGAAGTTTGCTTATTTATATATAAAAAATCTCACTAGATTGGCCTATATCCAAAATGTAAACTACCTCATATCATTTGCCCTGGTGGAGGTTTATACAGCCAATGGAATAATAGCCTGAACTTGGTGATAATTTCAAAGCACAAACAAAAACAACAAAAAACCAACCAACTAAACAAAAAAGTTACTTGGTTCATGAGAGGGCTGAAACTACAGGGATGAAATTACACTCACCATGCCTTCCAAACCTTCTGCAGATAACGAGTAAATTAAACCAGTGTTTTCTTTTACGGAGGTAAGTGTGCTAGCAGATAATCTTGCCTAAAATTTGTGATTTAATTTTTGAGGTACCCTCAAGCTGTGCTATGAAAGACCTTTCCTTTCAATAGCACAAATCTTTATTATTTTCTCTCTAAGGTTTAGAAATTTCAACTCTTTTAGTACCTAAGGGACATACTTGAGTGCTTATTGAAGATAGGATTTGATTTTCCTTCTTTTGAGAAAAATAACAAAGAGATGAAAATACATTAAAAATGGTATTTTCTTTGTTAATAAGTGTTTTGCCACACTTTCCTTTTACCAGCTTTTACTATATTTATACAAGAATCTAACAATTGTTGTGTTGGGTTCCTCTAGCCTTAAATCCTGCATCTGACAATGACTGATATTTAGGAGGGAGCACAAGAATAAGGCAGTTTTATAGATTCTGGCAGTCTTTTGTTCAGAGAATTCCTCAGCTAGAGATAACTCCCATCGCCTTCATTCAGAAATGTTCTAGTCACTTTGAAATGTCACATTAACTATCAGAATCCACAGATTTTGTAGAAAAACTTCTACAATTTAACTTTATATTACATCATTCATGTAAGAAGCATCGCATTTTTGGATTTAAAGCTTCTGTCTGAAATTTCAGCAGTGTGCCCCCTGATCTTCATACAGCTGCTTCATCACTTTTTCAATACCATTGATGAAAGCGTTTATCTTCAAGGTATTTAAACCTCTCTAACATTTCTTTGTACAGAAGCAGTTCAAGTCCTTTGATTTTAGTTATTGCACTTTTGGACACTTTTAAAATGTAATCTACCTTGCTTGAGATGGGGCAGAATCAGGAATGCACATCTTATTCATGAAACAAGAGCATACCAGATTAATCCATGGACATAATGCTGTTTTGATCTCTGTTTTGTGTTCTATTAACCCTTTTGCCAATGTTAAGCATCAAGATGATGTTTTCATTAAAAAATCCTCTGTATGCTCAAGTGTGAGCTACTAATTTAATACTCTTGTGTCTTTGTAATTATTTAATACATTCAAGACATATCACTATGGGAGGATCATGGACACTATGATTAACTCTTCCAGACTTCTGGACATTTGCCTTTGGCAGGGTTCTGTTTGCAGAGAGGGCAGAACTTGTGGAGCAGACAGGGTGCTAGTGTGCCTTCTGGTTTCCCTCATGCCCACCCCTACTGTGGGTCATGCACTTGCAGTGGAGGTTTCATGGAGATTTTACCCGAGCCCCCCAGGAGGGTTTCAGCTGAGTGTGCTTCAACTTAGCACAGCATGGAGAACTTTATTAGACTGACTATGTAAGCCTGGTAACAACATTCAACCTTGCACAGTCTACAAACTGGTCTTCCCAGATGGGTAGCAGAAAGACAGAGCACCTGCTTTTCATTACACAGGCTGCTGGCACTGTTGTCAACTATGGGGTGGGGAGTGGGAAAGGAAGGGGAAAGGACAGTTCCATTTGGGTAAATGTAGCTCAGGGGTGTGTTTCTTGAACTTGCTATCTCAAAATTACTTTTATATTGCTCTGAAAAGAAGAACTAAAGTAGAAGGCCTTGAA
This sequence comes from Daphoenositta chrysoptera, assembly GCA_013397915.1. Classification (NCBI taxonomy): domain Eukaryota; kingdom Metazoa; phylum Chordata; class Aves; order Passeriformes; genus Daphoenositta; species Daphoenositta chrysoptera. The sequence goes on along the minus strand of VZRO01005551.1, from coordinate 298,199 downwards.
AAAAAGAGAGGTGCTACACCATCCTTTAGAAAGTGAGTGATCAGGTTAAGTCAGGGAATAACTGAGAGCTGGGACACTGCATCTGATATAGAGAAATGGTAGAACATCTGTTCCTTAAATGTGAATGTGCAGTGCTCCCTTAGATGTAAGGCATTCCCACCCATCTGCCATCCACCATTTCAGAAGAGTGTGGGGTACCAGTAGTCCCTGCATCCTGTGTGCCATTGCTATGAAAATATTTCAGATGGCTTGGTGCATCAGAGACAACCCAATGGCACTGGGCACCTATGTTTAGGCAGCTAACATGAATCCAGAGGGCTGGATTCAGTTTAATATTTTAGACAGCTAAATTTATATAACTACGGGTCAAGATGTTATTATCTAAACTGCAGGTATAATGGACACCTGTGGCACAGTTAAGTGTGCAGATATATCCTGTGGTGATGTGCTGCTTCCAGCAGGACTCATGGACATTCTGAGCTTTACTGCAGTGCATGAATAAAGCCTTTAATCCCAGGAGAAATACAGGAAGTGTAAATTTGCCCAATATTAAATGTTTAAGAGACCTTGAATCATCAGCATCCCAACCTTCTATCTTGGAGTTTTCCCACTATTTGTGGACCATTACTACTGAAAGTGATTAAACAAGATTTGTACATTTAAGACAAACTTTTTGGTAAACAACCAAATATTTACTAAATGCTGAGAGCAGGTGCCTATTTTTTCAACTCTTCTCATGGGAAGGAATATTTGTGATCAGAGACATGTATGTGAGGTTGTTACAATCCAACTGTCCTTTCTTGGTGTGTTTTTCAGGAGTGAATTAAGGTGTGTCAATAACTCTTGGAGCTCATTGTCTGCTGGGATGTTTGATTTATTTCTGAGCTATTATATTACTGTCTTCTGAGGTAGGAAGGGAGGTGAGTAAGTGACTTTTCTATTCTCGCTTGCTTTCACACTTCAATCAAACTTTGCAAAGTCTAAGAAACCAGCTTGTAGCTTTCAATCATGCTTTGGATAGTCCCTGGAGTATGGTTGGTAAAAGAAAATATTGATGCTGTGTTGTTTGGTGGATTTTTTTCTCCTTTGGTGGGAATGTAAAAAGATTTGTCTTCTTTAGTGAGTTAATTTTAAAGCTAGACACAGATCTTGCATGAGATGTTATTTCTACTGTTATATTCTTGAAGAAACACTGATGGTTGTCTTAGGAAATAAGAGACAACCTTTCAGACATTAAACTTTTGATGCTGTATTTTTTTTTTTCATTTCAGTCATCATATTTGAGATACTTTTATGATACTGTTTATTTCTCATATTCTTAAAATTATGTATCATATATATTCATGTAATAAGGATCAAAATGATGATGTAAGTGAACTTGGTTAGGTTGAAATAAATATTCTAGATACTTTGAATTGATTGAGATGAGACAAACACCAGCCACATCAAAGGTAATAATAATAAATATAATTGTTTCTAGTATGGATCAAAATCTTATTAATTTTATGCATTTACACAGCCACATTAGAGATTTTAGAGTTTAATTTTTACGTCTTCCCCAAAGAATGCCATCCTTCTTCTGTTCAGTGAGCAGCAGGCTCAAATCTAAGTAAGAAGACTAGAATTAAAGGTACATCCATAAGCTTGTTTTAAATATGAAATTTTATTTAATTACTAACATAGCTTTTTGAATACTATTTATATTTATAGAACAGTACCTGATGGGAAAAGACTGAGTAGCATTTATGGAAGTATTCTTCTGAGAAGACACCCGACTCTGCTCTCTGAGCAGAGAGCAGTTATTTTCTTTTTTTGTGTGTGTTGGATTTCATTAACACACAATGGCTTAATTTTAAGCAGGGGATTTATTTTCACTTAGCTGGGGATTATTTGCTAAAACATTCCGAGGGCATTCAAGTTTTGAATGTACATAGCCTATGTAGCAGTAAATAATCTAACAGCTCCTCTACTTTCAGCTACACCTACACACCTAATATTGCCTTTTTTTGCTTGTGTGTGCAGTTAGCTTTGTTATAAACACTCGTACATTCTTCCGTACTGAGGAATAAATTTTTTTCTGAAGACAGCATCTTTGGGTTTTGATTCCTACAAATTTTAGTTCTGAGTGAAGGGATAAAAGCAAAAGGGATGTATGGAAAAAATACTGCAGAGAAGATAGCTCCCAGTGAACAGGGAATAAATTAAGTACGAAACTGTCTTGAAGAATATGCTAGTTTGCGTTTGATAGTTCCCTAAATCACGTATATATATATATATATAACAAATTCTAAATAAAACTTCTACAATTCAGCCTTTCTTTTCCAAATAACAGAAAAAATATAATTTTACACAATTTGCAGTGATTTTCTGATTTTTTTATTGGCTGAATAGATTTTTAGTAGGTTTTTTTCCCAACAAATTTGACTATCAGTTCTCATTTTCCCTATTGGTGTCACTCTACAAGGAAACAATAAAATATCATGAAGATGGAGACTTTGATAATTTCCCCAGTTTAGCTTGGAAAATTTTTTTTTTCTTTGACTTCTGTGGAATTTTGTCTATTTTTTAGTTTTCAAAGTTGAAATGTTTAATGCTTTTGTGTCCTGTGGTGCAGTGACCTTAGCTGGCTGCCAAACCCCAGCCATTCTCTCTCTCTCTCTGCCTCTTCAACAAGGCAGGGGGAGAAAATAAGATGAAAAGCTCGTGGGTCAATCTAAAGACATGGACATCATTCACACTGACTACATTCATGGGCAAAACAGATTTGATCCAGGGAAAATGAACTTAATTTACTGTTAATTAAAATAGATTTGAAAGCTACATGTACAAAAAATCACCAAAACCATTTAATAAATAAGTGATGGAGGTAAATAACTGCAGATGTCAATTAAACAGTGCTATTGGAAAGTTTCACTCTATCAACTCAAAAAGAGGATATTTTCAAGTGTTCTTTTAATGGTGCTTAAAAGGCAAATTAAATAACAATTTAGAGACTGCACAAAGCTTTTAAGCCTAAAATACAGCATTTGATTTTCCCTAAAAGCATCCATTAGATATAAGGAGTCTGTATAGGCAAAATTAAAGATAAGTAGCCTATATTTTTAAAGAGAAGCCAGTGCTGCCACTTTGTCTGTATTCTCCTCTTGTCCTGGTGGCAACATGTTTTGAGAAGTATTTTTGGAAACTCCTGTGGCTATCTTCATTTTTAGCCTACTAAGAAGAAAAGTCATGGCTTTTTGGTTTGGGATTCATCACATTGTTGGAAAAGTATCTGTTCTGTCTTATTAACTTCAAAGGCAACAGGACCAGGTTTTCATTTTAAAGGTGAGGAAGGACTGACAAGGTCTTCTCAAATGCCTGCACTTGTCCTGGCTCTTGAAAAGTCTGGATTGTTTACAGGCAGCTACAAAGCCAACTCAAGCCAAAACACATCGATGGAAATACATCCATTAATTTAAACGAATTAAAGAAGAGTTTTCACCTCAGCTTTTCCTGTCTGTTATCCCTCCCATCAATTAAATGATAAGGACAATTTTTTGAGTGTCTATAATGTGTCTTCTCTTCAAAAGTAATGGAATCTGGTGGAAGAAAACCCAGTAGGCTGAAGCCTAATTTGTATTTCCTTCTTCCTTGACAGCTGCTCATTTAATCAAAATATTGAACAAAACCTTACAGCAGCATTCCTAGACCAGTGACTAGAAAGAAGCAGAATCACACAGAATCTCAGCAGACCTGAACTTTAAGAGACAGTTATCAAACAAAAAGACAACTTTGAGACATATATCAGGCTATTTTTACATGTTTTCTGATAAGTTATGCTATGATTTGGAAGTAGTTGTTTGTTTGTTTTTAATTTTTTTTTCAGTTATGGATTTAGGTTCAAAACTTTTCCAATTCCTAAATTAGATTTTGCAAATGTAGAAGCTATGGATGCATTAAACTTTAGCGATTCACCTGCAAAAAAATCACATATCCAGTCTGGATAATTCCTCATTTTACAGTGTTCAAAAAGGGCAGAATATGATGACCAGAACACTGGAAATTGAGTTATTCTAAGGAGTTAAGAATGAAGAGGCTCAGCAATAATTTAAGCACGTTATGTAGAGCATCTGGGATATGGGAATTTCAGTTATTTAATTACAGCTATCACTAGGTAAATCAGTTTATAGAAGATACACAAGCCTGGAAGACTGAGATAAGTTTTTGCATTTAACCTTTGCTGTCTGAAAAGTTGATGTCTTGGGTAGAAGGCTAGCTGAATACTAATTGTTCCATGGTGTCTTGCAAGGCAGGCTGGTTGATATTTTGGTTTTGATTTGGATGTAACTTAGTTATCTTATGAGACTGTCAACCTACTTATTCTCAGTTGCATCCGTGCATGCTGGAGGACATACATGAATAGTTCTTTCCCCAGATGTTCACCACTGTTTTCAGCAGAGATTCCAAACTTTAAACACTGGTACCTTGCCAGAATTTCAAAATTCTGGACACTATTTGCATATAGTCAGGCAGATGGCAGGTGCCTTCATTGTTAATTTAGAAGGTTACAGCTCCTGGCTTAAAATATTCCATCTTGATGTTAGTATTTTGGAAAAAACTTTCCTTTTGTCTGTGGCTGAAAGTCCATGTTTTTTGGTAATATATAAAATAAACTACCTATATATAATCCGTAGAAATAAAAATGCACTTATTTTAAATCCCCACATATACATCATGCCATCCTGTGCCATTTGTATTTGTATGCACTTTCATGTATCTACCTTTATGTACATATTTAAAAAAAAATACATTTGTTGATAAAAAAATGAAAATATATATTTTTTTTTTGTAATTAGTAACAAAATACCTTGCCACTTTCAAAGTTTGCTAGTCTTGATCTAAATATAAATAACTGGTGCAGGTCTTCATTTTATCTAGAAATTAATTTATTTTTCTGTACAGCTGCAAATTGATTTTGAGGACAAATGGACTCCATTTGTTGCCAGGTAAGCAACCTTTCATAATTTACACTTCATTATGGACTAAACTTCTAAACTTCGCCCGTTAGCTGCAATAATGAGACCATCAGATCAAAATTATAGCTCTGATAGAACAGAATATCTTCTTTAAAATAATTTGGAGAAGCATGAAGAAGTCTGTAATATATCCAGCTGATTGTGTGTTAAGACGTTTGACACCAGAATATGCTCTTGATAGCTGCCAGAGTTATCTTAAATACTTCATTTAAAGTCTTAAGTATATGGTTGATTATTTTGTTAGCCTAATCAGTAGCTTACATCACTGAAAGTAAAAATATTAATAAAAAAGAAGCGGATTTAATCCTTTCTTTCCTTTCTTTTTGTGTATTTGTCTTCTAAATTTTAGTGCACTACAGTTGTCCATTACACAAAATGCATGAGGATTTTATCAACAAACTTTTGCGGTGCAGATGCTTCCAGGAGTAAAACATCAAGACTACAACCTTAAACTCTGTTTCTTTCTCATCAGATTCATTGAGGAAGGTGAGTTTTCCTGCTTCAACTCTTGCTGTGATATTGAAGGGCCCACGTTGAAGACCAGGTTTTTGCATACTTGTACTGTGTAGAATCTTTGCCAATATTATTAAAAAAATTTCTAAAGCTTATGGTAAAAATGATGCTATTGTTTATAGATAGTCATGTGGTAGTCCTTTGTCCACTTTTCTTTTCTCAAGCAGAGACCAAAAAAATGTACAAAGCAAGTGAGATAAAGCACTGAAACACCCTGAGCTGTACAATCACACAAAACTGAAATTTTATGTCATCCATGCCATATCTATAACATGAAGCAGGGAAAGGACAGAGTAAAATTTTATCTTTTAGGAGTTTCTCATTGCATAGCTAGAGGTCTAATATCCCCAGTTTACCATTTTAGACAACCAAAATTTTTGTTATATTTAGTCTGCAGCTACACTGGCTACAGGATCTATCTGATGGCATCCCAACGAGCAAGAAATCCGATCACGTTATTTTTGATCCACAATTGTACTTATACCAAAGAATTGGAATAAGAAAAGGGAAATAAAGGCAGGGTAAATAACAGAAGGGAATTAAAAATAAATCCAGTAAAGTTTGGTGGAAATTTATTTAATAATGCTACAGCTGTAGATATTAAACTCAATGAAGTCAATAGAGATGCATCACTTTACCTGTAAGGAAGTTCTGTGCCAGTATCAAGTCTCTTGACTGGCAATACAAATACAGTTAAACTAAGCTGCAGATGGAAGACTTAGAGCACACGTGTAAAATTTTCTGACTAGAAATAAGATTATATAAATCAGGAAATATATGAAAACTCTGGAGAGTAGCTGTTAGGAGATTTCAACCTCACAACACGTTGGGCATCTTCATTTCATCCTCAAGTCCAAAAGGTACTTTTATAATTTGCTTGAACTTTCTGAATATGAAACAGGTCATAGAACTTCTCTGAGTGGTTCTATATCAATTTCTGGGTGTGTATTTTATTTGAACCATAATGTCTCACCCACCATTAATATGACGACTTTGCACATTCCAAGTACATGTACTGAAAGTGCTTTTATGAAGAACTGACAGTTTTATTTGCTATAATATTTAATCACAGCTTGGTTCTATGGGAGGTTTTTGGTGTTCTGGGGTCTTTTTAAACTGCTTTAATACTGTATTCAAAATAATACCTTTAAAGGACATTGTATGTTTGTAGTTCATTAGTCATCCCTAAGTGCGCAGACCAGTAGAACAAACACAAGAATGAAAATCCCCAAACACCTTTAGTTTCTATAGTATATGACTCTCCATAAACAGAAATCAGTCAAGTAATGAGTTTTATTATTTTAATCCTTCCAGCTAAGCAATCAAAGAAATAGTCATGAAGTCTGAAATTATGAAAACAAGAATATGCCTTGATGTAATGAGCCAGACAGCATACTAATAAAATCCTCAAACACAATAATTCAGTCAATAAAAATACAACAACATTTTGCAATACAGTTCACAGAAAAATGAAAATGGAACCTCTTTCCCAGTACATCATGAGAATTAGCTAAGGTTCCATATGACAGGGATTTCAGTATTTTAAAAATACCTTGCTCTTTACTTGTTTTTATATACAATGATAATATATAAAGAAACCTCTACACTAATACATACAAGACCCTAATTATTCTCAAATTATTCACTTTTCTTGTAATTTGCCATTTGCAGTAGCTTTTCCCAATCAGCCTTTCTTTTCTGGGAGAGGGCTTCCCTTTAGATGCTACATGTGATCCAGTCATCCTCATCCTTTAAAAGGTAACAGAAAGAGACACACACCCCCAAATACCAGCAATCAGTCCCTGAGACTTCTACTTGAGGAACAGAAAAATCATCTTCTACAGGTGCCTTCTTCATCCATTAAGGATGGAAAGAAGCTTGTAAAGGTATGTGGAAGGAGAATGTCTGTTCCTTTAATCGTATCTGATCAGAGATGGCATGAATAAGATCGTATAGAGACAAACATGTGATAAGGGAGGTCTTGATAAGAACAACTCGGGTCAGATATACTGATTAATGAGGATATGTGGAGTGTGAGGACATTTATTTTCTCAGCTGGGAAGATAAGGAAAAGGAGGGAAAGAAACACATTTTTAAAACATGATCAATTAGCACTAACAAAGACCACAACCAGAAACAAACCTTGTCGGTCACACTGATGGGGTATCAAAAAACTGCTAGGCAAACCAGGACTTTGCAATGGATAGTGATGCAAATCTGAGTGTCCAGAACATGGGAAGGCGTTCAGTGGGACTATGCCAACCAATGAGGCCATGTGCAGAGAAAGGGGAGCAGGGAGGAACAAAAAAGAGATAGGCAGGAAGGGATAGAAAAGAGGCTGACATGTAAAATGGGGCTAGTTGCTAAGTTTGTCTGGCTGAGCCCTGGTCAGGATCACCCCAGTCTGTCCTGTCTTAATAAATAATTTCGTAACAATCTCACTGCATGATCTTGCCCTCTACTCTGTCTTTCAGTGCTGCTGGAGTTCAGTGACAGCTACTGGAGGGTGAGCAGAGGGCATGAGCAGAGGTGAGTGAGGGGCTCAGCGCTGTTGGCTGAAGCCGCACTGTGGGTCACAGCCCAAATGCTGCATGTCAGCTGATGGGAGAAAGCATCTCTATCTTCCCAGACGGTTGTGCACAGGACGTGCATGTGGGTCTGTTGGAAAACTCCAAGCTGGATCAGCCCCAGGTTCAGGTGTGTGGGTGCTCGAGGAATCTGTGAATGTCTGTGTGCTTGTGAACCTGGGGAGAGTGGTGTGTGTGCTGCACTTGTGACCTTCTGCCTCTTCCTGCCCAAGAGGAGGAGGGGATGTGTCTTTTTGTGCCTGTGTCTCATGTGAGTCCCTAATGTGGGAGATGATGGGGCAGCACCTTGTCTGCAGCTGTGTCAGTGTCCTGTGTGTGTCCTCTGCTCTATGTGTGTGTTTGGGATATGTGCTCAGCTTCACTACTGGCTGAACCTAAAAATGGGAAAGCAGCACCTGAATCCTTCAGCCTGACCCACAGTCTCCGGCACTGAGCTGAATTCCAGAACATGTCTCTTGGGCTTGCACTGGTGAAGAAGGCATCTGCAAATTCTGGGTGAATTTTTCATCTTGAATCAGAAAACAGTAGGAAAAAAATTAAATATTGCACCTGGATTTCAACATGTTTCTTAACTGTACACTAAGGAGGTAAAGATTAAACATGGGACTATGCAGTTACAGGTAGTCAATCTTCAGCAAGATGACTTAAATTTTTTACTGAACTTGCTAGCCTGCCCTTCTCCCCTTCTTTTTTTTTCCTTTCAGGTTATAGCCTATAGTTTACAGCCAATATTTAAGATGGCCTTAGAGTCTTGTTATTTTTTCTAGCCTTGGAGAAACTTCTGTGCCAGTAGATAGTTTTCTGCCCAGAGCTATTTTCCATTAAGCCATCCTGGGACAAGGTTTGAGCTTGCAAGAAAAATAATCCAATGCAAGCATCTCCATGAGAAACTAAAAATTTATCTTTGGACTGAGGAGAGGAAATCAATTTTAGCCAACTGTGCACAGCACTCCATCTCCAAGCAGATGCTGATTTCATTTTGCCTGCACACTGAGGCTGTCCATGAAGAAGCTTGGAGTTCAGCAGATGGGACAGTGTGGTCTCTTCTACAGGTTCCAGTGCATGATCTGAAATGACATATTTTCCACAGATTCTGGGATCTCTTGATAGTTTATTTGCCCCGAGGCTGCAGCCATGAACACTTGTAGGCACCAGTTCCTTATCCTCTGCGGAGGTGTCAAGCTCCCTGAAATGAGTTCCCCACCAGTCATGCATTATCTGAAAAGGAAACGTGCTTTGGAGGCTCAGCAAAGCAGGCCTGCATCCGTGTGAAGACTTCATAGTGCTTCTGTTGGACTGCAGCTGCTTCACAACTTAGTGCTTGGCTGAGGCCTGAGGGAATGGGACACAGTTTCCTAGGGGAAAGGAGTATTTTTTCCTAAAAGTGAGGGAAGAAAGCAATATTGAGGCTCGTTTACATAGCACTGTCATGGTAAAACACCGCAGATGTGAACAGGCAGAGGTATTTTGCAGACATAGCAAAAGAAAACCAGTGTTTTTCTTTGTAAGACTGGGAGGGGAAGAAGTCTGCTGTTGAAAAGAGGTTTTCAGATGGTTTGGACAGGGTTTAAGAGTAAGCAGAGACAATATACTCTGTCAGCGTGGCCTGTGAAATTGAAGGTAATCAAGTGTTTGACATGACATGTTACCACTCAAAACTAAAAGATTTGAAAGAAAGCACTTTCTGAAAATATTGCTGTCTTATTGCCTTGACAAATTAGGGCTTTAACTCCCTTTTCTTCTCCTGGCAGAAAAGGAACTAAAGGCCTTGATGGACAAAAAACTGACCATGACACAGCAGTGTGATCTTGTGGTAAATAAATCCAACAGCTTCCTGGCTGTATTAAGAAAAACACGTTGAGGGATTGGATCTTTCCTCTCTGTTCAGTACTGATGAGACAAATCTGGAGTGCTGGGTCCAGTTCTGGGATCACCAGTACAGGAGAGACATGGACTTACTGGAGTACAGCCTCATTGGAGAACCAAGTTTTGGAGCATCTGTCCTAAGAGCAGGTGCTGTCAGACAGACTGGACTGTTCATCCCAGAGAAGAGAAGGGTCAGGAGGGTCATATCAGTGTGTATAAATGTCTGCTGAGGTGGGGTCTAAAGTAAGTGGAGGTAGGCTCTTCTCACCAGTGCCCAGTGAAAACACAGCAGGCAACTGGCACAAGTTGAAATACATGAAATTACATTTAAACATAAAAATACTCCCAAACTCCCAATTTTTAAAAACTCTAGAGGTGTTTGAATACTGAAGAATGTGCAGTCTCCGTCCTTGCAGATACTCAAAACCCAGCCGGAAAAAGCCATGAGCAATTTCACAGAATCATAAAAACATTAAAGTTGGAAAAGACCTCCAAGATCATCAAGTCCAACCTCTGACCAAACAAAACCATAGACTTAAGTGCCATGTCCAGCCATTTCTTGAACACTTTGCTTGACAATCCTCCTTTGAGCAGGAAGGCTGAATTTGATGATCTCCAGAGGTGCCCTCCAGGCTCAACTATTCTGCAATTCTATGAAACTGCAGTGCCTGCACAGAAGCTCTCACAGTAGCGGAAACATTTTTAGTAAACCCTTCTTAGTGATTGGTTTCAGAAGATGATTCGCAGATTCTTGGGAAGAATTGAGTGATGCCTAATTTTTTGTGCAGCTGTTGGTTTACAGCACTATATACTGGTTTCTCCATAGTCCAAGAATTTGTGCTGAACCAAATGTAGACCAGAGTAGACTGTGTCTGGAGAGGCTGCTACACAATATTCGATGAAATATTAATAAGGTTTTTCAACACTACATCCCACAGTTTTCTCATTTGGAAGCTACAGAAGTTTGGTCTGTTGAAGTGGAATTTGGATAGACCCGTGGGCTTAAAGGGTATTATTAACAACATAAGATCCAGATGTCCGATAACAACAGAGTATCTTACAGGCACCTGTACTTTTCAGCATCTACAACCACACTTCTGTATGAGGACACAACATGCATCTGTGGCAAATTTTTGGATCAGACTAAGATAGGGAGAGTGAATGACACAAGGATTAGTAGAGTTTCTGTTCAGAGTGAGACTGATAAGCTTGATGATTCAATCAACAGAGACCTCACAAATTCCAGTGAGGAAAAGGGCAGAGATCTGCCTTTAGGTGTAAGAACCTTACACATTAATGGAGGCTAGGAAAGGGCTCCCAGATAGCAGCCTGAAAAGAACTGGGCAGTATGGTGGATGTCAAGTCAAATGTGAACCAACATCACACTCATTTCAAAAGGAGTGCACTGTATAGAGTACCTAGCAAAGGTATCATCCCTCTGTAATTGGCACTAGTGAGGCTGCAGATGAAATATGGTGTCTGGTTCTAGATCCCACAGTCTCCATTTGAAGAGGGATGTGGAGAAACTGGAGAAAATTTACTGGTGAGTTACCAAGGCAATCAGGGACCTTACATACCATATATTGTGAAGACTGCTCTAAATCATGTCTCTGTAAAAAATCTGGATTCCCTGTGTTGTGGAAGGCAAGTCCTAACAACAGACTTACTGCCCACTTCTATTCTCCTGGCAAAAGAAAGAGAATTAACCTAGGACAGGATCCTTGCTGACAGGCTTTCTGGGTCTGCTGAGGGCAGTGACATAAGCAAGGAATGTAGTTGTGCTTGCAAATAAAAAGTGGAGCCTGGGAGCAGGTACAGCTGCCATTTCCTTCTCTTGAAAGGTGCCCTCCAGGAGAAGAAATAAAATAAAAAAAAGAAAAAAAAGAAAAAACCAAGACTCTTCTGTCTGGAAGAAAAAGCCAGAACTAAACCAAACCATAAAATGAGTGAGGCTATTTCATTCCATGAACACCTCAAAAGTAAAAAAA
>VZRO01005551.1:270174-286204 GCA_013397915.1 Daphoenositta chrysoptera | reverse complement strand
AAAAAAAAAAAAAAGCTTTGAGGTAATCACAGCACAATTTAAACATTTAACTAACCTTATCCTGGATATTGGAGGACAAGAGATAAGCTCTTAATTTATCATCACAATATGTAAACTGGAAATTCAGTGGAGGCTGCTTAAGTATACAGTCTTAGTTTATTCAAATGTGTTCTATAAATCCAGTTGATTGGGTACAAATGGAGGTAATATCAATAAACTGTGTTGCAAAAGCCTTGTGTTTCTTTTTACAAGAAAAATAAGGATGAAAATTGAGAGAGTGATAGAGCATGGAGAGATGAAAAACGTAGACAGAAAGGTGAGTTTATTTTGAAGTTTGGTCATCAGCTGCAATGAGTGACACACAGGTTTGCTTATTGCACTATGCATTTCTCTTTAAATTTTAACAGCCCACCAGGAACAAGGCTCTTGTCAGAACCATGCAATAAAACAACTTGCTTGGGATGTATTGTACATGAGCATACACTGACCATGCGAAATGAGCTACAAGAGCACTTAATCAATTTGCAAATTCTGAAGTAAATGTATTAGTTGCAGCACAGTAGAGGGTAGAGATCATATTAATGACACTGGTAAGTAACATCACCTAAGGAGGTAGAGTGAATTGAAGACTCTTACCCTTCTGGGTCCTGTAATAATGCTGCTTATGATATAATACTATTGTATTTGGGAGAGATGACAGAGAACCAGAAAAATAGCCATCAAAATCATTCAAACCTTCCCTAAAGTGAGAAGAAACCTACTCTTAGACTTTTTAATCCTTTTCTTCCTATCCCATCCAGGTTAGTTCTCTTTCCAGTCATATTTAGCACCCACTTTACCCTTTCCAGGCCAGTGTAGTAGTTACTGTTGAACATGTTGCCTCTTCCCCTAGAGGAAGAAGCAGCAGAAGTCAGACTGTGAAGTTGCATGACAGATTTATGTGTTCAGCACCGGTACTTCAGCTGATTTCCATTATTTCTGTCAAAGCCAAAGTAGTCATGAGTACCTGGAAAGATCCTTAATGAAGCTACTACTCCCAGCAGTAGCCAGCATAGTCAATTGTCTGGTTTGCCAGTGCCTGTAACTAGCATCTAGACACAAGTATTGGGCTATTTCCTCCAACCCTGGACTACATTAATTTATTACACTGCAGACAGGCAATAGGCAGCTCAAAGATACAACACAATTTTTCAGAACTCAAGTCTGAGCAACACAAAATTTCTATTGGTAGGGCTGAGAAAAAAACGTAAGTTTTTACCTCTGGTGCAACATTGTTATATGGAAGGTCCACATTCTCAACCAGTCTACCTTTCTAACAGACAAGCAAAGCTAGAGTCTTCACTGACATGACAGTATCTGTGAGTGATGCTTCCTGTCATTTCTGGCTAGCTAGAGGACTCTGTCCTATCATAACTAGTCTCAGTTATTCATGGTTTGTCACTTTTCAAGCTATATAACTGTATAGTATATCTCACCATGAAACTTTTAGCATTTGAAAAGGACTGCAGTACACCTCCTTAACAATAATAATAACAGTAAAGTCTTCCTATCTTCCCTCTGTCTCTTAAGCATCACACTAAATCCAATTCTTCTTCCTTAATAGGAGGCTTGCTAGAAACTCAAAGCAGTTCACAAAAGTAACTAAAGGATTAAGACATGCTCTGTTCAAAAGACTCATTGCAGTTGTGATTTTCTAATACAAAGCAGTTTTCCTTTTCTGTCTGGAGACTGCACTCAGCATCCACCTCAGGATAATGAGCAGCATTTTAAGACCTGAACAAGATCAGTTGGGAGAGTGTTGGACTGAAGATCAAAAGGTCGCTGTTTCATCCTGGGATTTGGCAGAAATGTTTGACACCTCATCTGTGTAGGTGCTCAAGGCCAGGTTAGATGGGACTTTGAGAAACCTGGTCTAAGTGGAAGGTGTCCTTGCCCATGGTAGGGGACTTGGAACTAGATGATTTCTAGAGTCCCTTCCAATCCAAACCATTTTATGATGGTGAGGAGGGCCAATGTTGCACACCTCCTACTTTAAACACCGTTCTAGCTTCACTGTAACAAGCAATTAGCAAGGTATGGTTTACAGGATTTAAGAGCTCTAAACCAAGTGTTTCACTGCATACAAATCTTCAGCACAAGAAGAGTATAAGAGAACAAACACATTGGAGTTGTTTATCATTTAACAACACATTTCTCCGAAACTATGATGATGAGCACTCCTCAGCAGTCTACACTGAAGGGTTTTTTAATAGAATTTTACTCTGACATGTAAGCCCTGCTATAGGATCATAATCTCTCCATAGTTCTAAGTATGACTTTTGTCAAGGATAAAAAGTTGTTGAGACTGGTTTTGTTTGGGTTTTTTTTTTTCCTGGAAAAAGGCTGAAGAACAAGCTTTAACACTGTTATGCAAATCAGTAAGTTCATAGTCTAACAAGTTAGTAAAATGCATTTAGATCAGTTTTGAATTAACTCTGTTGAAAAATTCCCTGCCATAATCAAAACTGAAAGCATTAAAGTATTTCTTAGTCTTTAAAGGGCATTGTTGTTCCATAGCAGAAAGTATTTTATTTGACAGAAATGACTAATAAAACCATTAACACGAGCGGATTTTTGCATCACTAGAAAGGTTTTACAAGATTCCTTCAGAAAGTAATGCTTACATTTCCTTACAATCAATCAATCTTGTTAAAATAATCACATATTGAAGATCTAGCAACCTCTGAAAATAAAAAATGCATCTCACTGCTGCAAGAGAATTACATCGAGTGCTTTACTAGAAAGGGTAGGAGTAAAAGAGCTTGCTAGGCTGTATTTCTGTTTGCCAGACTACATATGTCATTATAGATGACATTGATTTATTATGTATTAGCTGCAGTGGAGTTCACTGTTTAAATCTAAAACTAAAACAAAAACCAGAAAATCAATGCTTTCAGAATATTAGATGTAGTGTCATTTTTGGTGAATCTTCAGAAACCTTAATTTTTCTCATTACATTTCATTAATTAGTGGCCCATTTGGATTTTTTTGCTTGGTTGTTTTGTTTTGGTTTGTTTTCCTTTTCTTCCCACCCCCTCCCACCATACATCTCAAATCCAGAAGTATAAGCTGATTCTGTGTCAGGATGAATTTTAGGTAATATGTAGGTCCTTGAAAATTTGATGACAAATGTTTTTATATCAATTTGATAACGAGATCTCTTCAAAGAAAAAGAGACAAAGAAAGGAGAGAAAAGTCTAGAAGCATGTTATTAAAGCTTTTGATGAAGCAAACTCACTGCAATGAAGAAACTAGTATAAATGTCTATAGAGAAGGATGAATTTATACCTGCAGCAGCATTAATAGTGGTCTGAGATAAAAATGAAGATAAATGCTTTAGCTGAAATGTTGCTTTTGAATACCTTGCAGACGCTTGTTACAACATACTGTTAAAACTACTTGATACTTGGGCCAACTATTTCGCATCAGAAGTCCTCGTCACAGAAATCACTGATTATGTCCTGTCATACAACTGTGTTATGTTGCAGAAAGGTGCAGTGTATAGTGTGATTCTCATTTTCTGAAAGCTAACAAGATTACCACACAAACGAAATGTGCATAATACCTTTGAAGACAGCCTCAGGCCAGCCTGCACTGATGTGGAAGAGGAATAAATCCCATTTTTCAACTTCTCCAGTTTTGCCAACTGCCTAGACTAAATTGTCTTTAGGCACAGCAAAAATAAAATTGCTGTGTGGAAAAGTTGAGTAGTAGAGCAATCTTAAGAGCTGCGTTTGTGTTGACTGTGGTTTTCTTATGCTGAAATCCTGTAAGGTCAGGCTGGTCATGACTGAAGTAGCAGAAGCAGCAAGTCACATTTTCCTGAATACATTGATATGTTCATTCATCTCTGTCCTCCCCTCTACATCTCCAATTTGATGGCAGGAGGGAACTGAACTGTTCTTTCTGTAGTACCAAAACTGCTTCTTATGTGTTCTATGGCACTCCAGTCAGGGTCTGTGCCCAAGGAAAAGAGGCTTTAATGGACATAGGTTTGGCTTCATTCCCCTAAATGTGGGTACACCTGCATCTGGGTAGCTCTTGTATAAGACAATTTTTAAAAGCAGTGAAACCTACAAGAACAGTTACCTTACACCCTCCTCTTCCTTCTGACCTCTTATGGATGCACAGTGAGGCTGTGAGGTCTGTGTGTTCCTCTCCTCTGGGAAAGGGTGAGACAGAGGGAGATCTTCAGCCTGATGCAGAGAAGACTTCAGGGAGACCTTACTGTGACCTTTCAGTACTTAAAGGGTGCTTATGAGAAAGATGGAGAGAAACCTTTCTAACAGGGTATGTGTGATAGGACAAGAGGTAGAAACTAAAAGAGGGTATATTCAGGGTAGATATAAGGTAGAAATTTTTTATGTTGAAGGTGGAGAAACAATGGAACGGGTTGCCCAGAAAGGCAGTATACGCCTGGAAACATTCAAGGTCATGTTGGATGGGGCTCTGAGCATTCTGACATAGTGGAAGTTGTCCCTGTACATTGCAGAGGGGTTGAAGTAGATGGCCTTTAAGGGTCCCTTGCAACCCAAACCATTCTTCGGCTTTATGTCAACCTTGCTCCTTTGCAGAGCCCATGTTGTGTGAAGGATTCTTGTATCTGATAAACAAAACTGCAGTGTATATTAGCAGATTCTTGTTTTTATTTGACCTGTATTCCTCTTCCTAGAATTTGTGATGATAACTTCTGCCTTACAAATAATACAGTATTCATTCACTATTTTGTGAGTACTTTGTGACATAAATGCTATACTTTTCTGGTTATTCATTTATTATTAATAGGCTGTACCTAATTTTATTAATTGACATAATATAGGAAATCTGTTTTGATTAAACACTTAATTGACCACCATGCAATCCTTTGGCACCAGCTGACTGTATCACTATTGGGTGGAATTTACACTAATCTTATCTCAATTAAGCAATAATCATTACCATTAGATTAAATTGGTGTCTTGTGAGAAGTCCAAGTATATTATCCCTCTCTGTCTGAGTGTATTCACATTAACTGGAATCTATTTTGCTATGAAAAATAATCAGGGAGAATTCTGACTTATTTTTACCATGAGAAGAAGCAAAACATTTTTGCTTGATCACGTGAAAATGAAGAAACAACAAAGAAGTATCACGCATAAAGGTCTTCCAGAAAATCAGTGCTGTCACTCAGAGTCACAGGGAAAGATCTGTTTTCCTGTCAAGGAACAAGTATACAGAAAGGTAAAGGCTCTCCTAGACTATGGAAAGAAGCTATTGCTGGGCAGACTGAGACCACTGCTCTTGCTATCCTTAAAGTAGAAGTCTGTGTAGCCCTTTGCACAGCAAAGGGCAACCCCAGGGAGGGAAAAAAAATGCTTGCTTGACAGGCAGTCTCCATGCAGGGATGTTTCAGGTTATCACCCCAACATACCAGTTATCAGTACTGTAAAAGTTGTCAGCACAAACTCTACAGCAAGTCCCTTGCCCTCTTTGCTCAGGACATGCTGGAAGTGTGGCAGAAACACCTCCTAACTGAGCTGTGGTGTCTATAATCTCTATGTATCAGAATGATATGATATGTGCTACTGAGATTTCTTAACAGAATGCACGTCAAAATTTCTTTTCCGGGTAGGGAAGCCTCCTCACTCAGGAGGTACTGATGGGATAATTCTTCCTTCTTCTCTCTTCATGGGCCACTGTGGTTTGAGTTGCTTTCTGCTCATGGCCAAGGTTCTGCTATAACAGTTTGAGAGCCTCCTTGCACACACTGTGCTTCAGTTTGGCAACTTAGGTTCTCTGCTGTAAAACAGAAAACAAGATTTGAGTTTGGGATTGAAACTGGATTATCCTTAAGGTCTCTTCTAACCTAAAGCCTTCTATGACTCCTTAAAGGCAGCAGAAAAGACTAAGCTTGTATTCCTTACCTCTTGTGAGAGCACACAGTCACAAGGATCCATCACCTCAACCCCATGGTGTGGGCAGACCTCGAAAAGGGAAAGTGAAAAAATGTCCTGTGGAAGAAAGGACAGTGTTTTCTCAGGTCTGATCAAACAGAGGTCACACAGACTCTTTGGCTGTGGTAAACAAGAGACAAGATTTCAGGCGAGGTTTTCGCCTCACTGTTTCATTTAGGGAAACTCAGTTAAATTCACACTGAGTTCACTGAGTTTGGGTCAGCTTTCTCACAATGTCCTGCTACATTTTGGCCTCTGGTGAGACCTTAGATCTTTCCAGATACTGGTTATACAGCCTAGGCTCCCACATGTGTCTCAAGAGGACTGTGTCAAAAGTCATTTAAGGAATTGCATGCAATTTTACATTAAAAAATCCCTTTAAATTTAACTTTCCATCTTAAATGTACATGGAAACAAACATATAAAAAATATAAAACAATAAGATTCATATTGTATTTGATCAGTTAGGTTCTAGTAATGTGTGTCACAGGGAATAGCTAGTTTTCTCACTGATTTTAATTTAAAATGAAAAGAACATAATCGGTATGTTGAAGGAAGAATTTTTTTCTTGTCTTTTCCTTTTTGTATTTTCCTTTCCATTTTGTATTTACCTTTTATGTTTTATATACTGAAGAATAATATGTAACTGTAATATAAAACTAATACTAGGGCTCAAAAAGGGAGACAAAAGCTTCTGGATAGTTTCAGGGAATATGGATTACAATTTGTGATGCAGAGTATACTGTGTCTTCTGAGTAGGAGGAAATTTTAAGTGACTAAAATTTAGATAGTCAATTTTGGCAAATGTTTCTAAATTAATTGCCTCTGCCAGCTAATTTTGAAAGATAAAGCCTTATATTATTATCACTATTTATGGTATGCTAATAATATTCAGGTTGGCTTACAGCCTTTAACTTTCAAAATTACTGAACTACTGTAAATATATGTCTTATTTATTAATTTTATTAAAGCATAGAGCAGAATGATTAAAATCCTACATCCTCACATCCTCTAAAAATGGAGTCAGTGTGCTCAGTAAACCTGGTGGGGTTTTTTTGGCACAGCCATTTTTACCTGAATTTTTTATAAGGTTTGTTCAGGCTATTTTTTTCTGCTATTTTTTTTTTTCTTTAATGAAAAAGGGGAGTTATAAATAACTTTTATGAATCATGCAGTAACCTGTATCTTTTCACTTCCTTTTCATGGATTCAGTGCAGCTGCTCGCTCCGCATTGGCAGCCTTTCCTTTAATTTGTAGTCAATTACACTGATTAAATGTATTTTCACTGTTTCTCACCTGAGCTTGAAAAAGTGTTTCAAAACTCATTTGTACGAGAATTTTGGTTTTGGTAATTCCCAATTTTTTTCCAGACTTCTAGATTTATCTCACTGACATAATATTGCCTTTTACAAGCAACTCTCTTTTTTGACAGCTCCCCAACTCTATTTCACAGGTGACTGCTACAATAGTCCAACATACAGTTTTGGAAATGCTCTTGAGTCTAATAAATTCTAGTTTCTGTGGCATTTGAGCTCAGTCAAAGATGATGTCTCAGAAGAGCACAACAAAGAGAGAGAAGCTTTTATTTCACAGAAGCTAGAAGAACATTTCTGTGATAATTTTCCCTTGGTCAAATATTTGCTAATACATGAGTAAAGCACAGAAACAGAACAAGAATAGAAGCTACTTTCTGTAGCAATGAAAAGGCTGCATCTTTCTGAAAGCATGCCTTTCATACATTGGAAGATTCCATGTGATAAGTCCCTGGAATGAAGTAGGGACTCAAGAAAGCTGGTTAATGTTCAAAAATCACCTCCTACAAGGTCAAATGTGTTCATTCAAAATGAATAAGACCTCAGGCAAAAATGACTATTGGCCAAATTCAAACACAAAATGGAAACATACAGAGTGTGGAAGCAAGGATGGGTAAGTATAAATACTGGAAGAAGTATAGAAACATTGAATGAACATCCAGTGTTGAAGTAAGGAAAGCTGAAGCCCAAATGGAATAGCTTCTGTCCAGGGATGCCAAAGGCAACAAGGAGGACTTCTGTAAGTACATGGATGACATATAAGAAAAATAAAAAGTCTGTGGAAAGTGTGAGTCCATTGCTCAGTGAGATGGGGGACCTGGTTTCACAGGCCCAGGGCATGGAAAAGGCTGAGTTTTTGAATGCTGTCTCTGCCGAAATTTTTACTAACCAGACTGGTCTTCAGGAATCTGAAGTCCCAGAGACCAGGGGGACATTCTTTTGTTCAGGTCAGGAAATATATAAGCAAACTAGACATCCGTAAAGAGCAGTGGATTTTGTGTAAGTAGTCTTCAGGAAAGGCTTTAACTCTGATGAGATCCTCACAGATGGGCTATGTGTAGCTCTTCATGGAACTCTATTATTATTTTTCTTGGGAGATACAATTTAAGTAAATGCCATGTTAGTTGTGTTTTTGCATGAAAAGGTGAATAAAACACAAATATATACAGTATGTTCTCAGCTATGTGCAGAGCTACCTATTACAGATATCTTAGGTGTTTTTTCTTCAGACTGTGAAAGCTGAGGAGACCTTGAGAGAGGGTTAGTGTAGGTTACCACTGCAATGGCTGAGAATGGACCTCAAGTAAAATTTTCAGTCTTCTACCTTAGAAATTAATCATGGTTGTTTAGGTTCCTAATTCAAAAAGAAAACATAGTTGGACTGTGACTGAAAGCTGAAAAGCTATGCTTTTCAAAATTGAGAAAGGAATGCAGAGTTTTCAGGTCTAGTTTGGTGGCTAGGAGAAGAATTGGTATTGGGGAAGTAGGTACTATTTTTTATCGTCTGAAGATCCTTAGTTCCCTTCCTTTGTCATAAAGGACCCTTATGCTGATCCTCATACGTGAACAGAACTCCTAGATGAGTCAGATTAAACACATCTCATGAGTATATAAAAAACCTCTCTAGATTGCCTGTTCTCCCCTGCTTCCTGAAACACTTTAATTTTACTGTGATGCTAAGGTCTA
Organism: Daphoenositta chrysoptera; assembly: GCA_013397915.1. Lineage (NCBI taxonomy): Eukaryota > Metazoa > Chordata > Aves > Passeriformes > Daphoenositta > Daphoenositta chrysoptera. The sequence goes on along the minus strand of VZRO01005551.1, from coordinate 277,233 downwards.
ATTGTAGCATTTTGCGTTGAAGTCATGGGTGCACAGTTACCCTCTAAAGCTCTGTTGCTAACCCTCCACAGTTACCAGAATGAGAAAGATGTAATAAGTGTTCCATGAATTCTTTTCTGGAAGTCCCTGGGACTAAATGTCAATTTTTTAACTTTTCTGCATAGCTGTACTTGATTCCACTTTTGCTGCATATGAAACCTTGATTGAAAAAAAAGAACACGTTAATCTTTTTCTTTCAAGGTCTGTTGGAGTCTTTTTTATTACCGTTTCCGGGGAAATGAAACCTCTCGGGCAAATGCAGAAACTCACCTATTAATTGCCAAAAAACAGACCAAAATATGAAAGCTAAAATTGTAGAGATAGAAAGTCCTGTAAACAGTGTTGTTTTGAATGGAAGCTGAAGTGGTCTTAACTGTTGTCTATTATGTTTTTCTCCATCCTCTGTAACAAAGAAGGCATATAGGATACCTAGTCTCTTTCTTTAAGGTTAACTCTTAAAATGACCTAATTATAGTTAAACATTTTTCTATTACATTTACGTTTATTTGTAAAGGAATAGACGAGAGGAAAATCTTTTATTGAAATAAATTCTTAAAATAAACTTAGGAAAACCCTTCTGGGAAACTTGATAAACCTGTTAAAAAACTGAAAGAATTGGCTTTCTTCTAAGACTAAACAAAGGGCTTTCCTAGAATAAACAAATAATTTTATCATCAAAGCTATTTGCCTTCTTTGCTTCATTATACAGTCTATATATAAACTTAATTTAGTTTTAAAATGTTAATGAAATAGTATCCCAAATTTTAGAGAGAACTAATCTTTGGCTGCTGATCCTTGGGAAAACAGGAATGTTTGACATCTTATGACTTAAAAACAGTAAAAACATGTTAACAGTGTGGTTTTAAACTGAAATAACAAGGCAGGCAAAATAATTCATACTTTTATCTTCTGTTCAAAGAGCAGAACAAAGAGCAGTGGGATTTTCAGATCTATGCAATTGTCTAAAGAAATGAAAAGTGTTAATCCTTTCCAGTTATTTTTCTGCAACTCTGGTCTCCTAAAGACCTTTTATTCTATCCCCGTACACTCAGTTTAAGGAAGGTGAGCTTGAGGACACAAGAAGCATGCCTAAGGTTACAGTAAGTTGATGATGCATCACAGTCACAGCAAGTTGCCTTCTTAAATGGCTCTATTTCTCAGCTAAAACTGGGTAAATAGGAAAAATGATTTTCTTCTTGTCAGTATCTCATTTCAAGGTCAAAGGAAGACAAATAAAACCAGCATGTCTGTAACTGAGGTAGCATACTGAAGCATACTATACACAACCATTCAGGCCTGAAATATATTGCAGACATTTATTTATGCAAAAGATCATGCATTTGTTTCTTTAAAGGGGAGTAATATTTGCTTTGCATTTAATGAAGGTTAACCCTTCTGTTCAAGAATTGGTTTTGTATTTTCCATAATGCTTCATTAATTTCTGTAGTTTTAGCAATTATACCCTGCTTTATATAGCCAATACTGTAAAGCAGTCTGGAGTTTGTTCTTGAGTGAGTTTGGAATTTGAACTCAGAAACATACTACAGGGAAAACATTAATAAAACATTTTTCCAGGTACAAAAAATACTCTTCTTAATAAGAATCAATGGATTATCGTCATATGTTCATTTACTGTCTTTCTGTCCATATAAATCCTACATAAAACCCTGTCTCTGATAAAGTTGTGTAGAGTGTGATAAAAAATTTTGAAAGAATCTGATCCTGAGTTTACAGAATCTGACCCTGATCTGTACAGATGATTTGGGATGGAAAAAAATGGGAATGAAAGGAACAGGAAACAAAGAGGTTCTGAGTTGTTATAGTGTGGCTCTGATCTTAACATGTGCACTTATGTGTTGTCTTTTTCTTCCTTTCCTTGTAATAGACACTGTCTTCTGTTTTAGTGTTTTTCTCCCCCTGCTCCCACTGTATGTTTGTATAATAGAAAATATATGCTGTTTGGAAAGAAAATACTTCATTCCCTGAAGCTACTAACAATTTACTTTTCTCAGAGTTAGAATGCAAACATTCTATTTCTGTTTTTCTTCACCTCAGATCATCCTGACAGTGCTTTACTCTGCTGGAAGGACATTCTGATGATAGGTGAAAGAAAACATAGCAAAGTATCCTTGTTCTGAGCTGATCTTACTGATGTGATTGTGTGACTCAAGCACCAGTCTTTCAGAGCCCGGCTGTTGGTCTCAGCACTCACAGATGTAGACTGAAGGTAAAGGGCAGTATTTTGCTCACACAACCATACATCCTCCCTGACTCCTTTATCTGAAAAATGTCCATGAGTACATACTTCTAATTAAATACTTCAAGCCCATTTGTGCAGTGTCTCTCAGTTAAGGTTCATTTCTCATGTACTAGAAAAAAAGCTAAAAAATGCAAATAAATTGATCTAGCATAAATAAATAAATAATATTTCAATTCATTAAATCATAAGGATTAACTTTAGTGCCTCCTTCCAGTTCCTGTAAGATCATCCTTACCATATAAACACTCCATTAATAACATTTATTTTGGTGTCTGAAAACGTCTTAGTTTGAGTAGCTGAGGATTGTTCCAAGTCTTCAAGATCTAGTACCATACAGAAGAAGAAAAGTTATTTTAAATCCCCTCAGAAGTTTCTGATTGAGTGAAAAAAAAAACCCAAACAAAACCTAAAACCAGCAACCCCCAAATCTATTAAAAAGCCTGCAATAAAAAATTGAGAAATAAAGTGATTGGTGCATGGTTTTGAAAGGCACTTGTGTGAATATATTGTTAGCAAAAGTTACATCAGCATATTTTTCTTATTTATTTCATAAGAAGGATTAGAAAGCATAAAGTGGCTGCATCATTTGAAAGTAATTCAGACCCCTAGAAAAGTCATGAATCACACAATTTAATTTACAAAGTCTGCAAATCCTGTCATTCTTTTACTTTATGCCAGATAATCCTATCCCCAGATACATGATTTTGCTTACAGTACATTTTGATTAAATAATTGAGAACAAGGAAAGAAATTCAACAGACACAGCAGATTCATTTGTTTTCCTCATTTAAGTACCTTTTACCTTTAGACCTAGCTCAGCTTTTGTTGAATATCAAATCAACTGAGAAGGAAAATTTTAAAATTGTTGAAGCTTTTAAAATTAAATAAGAAGAAAGAAATACTGATAGACTATCTCATCATCAATACCCAGCACATTTTTGCACAGAGACGTGTACATTACTGTAATAACCATATCTTACCATTTGATACATTTGTAGACACCTTAGGAACCAGATAAGATTCTTTTCAGATGCAGAGTTTTACTACGTTAAACTAATTTGGACTCAATCACTATTGACGCATAAGTATTTAATGCCGTAATAGCTGTTTCAGCACTGTTTTTCAAGGCATCTTGTTAGATGCTTCTAGAATCTGAAATAATATATTAAAACATGTTTATTAAGGTAAATAATTACACTTACAGAATTTCTATAAATTGCCGGAGAGAAAACCATGTAGCTCGACCTCTAGGTTTGGAAAAAAGCACTGCAAAAAGCATGATTACAAAATACAAGAGTAATTGGTAAAGCACATTTCTAATTTCTGATTATATCAATTATAAAATACTTCCTATATACTCCACTTAGCTACTGTATAACCCCATTTATTAAAGAAAGGTATGCTGCATTACTACAAGGTTTTCTATCGAAAGGATTCATTTGGTGGAACTACTTGTGCCAACACTGTGAATGAGCAAACAGAGAGTATTGAAAGGAATTGAAGAGAAATCTAAGTAAAAATTTGAATTTGAAGTCCATGGCAGTATTATCTGAGTGGAAAACCTTGGTATTTGCCTTAAGATTACTAAAATATGAGCAAAATAGCAGAAGTTTTACTTGGAGATATATTTCACTTGTGCACTTCTGTTTTGTTCTGTTTCTTACTTGTTTATTTTGATAGTCTGTATTACTTTAGCTGAAAGCAATCTATATCATCACTGAAACAATTCAAGTTTTAAGATAGTGGACTTTACCACCCAGTTGATACCTTATCTTTAAGAAAAAGCCAATAACCTCCTGTACAGGAAAAGTGCTTTGGCCTTTACCCTAGTGCCATACTTTTTGTATTAGAGAATTTGAATATCTGGATGAGAGGTTAATTAGACTATGTTGAATGAAGAATGCTTTATGCTGTGTACAAATGAAATGTAGTTCATTTGAATATTTTGTGCTTGACTTTCACACAGAAGATTTATGGACCACAGCATTGACTACATTGTTTAAAGAGAAACTTGGACTTTTGAGAAGTTGGACCTGCCTGGCTTGGTGAAATGGTGTGCAGAATGTAATCTGGAAAAAAAGTGTCATTAAAAGCCCAGGAAATGATCAAATGAACCAGCTGGGGGAGAAATGAGTTTCCAGCACAGAAATTAATTACATTTAACTTTTACATTTAACTTGCAATTCACTTGCTTAATCAGATTGTGTGTCATTTTTTTGCTACTTAGGATTTCACACTTACGCACAGGCCTGCCCCTATAAGTGACTTCTCCCATATGTCTGTTCTGCCTATGCCTTCAGCATCCTAAAGCAAAAACATTGATGTGTTGGAGTAAATCCAGTGGAAGGGCAGCAAGATGACTGGGACTCGGAACTCATTTAGTAGAGGTAGTGACTGTGAGAACTGGGTCTAGAAGACAGCAGGTGTCTTACTGCTGCCTTCAACTACCTTATGGGAAGATGTGAAGAACATATAGCCAGATTCTTTTGGGATGTGCACAGTGATAGATGAAAGACCCAAGTACAATTTACCAAGGGTAGTTTTGATTCTGTATTAGGAAAACAGTGTTCAGCATGAGGACAGTCAAACACTGGATATAGTTGTCTGGAGCAGTTCTGGAATCTCCACATGTGGAGATATTCCAAATTCCACTCAAATTGAGCAATCTGAACTGTGTTGAGCCAGATAACTCACACAGGCCCCTTCCAATCCAAATTACGCTATGATGCTACGTTTGTGCACTTGAGGTGTGGCCTTTAAGTTTACAGAGTAGGAAGTTGTGAGTCACAACTCATTTGATACGTTTCAGGCATCTCTAATAAGAATCAGTCACTCAAAATGTTAACTGTAGTATAATGGCTATAAAACGTTGCCATTATGAAAGTAGTCTCCTAAAATCTATTCACATTAATCATGTTGGTGGAATCAGCATGATCACTGTAAAGTGACACAGAATGTGAGAGTAATGGACTTCAAACATGTTTCTCTATCCTTTGAACATCTATATTCTTTAAGCTCTTTTGTCAGCTCTTCTTTAGAAATGCTAACAGGGATTCTTCTTCAGTAGTCAAATTTGACTAAAAAATTGAAACAATCTTTGCTCAACAATTTAGTGATTATAATTTTCATTGTGAGTATGGAAGGCAGTTGCTTCATGACCTCAGAGAGAGGAATTTCTAACCTTCTTGAAAAATGAACAGTCTCTAGTTAAAAGGCATAACCCCCCTCCCACTGAATTGGTGACATCAAGGTTGTACAGTCTATTTTTTACCTTCAATTGCAAAAAGAGTTGGGATTTCATTGACTTCTCCCAATCCATGCCCTAGTTTCAAAGGATTATAAGAGATGCCCCAATCTGAGCAACTGCTAGATGAGTATATCTGCCAAGCCAGTGTTTACAAATTTATTTGTCCTTAATTTATAGCAGTCATGCTGCTTTCCACTTAGTGAATAGCTAAGATGCTAAGCTACTTATAAGTATAGCATTTGCTTACTGACATTAATCTGTCACAAGCAACAGTGGAGATTTCAGTTGTGTGGTTTCTGTTACTGGACACAGTTATGGACCATGAGACACTACAACAATTAATGGATTCTCATGCTGCAAATAAAAAACAAAACAAAACAAAACAAAACAACAACCTCCTAAAAAAAAACCCCACCAAACACCAAAAACCAACCAAACAAAAGCTAGATGGCAAGGAAGACAGCAATTGAGAGCTTGCTTTTTTTTTTTTTTTTTTTTTCCCCTGCAAAAAACCTCTCTGATGGATGGATACCAGCTTGTTTCCTTCTGGGTTTTTTTCCCGTTTTGAATTGAGCCAATGCCATCTTAGAAATTCAGTATTAGACTGTTTCCTCCCACCCACACAATTAGCAGAATTGTCTTGGATGCATAAGATGTCAACATGACCTTAAACTCTGTCAGTGTGCATGACTGTAAAACAGGTGCAGAAAACACTTTATTCTGTCCCTGATGCTTAGAAAGTTTTAGTCTTTCTTCTGGTCTCTGAAGATTTGATGGTGTTGAAAAGGGCTGAAGAACAGACTGCTGATAATATAATCAGGTATATTATTTCAAGCTGAGCCTTAAGATGCTCAGCTTGAAAGTTTCAGTCTCTTATCTCTCACAGGAACGTAGAGTTCAGTTACCTCCAGCATTTTTGAATCCAGTGAACTTCTTCACAGGGAACCATTTAATCCAATCCCTTTCACCAAGTTTATAAGATTGCTTAAAAGAAGCCGAAAATCCGCTTCCAATTTGAAAATTGTTTTCGAATTTTAATCCCAGTACGTGAAAGATTTTTTAAAATTTTTTCAACACTGAAAGAAATGTATTCTTGGATTTCTGAACGTCTCATGTGAATTCTTCCCTTAGCTCATATTTTCCCTAACAGATCTGCAGAACAATCATACCTTCTTTTCTTCTTCATTTTTCTGTAATAAGGAAGCCATGCTTTTCTGTCTTTTAATCATATGGTAGTAAGACGTATTACTATTCCCAAAATCTTCTTGATAAGAATTTTTTACAGACATTAAATCTGAGCTAATGTTTCTTAAGCACAGATGACCAAAACTGTGTGGGGTATTCTACATAGGATTAATGAGTGTCTTTTTTCATAGCTGTCCTCACATTAATACTTTTTAGATTATATTTGACATTTTTGTGTTTGTACTGTTTTTTCCCAATCAGTTGATTTTTTCTCCTTCCTTTAATATGCATGAGTGAAATTTTATTTTGTTTTGGTTTCCCCTCCCCT
>VZRO01005551.1:208787-270077 GCA_013397915.1 Daphoenositta chrysoptera | reverse complement strand
CCCCTCCCCTCCCCTTACTAGCAATGTTCAGGGTTCCGATTTCTTGAATAAATACCATTAAAGAAATATTAAAATACTAAGAAAAAAAAAATTTTTTTTCAAAGAGTTCCATGAGGTTTCTGCTGTAGTAACTCTAATTTTCCAACTCCCAATTCTACCTATGAATTGCTGTCTTCTCAAGTTCAATGAGTAATTTCTCCTGTGGCAACATGTCATCTGCTTCACTGAAATCCAGACATGTTTCATCTACTACATTTCACTACTCTGAAAAGTAGGTGTCAAAGAAGGATTTATAGCTCACAATCTATGCCTTGTACCATCTACCCCTTTTAACATTTTCCTTCATGTCTCTAATTATTCTTTCCTTCCAAATACCTTCTAAAGCTTTGCATACCTTTAAGGCCTGCTTTGTTACTGTCCAGCAACTGTCCATCATTTTATTAGCTGTGCCTGCTGTTCCTTGATTACCTAGAAATATATCCGTAACTTTATGCATTTATTGAAAAATGTTGTCATTACAACTGCAATTTCATTTGCAGTTTTCTTCGGGAGACAATGTTTCATCCCTGACTGCATTAAGTTGCTTGATTTTACTGTCATTTCAGATACGAATCTTTTAATTTTCTACTCTCATCTTCTCTTTGATACTAAATTCAATATTGTTGCCCATATTGAAAACTGAAGTTTTCATTTGATTCTTAGAACATTCCACAAACAATTTAAATCTATATTCTACCCTTCAAAGTATAAATGTCTTTTTCTTTCCCTTTTTTTTTTTTCTTGTTATTCTATTTCCTGAGCAGAAGGGTGGAAGTTATTATTCCTAAAACATGCTGTGTATTGTTTGCATAAACTGAGTGGAACAGGAATAACTTTCAGAATAATTCAGAGTACATATTGAAAAGTACATATGAGAAATCTGAAGTCAATTTAAAAGCAAGAAAAGCTGTAAACTATAAGGATTTTTGTGATGGGATCATTTGGTGTTGATATCATGTTTTCTTTCTTATTTGCTAGATTAAGATTAAAAAAGAAATCATGAACTACACATGCTGAATTTATTATTTTTGGTAATGACTGTCTTCATCCATTTTCAATTTAATTCATAACAAATCACAACAGAGTGATTAATCTTCATTAGTGAGTAATTTCATAATTTAAAAAAAAAATCTAAGTTTTTAACTGTTTGGAAAAGTGGAATGACTTTTTATGTAGGGGCAGTCAGCTACTGTGTATAGCCAGTTATATTGGCTTTATCTATTCTAGTAACTCAAGAAATGTTTGCAAACGGTCACAGAATCAGGGCATTTCAGAATCATGGAACAGCTGAGCTTGAAAAGTGCCTCTTGAAGTCATCTAGTCCTATCCCCTTCTCAGAGCAAGGTCAGCTGGAGCAAGCATGTCAGTGCCATGTCCAATCATATTTTTAACATCCTATAGAAAGAGACTCCATAACTTCTCCAGGCAGTCTCATCCAGTGTTTGATCACAGTCAGAAAAAAAAAAAAAAAAAAGAAAAAAAATAAAAAAGAAATAAAGAAGTTATGTTCAAGTGGAATTACCTGTATTTTAATTTGTATCCATTTCCTCTTCTCTTATCACTACATACCTTGAAGAGGAGTCTTCATCTTCTCTATTCCCTGCCCTCATGAGATGTTTGTACACTTTGATAAGAACCACTCAAAACTGCTCTTTTCAAAACTGAGCAACCTTAGCTGCCTCAGTCTCTCTTCTGTGTCAGATACTCCATCCTGTTAGAGAATCTTTATGATCCTTTTTTGTGTCCCTTTGCTGAATTTGTACCAGTAGTTCTGTATCTTTCTGTCGTGGGTTGGAGCTGAAGTTAATTGACAGCTTTTTAATCCAATGGTGCTTCTCTGATTTTGCATATTTAAACCTGGAGGAGGCGAGGGAAAGGCCTCTTTGATCCAGCTGCGACTGGGAGCAGGGGCGGGAGGTGGAAAGCTCCGGGCCTGGCCCTGGGGAGCCGGGGCCGAGTTCCCCTCCCCCAAATGCCAGGGCAAGGTTTTTTTTTTCCCTTTTTACTTTCTTAGTGTAGTGTTCCTTTTCTTTTAATCCTATCTAGTAACAATAAACTATCTTTATACTTTTAGAAGTTTTTAAGCCTGTTTTGTCATTTTCTCCTAATTTATATCTCACAAAAACAAATAAGTGAACTGAATCACAACTACAACTGGTGTTTCAGCTTGTTCACTGAATCTAACCTGTTACACTTTCTCATACTGAGGACTTTAGAACTGGACATAACACTCCAGATTTGTCTCACCAGTGCTGAGCAGAGAGGAAGTATCACCTGTCTCAACCTGCTGGGAAAATTTCTCCTGTTGGCCTTCTTTGCTGCAAGGTGCACCACTGTGTCATTGCCAGTTTGTCCACCTTGACTCCCAGGACCATTTCTGCAGAGCCTCTTTGCAGCTGGTCATTCCTCACCAAGTGCTGGTCTGGGGTTATTCATCCCCAGGCTCCATATTTGCCTTTGTTTAACTGCATTAGCTTTTCTGCCCAATTCTCCAGTACAACCCTATGGCTGCCAAACGCCCCTCCCAGTTTTAAATCATCTGCAAATTTGCTGATAGTGCACTGTGTTATTGGAGTCAGTGCTAGCCCTGTGTTCTCTAGAGGACTTCACAGTGAGGACCATAATCTGTTGGTTGTAGCACAAGAGCCAGTTGTCAGTGTACCTCACAAATTCAGTTTGAATGTTCTGAGATGTAGCCTTGAAAACCACAGATTACACAGAGAGATTGTAAAGAAAGGATTTACTGAAACCAGACTGGGGTGACTGAGCATAAGGCTCATTTTACACACAACCAGCCCCTTTCATACCACTTTCTCTCTACCTCCCTCTAGTTCCTCTCTGATCCTCTTTTCCCTACACATCACAGCATGTGTCTGTACAACTCTACTGATGCCCACAACCCACCCAGCCTGGGTCTCCCCTGGTTTACAGCCTTATCAGTTGCAAAATGCAGGTTGGTCTTTCTGGAAACAGCGCCTGTAATTTCTGGATAGGTCATCAGTGAGTGTGACTGGTGAGGTTTGTCTCTTCTCATTGTCTCCATGTGTGTTTTGCCACATCTGTGTTTGATATATTTTGGTTCTTCTTTCTCTATTTTCCCTTAGTTTTCCAACTGACAAGATCGTCAACCAGATAACCGTACTGGAATAAACATTCTCACACTCCCACATGCCCTCATCAATTACCATGACTGACTAGGTTTAGTTGTTATCACTGCCTCCCTATCATTTGTCAGTTAGGTGTCCCTGTATGTTGTTGTTTATGGCTTCTTCCTTTTCTTATTATCCCTTTTATTTACAGTGAAAATGTCCTTGAATAGATACCCTTAAAGGAGCAGAAACATTCCTTTGTAATAATGTTTCATAATGGGTTTTTTCATGTCTGGTTGCTCAAACACGCCCTAATCTGATCCTCCTCCATCAAGGAATTTTCCAGTGTCACAGGGGCCTGATATTCATGAAGGCTGGTCAATACCACTAAAGACTGGTATAAGGATAGCATCAACAACCTCATTTATTTCCGTAGCTTTCCCCACCCTGACTCCTAACCTACTTTTTGTTGTTGTTGTTGTTGTTGTATCTGTAGAGGTCCTTTTTGTTGCCCTTCACATGTCTTGCCCAATAAAATCCAGGGGGATTTTGTCTTTTCTGTCTGCTATCCTGCATGTTTTCAAAGCGTCACTATCTTTCTCCAAGGTCCCTGCTTCCCCCTTTTGTATGTTTCATTTCTACCTTACAGTTTTGTCAGCATCTCGTTGTACTTTCTAGTTTTAGCTCTTGTTCTCTGAGATGAACCATTCTTGACTCTGGAGGAGGCGATTCTTGATCTTTTTGGAACCCAGGTCTCAATAACCTGCTCTAAAAGCTGGCAGACTGGTCCTGTGCTAAACATTTCCTCAGTATCTATGATGGGCTGCCACATGCCACAGAGCTTTCTCAGGAAGCAGTTTGCATGCCACCATCCTGTCTGGTGAGGCAAAATGTGTTGGAACAGGCTGTAGGTCATTTCATACTGCTTGGCCTCTGTGACACAGAACTGTCCCAGGCACATTCAGCTTACTGGAATTGGCATAGCAATGGCATCTGAATCACCTGCTTTTCATATTTCTGGTTTGTTAGTTGTCTTTGACCTTAGATTTCGGCACTGCTGCTCACTTTTCCATTAATTCTTAGAAGTCTGTTGCTGCTTCATTTGATAGATTTCATAAACCAAAAATACACTTCTGTCTGGAGACATGGACTATGACTATAATGGTAGCTAAAGAAAACTATGGGGTGATTATGTTTGTTCCTCTCTAAGGGCACCTGTTGGAGACAATCTGACACCTCTTGTGCCAAGGGCTGGCTACTGCAAGCACAGCAGCTGCATCCAGGCTGCATCGCACTCAACCCTCTGGGCCTGCTGCTGTAACTCCTTGGCCCTATCATATGGTTACCAGCTTCTGCGCTTTTTCAGCTGAATGTGTCTGAAACAATTTGGTGGCTGAACTTCAGCCAGGCAGAGGAGTGTTTTTACACCAATCCAAACCCTGGAAGTTACATGAGAGAAAAGCATAAATCCTTGGGGGTGAAAAGCCCCAGGTGGTAAAGGACTATTCAGAGTGAAAGTAGCCAAATTGTGCAGATCAATTCTGGTTTTTGGGGTGGTGCCCAAAATAATCTTTCAAACCTCTGTTCAGGCATTGTTGTAGAGAGTGCTAACTGGAGCAGTCTAAACAAGCACAGCAAGTGGACTGCCAGGGGCTCAATTTGTGAACTTGCTTCCTGCTCTCTTGCTCTCATTAGTTTCAACATACTCACAGAATTCCAGATGAATGCATGGAGGTTATTTACCATCTGTATTTAGCTTACTCAATACTATACTTAAATATTCTTTCTGGACATGAAGTCTAGGCCTGACAGTAGAAAGATAATGAGAGAAAAATTTAAGATAATGCTTTAAATGAGATAAATTTGATAATGAGTTTTTGATGTTGGGCACATAGAAATAGGACAGAGACATCTGTTCTCTAGTTTCTAATCAAGACTAGCTAAGAGGGCAGCTAGCTTCTAAAAGGGAGTAGCTAAAATTGTAGCTTCAGAACTCACAGAAAATACTATGTAAGAAAAAGATTTTTTTTTCTCTTGAATCTGAGGAGGGGGTTAAAATGTCTTTCTCCTGAACAGAGCAGCAGTGAAAATCGACTCCCTCAGGGATTAAATTTACCTAGATTTTTTCTGTGTTCTCTGATTTGCTTTTATTTTTACACCAACCTCCTTTATTATTGTCTCTGTTTTACAAGGCTACATCAATTCTATGCTATCTTTTATTCTTTTTGTAGGGAAATAAGAGCTTACCTATGAAGAGCTGTGCTCTGTTCAGGGTAATACTGAGTTTCCTAAATCTGTTCTCACAAATGCTTCTGGAGACAGCACTAGAATTCGGATAGTCAACTTTTATATGATGATGACTTGATCATGGAAGAAGCAGGTTCTTTATGGATTTTCCCATTCCTAATATATGTTTATATTACTCTGTTTTTGTCTGTGCATTCAAGAAATTATTGATTCCTTCCAACAGTCATCTCCATAATAACATATTTGATCTGCTCTTCCATTTCTTCCCTTTACTTCCTGCAGTCTTTCTATACAATCCATTCCCTCATTTTCATCTAAAAGGAAAGTATTTTGCCACTTATCTGGGTATATTTTATTTGTTTCATAGACTCAAATATATATGTTTGCTATATATTTTTTTTTTCTTTATTTTATAAAGAAAAGGTATCTTTCTATATTTTCTATGTATAGGATATGTATATTCTATATACTCTAATATTTCTATATTTTCACTCATTATCCAAGTATCAAAAATAGCAATTTTATTAAGATGTGGGTTCCCATTATATAGTGCTACACTGGTTTCAGTGAGATGAAAATCTCTTCATTGAAAGCGAACTAAAACCAGATTTTCAGAGCAATATTTTTATGAGATAGCTTATGAAAAGCTTGGAGATTTATTTTTGTGATTTAAATGGCTTTATAAATAAAGCCACCTATCTTTTTAGCTCTGTATCCTCTCCCCACTGAGAAGCCTGAGGCAAAAATAACTTAAAAAATCCTCTCTATGTCTCATCTGTTTCATGTTAAATGACTTCATGCTCTGCACATTAAGATGCTCAGTTCCCTTTTCCTGATAATAGCTCTTAAAAGACTTCTAATTAATGTTGCCTGGTCTGGGCAAATGTACATGGAACTACCATCCTTGGTCATATCCAGAACTTATGCCACAAAACAAGTCAAATTAAAAAAATTGGAAAGAAAAGTACATAAAAGTTGCTGAGGAAAGGATGACTTTCATTATTTGAAGTCACTCACATTGATGCCCTTTCCAAACTTCCATTACAATTTATTTCATATAGATTTGCATGTGGATCAGAACAAGACTGGGTAACTTACTGATTTGTATTCTGATAGTTTTAACTAACTATCCATGGAACATGGATTTATGCCCTGAAATAGATGATTCTTTATAATTCTTTCTTGATAACAATTTCAAGTTACTAGAACACCAGTCACAGTTTAGCCATGTTTAAAATACTTTGATATTACTTAATAATCTTATAAAATGGTCCCTGTAGAACAAAATAACAGTAAATTAATGACAGGAATGACAGTGAGAGAATGTCTGTCTGTCTGAGCACTGTATAGGCAGGGAGTGACAAATTCAAAGTTTTATGTATAACTGTAGTGCATAACAAGTGTTTGTAAACTTTACCGAAGTATACATTATAACTCAACACACTATCTTAGAATAGCATCTGTATTTTTCTGGTCCTAGTGTCCTGGATACCTGTGATGAGTTTTTTTCTCCCTCAGCCTTCTGTTATTAAACTGATGGACATGTAAGAATAAATGTCTTGGAAGTCAGACTTTTTATATAACATGTTCTTTTTTGGTCTGTGGTACATATTTTGTTGATATCACCTCTCAGCTCTTCATGAAAGCCCTAGAACACATGAAAAAGTTTCCTTAACTTCAGTGGAAATTAAGCAGGTGTTTCAGACTAATCACTTTCTGCAATGCTTTGTGGAATGGGATTTTAATCAGCAACTACAAGATATATTTTCTTTCTAAAAGTATAGATTTCTTTCAATGTAATTGAGAGGGTGAGCCAGTTAACTAAGCTAATTTAGTGGCATATGTCTGAGCGGTGCTAGTTTTATTAGGTGCCTTTTAGAAGTGATATCCATTAACTACAAAACTAATAGCCTGATTCTGAAAGCATTTAATTTATAGAGAAGAAATACTTACTCCGTGTTCCCACTGACGTACAACTCACCAGAGTAAATGCAGGTATTTGTACATTCAGATCTTTATTTAGCCCATTGTTACTGGCATCTATTCACTATTGTTCTACATAGTATACTTAGCCTGCAGTGCATATTTAGTCACAATTTGGGTCAGGTTTTTAACACCATAGTTTTTAAGGACTGGTCCTTGAACTCTCTGCAATAACGGTGACAATTCTTTGAGCTGTAGAAGTTGATGGTAATATCTAAGAGCTGCTTACAGGCAATAAATACACAGAATGATGAGCTTCAGCTGCGGTTTAATTCCTCTCAACATACCTTTAAAACAGATATATAGGTGTTTATGCCTAATAAGCTGAGTCTGTTACAGGACCTCTACTGTACAATTGTTCTGGGGAGGGAGGCATGATTCACACAGCATCTTCGGCTGGGTTTTTCTACTTCCTGTTCATTAGTTGAGAATTATCCCTACAATTTGATGCCAAAACAGAAATTGCATTTAGATTTTATATTTCCAAAACTGTTTGGAAACAGTTTTCCCTTGAACTGTTATGCTCTCTAGCTACATGTACATCTTACTCTGCAGATGTGTTTCTTGAAGGAGCACTTTACTTCTTTGCTTTATGTTTTACCTGGGGGAAATAGAGCTAGAATGAGAGTATTGCATGCATTTTAAAAATTGTATACTCCTGTGAAATTGGAGTAAGTTTCTCATAATTTCCTAAGGGATTTAATGAAAGATCAATTGTTTCCAAAGTTCAGAGTCCTGTTTTTAGTTCTTTCAGTGACAAAGCTGATAAATTACAATAAATTATATGCTCCCCCCCTTTTTTTTTTCTTAAGTGGAAAAGTGTATTTTTGTATTTGGCAACTATTAAATGTAATTGTAGGGCTTATGACTTTTTCTAAAGAGAAGACACAGTTCAATTGCAACTCTGCTGAAACTGGGAATTACTGTTGGAAATGATATATTATACTGGGAGTCAGATGAGATATGCATAGGTCTTTCTTGATCACTACATTTATGAAGCTTGACAAAAAAGATAGGCAAACTGTCTTTGCCCAAAGTTGTGCTATATGTAACCTCTGTCCAATGAATATAATATTTCATAAAGCTGCAAATCCTTAGACCAAGAATTCAGGATGAAAAATGGTTCACAGTTCTAATCATAGTGACTACTGTGTCTTAAATAAGAATTAAATATATCTTATCTGCTGTTTTTCTCTATTTTTAAATAAAAATATTTTCAATAGTATAAACATTACATAAGCAATTTTTGCAAGAAACCAGCTAAACAGATAATACAACCAAATTAATTTTAACTGTTCTTTGCAGTTAGGTTACTTTTTGATGTTATCAGCAGATGGAGGGGGGGAAAAAAACGCCTGTAGTAAGGGTCCTTAAAGCTGTTTTATACAACAGGGAATGTGTCCTGCCTGGGGTTTGACTCTAATGTCCTGTGTTTCTCTTTCACTCTATCATGTGGTTCTTTTCCATTTTTTTTTTTTTTTTTTGCTGTTGATATCTTTCTTGATATACTACTGCTTTTTTGTGATTAGGGATGGGGGCTGCATAAACTATAGAGAATATTTCCACTCAGAACCTGAGGTTTTCCCTGTTCTTTTTTCTCCCTTTTTGAGAGAAGTCTTTAGTCCCAGAAGCTTTACTCAGTGAGTCTTATTACAATTAACACCCGTGATGATTCTATTTATTGTTGACTACAGTGAGAGGGCCATTAACGCCTAAGAAAATTTTTGGCTCATTAACCAAAATGGACACAGACAATGTTATGAAACTCTATTATTTCCACTAGGCTGATCTCTATAAAAATGACCATTTCATAAAAATTAGCCTTTGCAGTTAGTAATTCAAAGAAACCTACAAAACCCTTTACTCCTTGAAAACTGTACAATCTATAGCTTTCTCAATTTCAGTAATACCCTTGTAAGCACCTTGTTTTGAACTGTATTCTGTGGACTGTTCTTGAGTAGAAAAGCCAAAAACAGAACTTGGTATAAACATATAATTTTGGCAGAACAGTGTGATTAGATCTAAACCCAGGACTTTGTCAGCCAAGACACTTATTGTTTTCTGTCATTGTGTTTGGATCATGCTAAGAAAAATTAAACTGATGAGCAAATGCTGTTTAAATGGTTTGGCTAGCAAAGGGAGCAGCTGCTGCTTCTGACTTATGATATATCCTTAGTCCACACAGCTATAAAACTGTTCTACATATTATTTCCTATGATGGCATGCATGGGAAATGGTTTTTTTGTTTTAGTAAACCAAAGACAAATTTGGTTAAGTGTTATAAGTTAGAGCCAAAATGCCCAAGCATTTAGCCATTTGCTTATGGGTTCTTCCAAACTCCAACTGCTCTTTTATTGGGAAAATAAGGAAGCAAATAAATAAATTGCCCCTTCTTGTCAAACTATATGAAAAACTTTACTCCTGGTTACTGTTAAGAAAAATCTAGGCTAATCAGGTTTTACTCTAGGCTTATTATCCTGGAATTAGAGCACTTCCAGCATTCTAAATTATGAGGAAACTGTGGAAGAGAAACAAAAGATACAATGAATGTGAACTACAGGGCCTCAGAAGCATGCTCTAACTAAATAACAGAAAAAATAATTTGAAGGTCAGAAAACATCCTATTGTTGAGACTTATTAAACTGAGTAATTAGTTCTTCAAGAATGACAACAAATACTCAAATACTTGAAAATGGAACAGAAATACATGGAACAATATCTTGCACTAGCATCAGGATTTGAAGGGTATTTCAATGCTTGGTGAAGCATGCACCCTGTAAATAAATGTATTTCTTATCTACATAATTATTATCACCTTGTTTCATCAAAGCAGAGGAGGTCTAAAAATATAGTGTGGTTATTATTGCCTCAACTAAACAAAGGACTTTTTTCTCTATTTATATGAGAAATTCATACCTCAGACCTCTCATTTTCAAATACTGTAAATCAGTTTGAGATCACTAATAACAAACATATTGACTATTACTGCAGTGTAACACAAGACCAGATTTCCAACCCAAGTTGAGGAATCCCAATCTCTTTATGTTTTTAAGATTTAGATAAACAAATTAAGGTTTGATCTAGCATGTTTATCATCCATAATTTCTATGGTCCTTATACTCATAAAAGATGTTCTAAATCAATGTCAGATTAACTTAGCTGTTCCTCTCTGATTTTCTGGGAGGGTGAAGAAGGCAATGTCTGCCTTTATCACCTACTTTGAGATGTGTGAGATAAAGACTGAAGTTATGAGTCTCTCTGCAAAGTGAATGGAGAATGAAATGGTTCAGAACACCCTGGTCAGACTTTGGTTTTTATTGTCCTGTATGAAATCTATATCTCACCATACCTCTCTCTATAGGTGGCCAACGAAGCCAGGGCTGCTAATTTAGGCACCCAGAATAGATTTCATCTGATTGAATGTCGATAACCATATCTGGTCTAGGCATCCTGAGCTCTCTTTGTAGTTGGTGGAGAAACAAAGGAATTTTAAGGTTGTGTTTTATCTTTTACTGTTCAATCTATGAAAGCAGACAAGCATGGCCATCACACTATAATCCGATAAAAGTTTTCTGAGGACTTAATCTCTAACAGATCCATGCCCTAGCACACACTAAGCAGAGAAGCTGGCATATGGCATGAGACACAGATGGATCAGCTCAGCATCATCTGTAGTCTATACCAGTTTGAGCTATGGCCTACAGTAGCTTAAGCACACATTTGTAGACAGATTTTTTTGTGGGCTGCTAAGACTTCCTCTCTGAAAAAAGAAATAATACAATAAATTTAAAAAATAATCAGGTATTGAAATGGTCAATCCTAAAGTTATTGGTATGACATTATCCTCCTATTCTAAGTTTTTGAGAAATCAGATTTGCTTCATTATCCAGAATAATATACAGAAAATGGCAGCCTAATTTAGCTTCATGCAAGTTAGATGCGTCAGTGCAACATTTCAGAAAGTGACATGAGCAGGTGTGAATTCTTGAATATAAAGGAGAAAGTCAAAAATGGGAGAGATGGTAGGAAGTGCATCACTGAGAAATATGGTTATTTCACAGTTCTGTGACGTGATTCTGAATACTGTGCTGTCTAGTGCCTAAAACAGGCAAACAGACTCAGAGAAAGAACTATCTGACATGCTCAGCTGCAAAGCCTTCAGTCAACATAGTCATATAGCATAGACATGACAGCAGGAAACTAGTCAGGAAATATTATGGCTTGCAATATCTAATTCCAATAATAATTTTAAACTATCTTTCTATGCCAAAATATTCTGATGTGCCTTGAGAAGTGATAAATACAAGGAATAAAATGCAATAAAAGTTATCCCCTGATGGAGTGAGAATAGGACAGCAAATGCTGTTAGGACAGCAAATGCCGTTAGAACAGCAAATTTTCTCTTTCTCATTTATTTCTTTCTTTTAAAGACTTTTCCAATCTTCATGAATGGTGATAGCAACTAAACCAAAGTGCAGGTAGCCTTGAGAAGAGGAGTTCAGCACTAGGAAAGTAGAAAGGAACACTAATGTCAGTATCTGGGCAATAGGCAGAAGATGATTTGTAGATAGACAGTCAGTTTTTAAAACAGTTACACTCTTTATGTCACTGTGAGGTTGTTATACATCTCCAGTCTGTTCTGCTCCAAGGAATGCAGTGAATTTAAAAGCAAACAAAAAAAAGATATTCTTAACAAGTTCTCTTACTTAAAGTGAGTAGAATTTTCCTCTCAAATGCCTTGCACATCTATTGCTATTTAAACTACAGAAGCTAGAACACAGGTATTTTCCTTTTTTTCCATTTATACATGTATGTGACTTGTAGCATTAACAGCAACATTTTCCCTGTCTTTTTCAATGGAGGACTGCAAATGTATAATGGGTTTCCAGACCAGGTTATGAATGTGTAAAAAACTAAATGCTTCCAGGCAGTCACATTACTGCAGTTGGAACAAAAATCTAGTCTCTGCTTGGCTTGGATACTTAATTTATTGTATTTTAACCCCTACATTTAACCCCTAATGACATTTTGATCTCTAAAATCTGAAGTTATCCTCAGATGAATATTATCTGCTTTATAATCGGAAATAATCAGCTCTTCAGCTGCAGGCAATATGTGTTCTATTCAGCAAATCTCTTGCATGATTCACAGTTCAGCACAAAGAAGCTATTCTCTTACTTATGAATACTATCTTCTCTCCAAACTTTACATTTCTCATTCAGACAAAAATTCTGTTGGTCTTAGTGTTAACTTGAGTGAGTATAAGGGATTAGGATCTCCAGGTGGAGTCATAAAAAAAAAAAAAAAAACCAAAACCTACTATATAAAATTTTATTCAAAACAATGTTACTGTTTTCTAACTGAAAGTAATTCTAACACAGTTTATACATACCTTTCTACGGCTTCCAAGGAATTATAGGGGCCCCATGGAATTAGAGAACCAGAGATATGCCATATGCTGTGAGCAGATCTTCATCCTTCTGCACTGCCACCCCAGATCTCATACAAAATTAATAATCATGGACAAACACTTTCTTCAGATAATAAACACAGAGAAATTCCTCTGAAAATGTTCAGGATGGGATAGTCAGTCTGCAATTTTTTAAATATTTTTTTTTTTTGTTTATGAGTATGGAACAGGCTTCCTAGGAAAGTTGCATATAATTTAGTCCTTTCCCATTATGGACTCTTAGAAGCTATGCACTCCTCATATTCCATGCAGAAAAATTTATCATGCTTCTGGAGATAGGTGCTAATGGGAATAAAATGGGATTTGCTGCTGAGCATGTGGACTCTCTTGCTGCAAATGTTAGACAACAGGACTAACTGTAAGTAGGCTTGTGACAGGAGAAACTTTTCCACCTAGGTTTCTAGAGTTGGATAAAATAATTTGCAATGTCACAACACAGAGAATCAAGCACCAAAGCAGCTACTTCTGTGTCTTGCTGGAAGGAATGTAAGCTTTTCATGATGGCTGAAAACAAGGGGTTTTTCTGATTCCTACTCTTTGAATATAGAAGCCAAGATTACTCCAGGAGCACCCAAAGATTATGTTATTATGAAAAGTTGAGGAAGAACCTGACTAACTTCATCTCTAATTTTGCTGTTGATTAGCATTGCCTTTAGATCACCCCCCCTCACTGCAATTTCCTTTCTTAACATTATTTATTATCTAATCAAATAAATGCCTCAGCTAACTTTATGTCCTTCCCCAAGTAAAGAATTCCTGAAGGAATTCCTTTAAGAGAGTATCATCAGTATCAGAGATATTATTTGCTTTTGCAGCCTTTTCTTTGCTGTTAGTTATTTCCATGTGTGATCATAATATAGCTTCTGTTAGAGAAAGATAAGGTGTCAAGTAGACAGCTGAATATTAGGTTGAATTTCTGCAGAACTGAATTATGTGAGATTGACAAGTAAAACCGCTTGCTTAGTACTAAATAATCAATACAATTTACTCTAATATACTTTCCATAGTTAAACCTACTGCTCAACTTGCCATCACCATTCATATTTCATTGATTCCACAGGGGAAATCTAGTGGTGGTGGTATGTGACCTTACTAGAATCTTTATTTCTGCTTATCCTATTGTTTGAATTAATAAACAGCAAACATCACAGATTGTAAAATAATGTGATACTATGTATTGTTTCAAATCTTTTTAAACAAGTTTTGAAAAAAAGAGAACTATTACTTAATGAACTTTCTATAGTTTATACTGTCTTATTTCTGAATGAAGAGTAAATATCAGAATTCTTGGGCTCTTGACAGACTTACTGGGTAGTCACAGAGAGTGCTACACTTTTTCTAATGCCAGTGAATCATGGGTAATATTTATGGTACCTTAGTGAAATACAGTACAGACTGAAGACATACAGAATATGCCTGAGTTTATTTAAGGGATTATGACCTGTGTTGGTATTCTTCAAGGACAATAAGAAAAAAAGCTGTGCAATGTAGTGTCCCAGATATTTGCTTTTGGGATTCCCTTACACTTTTTCAAAAATTATGTCCTGATACAACTTTTGAAAAAATATTTGATAAGGTGTTGGTACTTCCTAATGTATCTTGACCAGCTAAAAAAACCCCAAACCAATTGAACAAAACCTCCAAACTCACAGAAAACAAGCTGTAGAGATGATTAATAATGGATTTTAAAGAATCATAGAATGACTTGGGTTGGAAGGTACCTTTAAGATCATCTAGTTCCAAGCCCCCTGCCTTGGGCAGGATTTGATGTAATTGACTATAATAAGCTTTTGAATCACATGAAATTAATTTCCATGTTTGGATCCAGTATCAGGTGAAGCTTGGTCATGAAATTATTTGAGTTTTCACTTTAGATTTGAATCTGTCTTATATGCATTTTCCATATGTTTTCCATATATTTACCAAAACTATCAAGTCATTTAATTTCTGGGATAAAGAGTTTATGAATAAATACATGAATAGATAAGAAAGATGAAACTCTGCATATATATGCAGAGAAATATCCCTTTACATAACAGGAATTTGTTGTGTTAGGATCTGCTTTTAGAAGAGTGTCTGAACAAATATGATTGGATGGGATTGAGAATAAGACACTGGATTAAGAGATCAGTATTCAACTTCTGGCTGTGTAATACATTTCCTGATACCTCAGGCACACCACCTCGCCCTCCCATATCTCATTCCCCTGCCTTTTTTTTTTTCTATTAATATATGAATCTATTTTACTTACAAAAAACAAATAGGACAATAATCATAAAATTTGCTAGCCAAAAACATGCCACTGAAGCAATTATTCAAATGAAGATGACAAAGGTGTATGACCTCGTTATTCACAAACAAAATTATGTGTATATATATATATAAGCAAATACAATTGATATATGTAAAAGTGATGGAGAAAATTAAAATCTGGTGTACAGAGCCAAGAAAATTTCTTCCAGCTGTTTATTTATGACACTCCTATTTCTTCAGTCAGAAAATAATCTGGGTATTTTCTATCTAGGAACCAATTTCACTATCTAAAATTCCTCGGCTGATCATTTCCTGCTGTCATCTTGAAGAGGTTCCATGCTTTCCTCAAGAATTTCATAAGTCCCACGGACTCAAAGAAAGAGGTACAAACTGTGTCAAGCTACTACTCCAAATATGTATTTTGGATAGTTAATACATGGCAAAAATTGACATAATATGAGATACCTTTTCTGGGGATCATGGCACTTAAGCTTTGAAAAACAACTCATTCAAAGTCTAGAATAACCATTAAAAATAATTATCTGGGTTGGAATGACCTGCTTTACTCAACATTTCAATGATTTCTGTCATAGTCCTTCCTTAAATCTTTGATACTTCTCTTGGGCAAACAGACTGCTGAAATCTGTCAGCTAGAAAGAGCAGAAAGTATTTTTTCTTAGTTCATGAAATGCCACAACAGAAGCATGAAGTTTTTTTAGTTAATCAAAAGGAAGATTTATTTTTCTACTTCTGTAGTCTTTGCACGCCAAAGCAGTACATCTTTTATATGAAGCTGAGAAGTTTACTCTTAATCTGTTTAAAAAGCAAATATATTAAAGATTAGATAGGTATTATTAGTAGTCCTGGTGTAATGACACAAAGAATTTTACTTAAAATTATCCAATTAATCTACAAAAAATAAAAATCATTATTAATATCATTAACATTGCTATACAAAAAGTTTTGTATAACTCTGTTTCTCTGGGATTCTGCTTGTACAACCAGTGCTTGTCTGAGGATGTTACTGGGAACAGCAAACATCCCAACTCCTTCTCCAGGTTACAGATCCTGGTGTGGGGATCCAGATGTTGGTAGTTGGGCTTTCTTCCTCACTGTTGAGAGCTTCTTTTGACACATTGAGAACACCTCATTCTCTCTACATTGCTCTGTAACTTCACTGTACATCCACATTGACTGTACATGGTGTGGTTTACATGATCTAGGTACCTCTTTCGTGCTCTCTCTGTTGACCCCTGAAACAAATTCGATCCATCTCACAAGGCTGCACCCCTTTAATATTTGTTAACCAACTGCTGACCTGTTCTTAGACCTGAGGCTTTTGATGCAGTCATGTGCACATGCTTACAAGGATTCTGCTATCATCCTGAGCTTGTACTCCTCTGCATCCCACTAGTATTTTAGGGTAATAGATTCTACTCAAAATACCTTTTATCAATGTAACAGAAATTAATCGATGTTTTTGTAACACTAGACATTGTACCTGCTATACAAAATTATACAAAGCTGAGAAAAACTAAAAAAAAAAAAGATAATGTTCACCTGGCTACTGGACAATGGTTGTTACACCTAAGTAAACTGAAACAAAGTGCCAGAAAGCCCCAAAATAAGCCCTGAGAAATCAAATATTAAAATATTCAGTCATGAGGCTTACAGAGTTAGTACATCCTGTGGCTTGTTAAATCAATGGCAAGCCCATATTTCCAAACTTACAAAAGACCAGTGCTCTCTTTGGCAACAGTCTTCAAAACTCATAGAAATAAACCAGCTTCTCAAGAGGTGTGCTGGCAGCTGGTGTTCCATACCTTCTGCCAACAGTAGAATGATGGGTATGACAGCTGAACAGAAGTCACCTTGTGTGTAGGGTTAATTTTCACCCAGAAAGATTCTGTACAAAAATGCTATATCAAAAGAAAGGTAGTCTGGGTGCAGAGAGAGCTCTGAAGACATAGACCTATCCTATGAATTGCAGCTTTGTCACCTCTTGCATATAGATAAATTTAATACATCTAAAAAGAATAATGTCTTCCTGGGCACCTTCCTCCCCTCTCCAGATCCTTGCTCTTGAAGAAATTAATAAACAAAAAGAATTCAGATCACAGAAGTAAATTTATATCTGCCGTGGCCTACTTATTTAGTCTTTAATTATCAACAGTTTTGGTTGACTATTCTGCATTTTTACTTTGAGGCCATCTCAAAATTGCTCCTTGATCAACTGCAATAGTTGCTTAAATGAATATATATTCTCAGTGAATATATGGCAACCTTGGGTTCTTTGGAAATTTTAGTTTTCATTTCTTTATAACAAGAAGAGGGGAATTTATTCCACTCCGAAAGAAGAAAATGGGAAGCTGTTGTAAAAACAAACCACCAACACAACTATGTCATTAGCAGAAGTGGTGCTTAAGCTCCTGTGAGTACTTGCTCATTTCTTTTACATATTGAATGGATCTGACTTCTTATTTAATACCCCATAGACATCTGTGAGGCTCGTGAGCCCTTGAAATCATGGTCTCTACACACATCAATTTGATGAAATATTTTTAATGTAGCTCTTACAGAGGTTTGCATATAGTTTAAAAACATATGAGTTTATGAGGCTAATGAAGGACATTGTCAACTTCATTAAATTTCATTGAACACAGCTGTGTCAACAAATATTTTTGTCCAAGTGTTTTGTGATGATTTGGCAGGCACTTGACTGAAGTAGGGTCCTATTTTTCTCCATTCCTCTCCTGTTCTAAAGCTATGAGGAATGAAAACAAAGTATAAAGCTGATACAAAGGAAATAACATTAATTATATTGAGAAAATCTGCTAGCATTCAGGGTGGATTAGGTTTTTTAAAGTCAAGTTTCACCAGTATCAAGCTCCTGAGCTTGTTGCACTGCATGGCCGAACAGCTAGGTAGGTCATTTGTCACAGAATATAAAAGAATTTAGTCTTTTTGAAGCAGGGAATCCAAGCCTAGAAGACCATCAGTAATTCATACTATAATTCCATTTTTGCATAATCAGAGAGATTAGCTGCCAGCAGCCTGTTTATGTGCAAGAGCATAGCAAAATCTTGCAGTTAGTTTTCCTTGTAAGCCTATAAATTTTTATGAGGTTTATGTATTTCAGTCAGCAAAACATATTTTGAGGAGGAATAAATATTTTTTAAGCTAATTTTTTTTTTTTTTTTTTTGTGACATGGAAACTGGTTTGGCATTTTTTATGAGAAGTAGCCAAAAGCAAATTGTGCTCCCTTTTTGTGATTGGTAGACAAGGTAAACAGCTTGAATTTGGGGCTGTTAAATGCAGATGACCACTGAATGAATTTGAATTTCAGTGCTTGAATCAACTCAGCTGGAAAACTGGATATTAGCAGGATCTAACTGAAAAACAGATGTTGTACCACAATAGATACAGTTTCCATAAACAAATCACAACCTAAAACTGTGTGAAATTACATGTAGTTACTGTAAAGCAGTATAAGAAGAAATAGATTTGTGATATTTTTAATTGGAAAAATCAGGGACAGGTTCAGAGATATGTTATGGTTCCAATACATCTTTGCAGTGAGAGGTTAAACAGCATGCCACCACAAATTTTCTTGAGGGGAAAAATAGTACTTGAAATCTGGGAGACCTAATATAACAGAATATCATCTAATAAAGAATATATTTGGCGGAATCTAGTCAAAATGATAAGGTGAAACATCAGATACCTTACACATTTTATTGGAATTTGAATTAATTAAAGAAATCCTTTATAATAACTCACTCTCGTACTTATGGTCTTCATGTTATTGAATCTTCCCTAGACCTCACTCATATTCTTATAATACATTTCTTTCCTGAGTCCAGTACATAATTTTTTGGTTTATTTTTTCAGTTGGTGATGTTGTTTCATGTGGTATAGGAAAAAATATATGAACAACTGAAGGACCCAGACCCTTCCTCTCTGTAGAAGAGGTTCTTAGTATGGAATGTCTCATTGAAATGAAGGATGTAAGGCTCAGGTGGCTTTAAAGGTGTAAGTGCATCATAATTTATGTACCACCAAGGGAAGTTTTTCTCTGAATCCCAATGGTTTGCATGACTGAAATGTTGTAATGAACAGCTACATGGTTTTTTAGGAAAATATTTTTTTTTAGGTCAGTAAAGCAAAGGGGTGCAATTGCCCTTTATTTCAGAGAACATGGAAAGTCTGGAGTTCTGTCCAGGGAGAGTGATGAGCGCTCCCTCCAACTTAACTCATTCTGTTATTCTGTGATTCTGTGAATGGGTGTGCATATTAATCGTTTCTCCTTCTTCACTGGGGAATCCAGTTGGGTTCTTTTTCATGTATTTTCTAACACATTTCTACATCTACATTCTCAATTAGTCTGCATGCAGCACTGCAGTATTTTGAAATGTACTGTCCATGGAGCCTTTAGATGTGTTAGATACTCTTGTCCTCTTTGCTAGCCCCAGGTTTGCCCCAGCTCTAGGCCTGCGTTACCATAACTGACTGTGGGTGAGCTGTGCATTGCTGTGGGGTCTCCAGTGCCAGCCTGTGCCTGTGCCACCTCCCTCGTCCTTCTGTGTCTGCACTTCTGCGCTTTGCATCCCATGTCCTCGCTTCTCAAGGCCTCTACTATCATACTGGATTCCAGTTTCTCTACCCTGCACCACTGTGGTACAGTCATAAATATCTCATTCTCTGTAGGAAAACTGCTTGTAACTGCTATCTATAAGAATCCATGTTTGCACTGTATAAAGATAAAACAAATTATCCGCCAGCTCAGTTTAAAAACCTCTGTCCCAGCTAAACGAAGTAAAACAGCTGTAGGCAGGTCAAGTTAACTGCAGACTGAACAACTCAGACAAGCCTTAGTTCTGAGGCTGTGCAAACTCACTATAAAGCTCATTACCTGCTAATAGTCATGACAATGCAGTATTAGTCACACCTCTTTACTCCTAGACTTTTAGATGCTTAGTAATTTCAAGGATGAAGCCAAACAGACAAGCAGAGGTAGGATGGAGTGATTCAAAAATCTTAATATCATTGCTTTGATTGTTTTAGTGTGTATGTGTATATACATAATATATATCCCCTGTTATAATTTCCCCCACTATATACTATCTGCCAAGCACACTTGGAGGATTTTGACCTTGTGATTCAGGCCAAGAATAAAGTAGTTGTGTTTCTGCCTACGTGGAAAGCTCCTTTAGACACACTTAAAAGGGAAAAAATATAAATAATAAAAAAATATAGATTTTTTTTTCCTATACAGCTTTTTTTTTTTTTTTTTTTCCCAGATATTTTCCTCTGGGACCTGGTAAAAAAAACCTGTCTACCATATTTTTTTGTGTATTTTTATTTAGACAGCATATATACTCAAATTTAAGGCTGGTTTTAATCTACACACTGTAAACAGATAAGATATTTATATGTAGATAATTCAACTCTTGTTTTTCATCTTGGAAGAATTTATTTTTGCAAAAACCCTGAAAAAACATGATTGAATTTATCTTGGCATTACTGAGTTCTTTATATGTAATTAGCAATAGTCAGATATCTTAAATTTATTTGAACTCCCTTGTCTAAAGCTTAGTAGGTCATGGCATTAGAGCAAGACCTTTGCAATACAGTAGAACGTATGCGGGGAGATTTTGAAAGCTCAGCTGTGTTTTCAGATGTATTTATAATAATTGCTTTTGACTAGAGATTATAGGTCTCAGTGGGTAGTTCTTCTGAAGCATTTCTAGGCAATGATAGACATACTGCAAAAGGCACTTGAGAGGGTGTTTATGTGCAGCCCTAAAGGTACTTTGAAAAGGCTCAGTTTTTTTAACAGATGGTGTAATTTGCTTCCTGCTGCTTTTAAGGGATGTCTTCCTTATCCTGAGGTGTTCTAGTGTACTCTCATGCAAACCCTATTTGTCCATCGCAACTGTTTTTGTTTCTTTATTTTAATTCTCCTCTGACTTATCTTTCATTTTTATTGTTTAATAAGTTTTTCAGGGGATTACTGGACTAATAAGCCTGATGTAGCTATGACACACGTCTCTGAGTGAGTAATAAAAAGGCTCCTCCCTCACTTTTTTTATTCTGAAATAACACATTAAAAATTGCTTCTCTGAAATTATAAAAAGAATTGCTAATATAGTGTAGTGATAGATACATTACACCATATTCCCAGAGCTTCATGTGAAATGAACCTATAGCAAAGACTAATTTAAAAATG
Organism: Daphoenositta chrysoptera; assembly: GCA_013397915.1. Lineage (NCBI taxonomy): Eukaryota > Metazoa > Chordata > Aves > Passeriformes > Daphoenositta > Daphoenositta chrysoptera. The sequence goes on along the minus strand of VZRO01005551.1, from coordinate 248,766 downwards.
CAATTTAATATAGCTATTTTTATTCTTAGAAGACATGACATTTGTGCTCTGGAGAGCTGTCCACTGTCATCACCGAAGAAAAGAACCCTCTCCCTTAAAACTGTACAATGCTGAGACAGCAGTTCTTGAAATCCTTCCTTTCACAATGTGGTACTTTTCCAAAAAAGAGAATGGCAGCCAGGGAGAACCACGGTGCCTGTTTTATCTCTGGCTATTATTCTCTGCTGGAGAACATTACAGCCAGTCAGGGCCCCCATTTTGTTAAACCTTCATAGTGCTCCATGATCACAACAGTGGTGGCTGTCAGAGGAGGGTGCTTATGCAACCCCATGAAATGAACGAATTCTGTTATGCAGATACCTTTATTTTTTTCATTATAATGATCCCCGAACCACTACTTCTGAAACTGAGGAAGCAAGTTCAGGGGCAGCACTACATAACTTAAACTGTTTTACCATCCTTGCTTGCAGCTGCATGCTTAAGGAAATTTGTGTCATGTGTTGGAAGATGCGGACTTCTCATAATATCTTTATTTTCCTTGCTTTCTAGATCCCTGGCAGGGAAACTGCACAATGAAAACATGATTTGGTTGACTGTGTATGACTTTGAGAATATTTTCCACAGGCTAAGGGTGTTTATTTACTTAAACATGCCTATGCACCCAGATACAGGCACTTGTCTACTGAGTCTTCCAACACTGAGCTGCGCAGTCATGAATCAGCTCCAGCTCAGAAGCTAACTTAATTTGTGAAATGCTGTGTCTCATCTAATGTAACAGCTGTAAAAATACAGAAAATGAAGGAAGTACAGATCTGCTTATATCCCTGTCTTAATTGTAATGGTGAGACATGTAAATAGAATTAGGGTCATGAGCACTTGTGATCATCAAGGACTACTCAGCAGATTATATTGAGCAAATCTAATTAGGATAATTATTAACCTCCTACTCAAATGCTTTTTTTTCATTATGTTAGATAATTTAGGCTTTTTCACCCTATAATGCTCTTGAGATACATAAAGCAGTTGCAAAGTTTTACCTCATATGAGCCTTGTATTTTAAGGAAATATTTCATTGTGGACAATATACAGTTATTTATTAACAACCTTCATGATGAAAGACAAAAATAAAATCATATTACTTGCTTAACATACATTTTTGAACTGCTGTCAGTTGTTACTGAAATTTTGTGTTTATCATCCTGTGCTGGAAGCTGCAGTCACCCACAAGGAAACATTCAAAACCTTCTCATTTTAGTTTCAGTAACGGCTTTTACATAAAGTAAGTCCTTTTATATGTTCCTGTTCCATCAAGGCTATTTCTAAAATAGTGGGACTTTCTTTTTCAAAGGTGTGGTGTGGTCATTTGCAACTTTTTCTTTAAGATGTGGCAAGCAGAACAAATACACAGCTTTTTTTTTTGTTTGTTTTTTTAATAAAAGCTAGGCACTTAACTTCAAATGACAAAACAAGAAAGGGAAAAATAGATGAAGTTATTTCACATCACAGTACAAATAATGATAAAAGGAATAAGTGGGAAGCTAATTTAAATGCAACTGAATGTAGCTAATATGATTCAGTAACTCAGGGAAGGATAAGTCAAGGGCATACTGTAGTCATTATTAATACTTAAGGTCCAAGTTTTGTAAGTGGTTTCACTAGTTCATCAAACAAAATGAAAAAACGAAACTAAATCAAAACAAAAGAGGATTAAGTTTTGTAATATAGAGTTCCATCAGAGAGACCTAGGAAACCTAACAATAATGTTGAAATGTTATAAATTTGTATCAGTCAAAAGATCATATATTATTTTAATGAAAAACACTTGGAAATTAAATATAACTTTAATGAATAATGCTACTTGTTTAATTCTTGCACCTCCATGCTTTCCAAAAGACAATATTGCTCTACTTGACAAAAGTTTCTTTTAAGCATATTCTATTAAACATAGCAAGCACCTGGGGAGCACTTCGAACAAAAATAAACTGATATCAAAGACATCAAAAGGGTTTGGGTTTTTTCAAGTTTATTGTAGAACTTAGCAAAATAAAAATTAAAAATGGGTTACATAAGACTATTCTCTTCAAACCTGCATACTAATTATCTATGTGTACTCCTGTAGAAAACACAAAAATAAAATGCAACCTTGTCTGTTAAACTATATTTTTCACAATTCTATTGTGAGCAAAAGCATTCCTGGATATCCTGCATAATCCCAACAATATGTTAATAGTGACTGACAAGTTACCTAGGGTCCCATCAAGAAATCCTTCAAAGGAGGTACATCAGTCATGACTGCTCTTACCTGCAATATCCACTCATAAATGTCATAATTCGTCTCAAGGCTACCCTATGGTAGCCTGATCTCTCTTTTGGTGAAGAAGGGAAAACCAGATCTTTTGTTAAGCACTGAGAGCTGGTCCCTTCAAGTAAATATGGATCAAATGATGAATGAGAATGTTTAGTTCTGCTTCCTTCTCTCACTGACAATGTACAGAACTGCACTAGCAGTCATATGGTACCCTTCAGAAAATAAAGCTATGTAAAGAAGGGAAGACACATCTGTGATCCAAATGGGAAACAAATTGCACCACAAGCCAGAAGGTGACTGGCTGGCACCAAGTGCTAATGAAAGAGGACTTTTGTTACATCATAGGAAGACCCTGCCTCTGTACACTTCAGTGGGGAAGAAGAGGATAAAGATTGTCGTGATCACAGGGTTGCCTCATGTCAATAAAGGAGTAGCATAAGAAGTTGACTTTCCTTTTTATGTACTCATTACATGATGCAATTCTTGCATACACTTTTGTATTGTACTGGTAGAATTATTTTCTTTTACTGTTACATTTATTTTTCATTTTCGTGTCACTTTTTTTGGGCATATGTAATCCCCCACTTCTCTCTTTACTTACATAAACATCAGGTATCATTAACAGGGGTTAATGAGACTTGCATCAGTATCAAGATAAAAAATAAAGTCATCTGCTGAATAAATTTTAGCATAACTTATCTTTGCTGAGGGAAGCAATTTACAAGTAGCCAAGGTGTACCATTGGAGTGACTTTCCATTCAGATATCAGAACTTAAAGGATAGAGAGCATGGAGTGATTCTTTGTGTGTCTGAGCTTGGTCTTACCAGCCCTCCTGGCCACTGTGGTTATTAGCAGGAATGCATGGTATAGGTTTCCTAGGGAGGATGGAGGGGAAAAAGGAAATGCATTTCTTCCTCCTTTCTTTATTCCTGGTAAAAGCATTCCATTATTTTGGGTATTTTTTCTTTCCCTCCCAACGCCATGCACTGTCTTGTCCAAAGATCCCAACAGCTCAGCAGAGAAGTAAGTAGATAGGTAGCCTGAGATAACAGTGTGGTGAAGTTGAGGCTTCTCCTGGTGAGAAAAAGTAATTGGGCAGCTCTTAAAATTTCTGCCTCAGGTTCTGTTTTTCTAAGAGGCACTGAAAACATGCACTGCCAAAACAGTTTGGAATATAAGGGAAGAAGTGAGTAAAAAGTGCTGAGATGTTGTTCATCTTGCCTAACTTGAGCTGCTTAAATCAGGTATCTAGTCTAACACAAAATTTTCACAGCTGACAGAGGAAAACAAAGGTATACTCCAGAGGCTGTTGTCCCATCCAAGGGTATTAATACACAGGAATAAACTGTTCTCTGGAATTGCCTGTTTGCACTAGCTAAAGAAAGAACCTAACAAGAATGTACAAAATGCTTAGTTTCTAAGGTTAAATTTGAGTGGGATTAATGTCTTTTCCAGTATTCCTTTAGATTCTCTAATTTGCTTGTCTTCATAATTAGATATTAAGATTAAATTACTTACTTTTTCAAAAAGCTACTTTACTTGTATTACTAATTTATATCCATGTTATAACCTTGATACAGATTTGACAACTGTGGCAAAATAAATCTAACCCTGACTATAAATGTGATGTGATACTGTTGGGACCTGCCCCAGAAGGCAAGAGTAACCCAGGCTCTTGTGAATAGATCCCTTGGGGCAGATTAGAGTGAAACGAGACTGAATGATCACTGTTTGTAAAAATATACATGTAGAGTTTATTTCAGAAAAATTTGGTTGCAATGGAAAGCAGGTATGTAGCCATTTTGGTTGTTATTATCTATAGTGATATGGCATTATGAAAGAATAAAAATACCACTCAAGAAAACATAGAAGAAAGAGAGAAAGAATAAGAGTACAAAGATACATAATCACCCATGGATCTATGACAAGGCTTGATTGTTGCAGTTTGTCTGTTGGTCCAAGTGATGGCCTTGATCTGTCATGATCCATGGGGTATGAGGGAAGAAGCCTGTGAAACATGGAGTCTGATGTGTTAAAATACACCCAGCTTTGGTGGGAATGCCCAGGTACCTCCTTTAGGGGAAGGGCTCAGTCCTCTGGTGGAAGGCCTCAGAAATGAGTCTGGGGGCACTTCAAGGGTCTTTAGTGATTTATGACACCTTCTAAGACATGACAGCTGCCCCTCAGTCAGAGTAGTTAAGACCTTCTCCGGGGGGCAGGTGGGTGGAAGTTTTACAACTGAGTTGTGTAGGGGAGGGCAATTAGCATGATAAGAGGCACCATCGGGCCTTGCAGGATTTGCCTCTTCATCGTGGCCTCCAGGTGGTGATGGTTCACCCCCTCTATCAAAGGCAAACTAGTCATTACACACCCAAAAACTCACCTGCTCCTTCGAGGGATGCAAACATGGCTCAGCAAAGCCCCCTGAAACCTCCTCAAATGGGTAAATATTTGAAGTCATTCATCATTAATAGTCCAGTCTCTCCCAGATACTTAACTGGAAATATTAAATTCAATATTTATTTACCCTCAAGTGTTTTTGGTAATTAAACCACATTTCTTTTGACAGGGTTGCAAATGTAATACTTTGAAAAGTAGGGAGACCCTGAGATGTAATAGCTATGGTTATGAAAGACAACCCTAAAACAGACTTTTATATAAACATTGTCTTCTGCAGAGTAGGAATGACTATTCTCATGAATCACCCATCACACTCAAGATACTCACAAAACTGATCCGGACATTAATTTAGATGTTTAAATGTAACATCATAATTCACCATTAAATTATCCAACTTGATCCTTATATGCCAAATGTCTTATTAGCTTGTCTCCTAGCTGTTTTTCACTAAAGCATACACTCCTGAAATGAATTTTTTCATGATTTGATGCCATCAGGAGATTAAAAATCCACTACTTCAATTTCTTCCAATTGTTAATCACTCTTAATGTTAAAAAACAAAACAAAACCCCAGTCTCTGTTAATTCAATATCTTGTTCTTGGATCATTTTAGGATTTTTTTTTTTTATACTGTTTTACTGTTTTAAGGACTTCTTCTGTATTCAGTATTTTGCCTCTCCAGAGATACTCCACTTACTATAATCAAGACATTTCTTGTCTTTAATCACCAAAAAAGAATAATTTCCTTAACTTTTTCACTGTATGGAATAGTTCTCCAATTGTGAATCATTTTTAATGCTCATTTCTTCCTTCTCTCCAGCCTTTGACATTTTTCTTTTTTTTCCCAGATGCACTTCTTGCCTAAGTTATCAGCTGAAAGCAGAGTTTTTGATGCATTCTGTCAAATGAATGAATCTCCCCAAGCATTTTCAGATGATTATTTATAAGTATTGCCATCTGAACTGCAAATCAGCAAAGCATGCATGGGTAATTAATGCCCATTTCATATGAAATATGAAGAGTAAACATCATTAATTTGCTTTGCATAAAAACCTTTAAAAATCAGGGTAAGTATCTAATATTTTTTTCATGCAGAGAGAATTTCTTTAGGCTTCTCACCTCTACATCTGAAGGAATATGTCATTCAATATCATACATACTGTGCATAAAAGTGTGACCAAATAATAAAACAGTGACCACTTTTTTTTCTGTATCATGTAGCAAGGGATTATTCTTCTGTAATCATAAACTTCTAGAGGAAGAAACACTGCTGCTTTCACAGAATCTGTTGATTTTAAGCATAGTTAACTTCAGAAACAGTCAACAACACCCTTGTAAAATTAAGATAGTGTGTAGAAAATAGTAGCAGAAAAAAGACTAACAGAAAGATGAATGAAAAGACAAAACCATGATTCCTTCAATTTTTAGAAGAAGTCCAAAAATTTTCATCGTTTGGAATGTTCTTTTAAAAGACATTCCAAAAGTTAGGATGTCTGTAGAATTGTTCTGACGAAGCTATTCCCACACAGACCTACCCTACTCCTTTTATGAATATTAAGGATCACACCGAAATATTGCAAATAGAATTGACTTCTGCCATTCTTGAGGGACTGTGGGATAGGAGCTATCTTCCCTTTCTCTCCATTTACTTCTTTTGATGCTCTATCAGTACAAGCATCATCCTCAAAATGGAGAACAAAAACATCATCCTCAAAACGGAAACTGGGCAATTAATCAGAATGAGAAGCACTTATGCAAAATAAGAAAGATCGTACATTTACTTGTTTTCTCTTAAATCTGAAATCCAAAGGGATTTTCTGAAGCATAGCCAGTTTTTCTAACTTTGGGGACAGCAGGGACAGAGTAGTTATGCGCATATTGAAACCTGCAGATTCTTCAAAACTCTTGGCCACATTGTGTCTTTTCTACTTCCCAAGCTGAGTAGGCATCCCATACGCTTGAATGCGTGTACTTCAAGCCTTTCTAACTTGACTTGAAGATACTTCTTTTTTTGAGTGTGGTAAAGAAATTTCAGAAGTCTTGGACCTTGGTCTGACTTCAGGTAAGTAAGTAAAAGCCTGGATTGATGCTGGACTGCTGTATATGGACTGCTAAGTTGAAAGACTGTGGAGAAGGAATGAAACAACAAAGTATTAAAATACAGCTAGAAGAGTGAGAATGTTTCGTAACCAAAACAAATGAAAATTGTTTTCTGTGATAGAAGCTATATTTTGCAGGAGTCTCTGCCTTCAGCTATTTCTCAGCTACAGGCAGTAGTTCATCAGAGATGAAAATTTTGAGTCTTATGGCCACAATATGCAAATATATTAGGCTTGAACTTAATTGGAGCTCATTAGAATAAAGTCCAAAAGTGAATAACATTCAGAGTTTTTCCAACGTGTTAAAACATCAGTTGAATTTCCAACGTGGCTAGACTTGTCTTATCCTCTCTTGGCATCTGCAAAGGGATCCAGTATTGAAGAAACAACCCATCATATAAGAAACGTCACCTACTGTGCACAGTTACTGTGCCTGTATTCTGTTTCATTAATGCAGTTATGTAGAGGAAGCCATCAGCCATCTGTTCGACTATGTTATATTGTTCTGCTGGATAGAAATGGGATATAGTGATGTTTACCTTTGGAAAAAACTTACAGAATTGGGCAAGTATTTTCTATATTATATAAATAGAAATAGAGACTTCCAATAGATGCACAGCTATACTTCAGCCTCTGAGTTCTGCAGCATTTCAGAAAGCACTCAACTTTCTGGTTTCTAGTTCATGATCTGCTGAGTTCTTTAAGTGAATTCTTGTATTGATATGGTGGTCATCTCTTATTCAAAATACTGCATTGCAGGATGGTAAACAAAATACTCAAATGGTAAACATAAATAACGTAAATATAGGCCATTCTAGTCCACAATATGAGAAAGCTATAATTTATAGCTTTTAATTTTAGCTTATAATTAATAAAAGTAATAAAATTAATTAAATTAATTGTAGCTTATAATTTTATATTATAATTTCTTCTGCTTTTATTTTTGGTAAATGTCTGAATATACTAACTGAACTGGAATTCAGAGATGCTGACTCTGTTCCTGGAACACCAAATAGAGCCAGTAATCCAGTAATGGAAGAAACTACCCTATATGAAAGACTTGGTGGGTAAGAGAATATTTAAAATATTTACCTTTTGTTTCCAAAACTTGTCAAAGCAAATAAATTAGAAAATGGAAAAAAGGCCATCTGAAGAATAGGATTTGTGAATCACCTACTTCATATGATCTCCTAAAGGTCATCAATCTATTTTGGTCAGGATATAACAGAACACATCCTACCTCTAAAAAGAACACTCTCTTCACCTCTTGAACTCTAATTTCACATATTTTGTGAAATTTATTTAGTGATTTATTTATTTTTTTTAGCCCTCTGAAACATCTGGTATAAGAAGTTGCTGGAGAAAGTATCCTGGTTTTGATAGACCTGTCATCTGTTCTGTTCTGACCCATTTTATGCTCCACCTGCTTTGTCATACTGAATCACATTTAGCATCTCTTTGAAATGTTGCTTAAAAACCATCCAAATACTAATCAAGATGTGTGCAGTGAAGTTGTTTTCGTCACATAAATGCAAAAGTGTGAAAATGATTTTATGCAAGATCTAGAAGCTCTTTTGTCAGAACTGAAAGTGGCATATTTTTTTCTTTCATATATTTCCAATAAAGATGGTTTTTCAAAGAAGATGTAGCCATTCTAGTTGATGTGTGGAGACATTGATATGCTAACGTTTTTATTCTGAAATAGGTAGAAATATAGTGTTAAAACCACAGAAAGAATAAAAAAAACCAGAAAGAGGTTTCTGTGCAATTAACTGGTAGAATGATGTTTCCATTTATTCTGAAGAGTTACTAGCTCCTCAAGTTGTTCTAAGTTAATGGATTTCTCTTCAAAGTAGACTTCCACAAAGTAAGAATAAGCATATCAGCATTCAGCTCTGAATGTTTTGATCATTTTTTAAATGGAAGAGCATTCATTGTTGGAGGGTTATATTGAGTCATACACTGGAATAAAATGTCAGATCTGAACATGTGTATTTATAGACATTTTTATCCAGGGTGACACTATTTTTCATGTATCCTGTCTTCTTGCAAATTCTTTCTGGTACTATTAATGTAAGTGCCTGGTATTTATTTTTGTCTCTTGCTATATCCAGTGTCACATGTCTACATTGTTCATGTTCTGCACAAAGAAAGAAAGGAACATAAAGAATTTAAGTGAAATCCAAAACAACAGACACAGAAAAGCAAAGCTAAGAAGGAATCCCTTAATAAGTGTTTCTTATCATCAAGTAACAAATTATCACTTTGGCTTTTCCCCCTCATTAGCGAGGCTAAATAGCAGTACTTTGTTGCCAACGGGTAAGTGAGAATTTAGTCTCATTTTACATGAAGATGAAAAGTAAAACCACTTTGCCATGACCCAGGAGCTGCATAGGACTGAATAAAGAATGAGATAAATAATGCAAGCCACCTAAACTAGGATTTTTTCATTAACCACATTTAAATATTCTTTGATCTTGCTCTCTGACTCCTGCTCTCAGTACCATGTGAGAGACTGGCTGGGAGCAAAACTAAAGATATCCCCCTGAACAAATAGATTGTTGTCTGTGATCATGGAATATATTAGCAGACATTCGACTAATGTGAAAGCTTGCACATCCTTTAGTCTCCAAACTGCTACTGGTTATGTGAAGAGCAGAGTGAACTGTAGCAGTGAAAGTGCTGGATAGAAGAAAACGAAGATGCAAATTCTTTGGGTTTCCTTAGGCTGTCTAGTCATGAAGTACTTTTTGGTGGGGTTGTTTAACATGTTCCTGATTTGCTCATTAGTATGTGTTGACAACAGCTCAGTTTCTCACCTGTTTCTTAGTTGTACACTTTGTAACTTTGGTTCCTACTGTCAGAAGATCTGTTTGCAGGTCAGACCTTCTCTTATTTGCATCTGTAGGAACAATAGCAGCACATGATCAAACTCTTCCAGGACCTGGATCACCTTATGTTTTCCTATTCTTCTACGGGAGATGGGTGTTTTATTTTATTCTCTTCTTTTCTTAATGACTTGGAGAATCTAGATCTAACACCATCCTATAATGTCTGTAGGGTGCTGTGGTAAATTCTTGACTATAGCGAGGTGTATAGTATAGCAACAGTTTCTTTTCTATCTTTTTCCCCTTGGAGACCATCTTCTATTTTCTGTTTCTGCATAGGACGGATTGACTAACCTGATTTTTTGAGCAAGCCTATTACTCAGAAAGGAAGTAAAAGAGCAAATCACACTACCCTGGTTGGAATACCATCTGCAAATATATGAGTCATGGGAGTGAAGGGAAGCAGGGGGGTTCTCTGATTCTGCACAGTTTTCCTGTAACATGTTACTAAGCGTACAGAGATGATTGTCTTAAGAAATACTCTTACAGTGTGAAATGTCATGTTCTTTCCTCATGTTACTTCTCTTTAGTAGATGGAATTTATATTTAGACCGGTAGACTGTTTCAGCTTATTGCATTTAAGTGTTTTATAAGAGAACTGTTCCAGAGATGGAAAAGCAGACAAATACCTATTGAAAGCTACAAGGACGTTGCCAGGATGTCCAGAGATGCAGTTAGAAATGTAAAAGCTCAGCTTGAATTAAAATTGGCCAGAGGTGTCAAAACCAACGGGATGGTAGATTGTGTCAAAAAGAGCATAATCAGCAGAGATACAGAAGTCATCATCCTACGCTACTCAGCATTTGTCAGGCCACATCTGGATTTCTCACTTCAGTTTTGATCCCTGCTATGCAAAAAAAGCCTTGGATAGGCTGGAGTGGGTCTAGATAAGGGCCACAAAGGTGATGAAAGGACTCAGAAATCTGACATGTGAGGAAAAGCTGAGAGAACTGGGTTTGTTCAGTCTTGAGAAAAGAAGATTTACTGGAGACCTTATTACCATGTTCCAGTGTTTCAAGGGTGGCTACAAAGAGGACAGAGACTCCCTTTTTCACAAGTAGTCACATGGAAGAGACAAGGGGTAATGGAAACAAGTTACTTGTGGGGAGATTCTGATTGGACAGGAGAGTAAATTTTTTCACATTGCAGTGCCCAGCCACTGGAATAATCTCCCATGGAAGTGGTGAATCCCAAATGTTTTATACTTTTACAGTTCAGCTGGACAGGTTGCTGGGCCATCTTGTCTAGACTGTGCTTTTGCCAAGGAAATTTAAACCAGATGGTCCTTGAAGTCCTTTCCAACCTGGTATTTTATGATTGTAAGATTCTGTAAGGACAATAGCTCATTGGAAAAGTTGAAAGAAATTAAGTTGTCATGGTTTAAAATGTTACATCCTCTCATGGATAACTTGTTAGATAAAAAATAAGAGGCAAAAGGAAAAATAAACAAAAAGCAACACCACAAATGATTTTTTCCTTGTCTTATTCAGTCTATTCATAAATTATTTGGAAAAGGGAGTAAGTAGTAAAGTGATATTGAGTGGCTGGAAGATAAAATGTGAGATGAAATTCAGTGTCAATAACTACAAAATAATGAATATGTTGGTAAAAAATTTATTTATTGTATACAAAAACTGAGACCTGAATTATCTATTACGATTCAGGAAAGAGCTCTTGCTGTCATGGTGAATAGCGCTTTGTAAATGTTAGCTCTGTGCTCACTAGAACTCAGTAGGGTATGCTAAGAATTATTATGCAAAGATTAAAGAACACAAGAGAAAACAGCATTATCTCAGTGGATAATCCCATGATGAGTACACATCTACAACGTTTTGTGAAGGTCTCTTCAGGTTTTCACTTTCTCAACCTCAAAATATATGGAGCTTGAAAAGGTGGTTTGGCAAAGATGATATTACATATAGAAAACTTTGTTAGGACAATCAATTAAACCGGCAGGGATTGTGTAGCCTGGAAAATAGAAGACTGAACAGACTTTTGTGATGAAGGCTTGTAAAATCATTCATGGTATGAAAGCAGCAAATAGCAAAAGAACTGGGGGCAATTACTTCAACAAATGAAATTAACTGCCAGGTTTTGAAGAAATTACTTTTCCATGTAATAAATAATTACATAGTAGAAGTCATTGATAGAAGATGTGGATGCCAAAACCCTCAAGGGAGTTCAAAAGGAGTATCAGACAAATTAATGCGAGAAAGAGTATTCTGCACAAGGAGACAGAGATACATTAATCTCAGGAATCCCTTCCTTGCAGAAACTGACATTGTTAGCAGAGGTGATATATCAGACCAAAAATAAACACAACAATCTATATTCATCCTAATCTCATGGTTTTTTCCACAAGTTTTTTTCCAATCTGCTATGTTGCCACTGTGAGACAAAGGAGTAGATTACAAGGCTATTTGGTTTAATCAGTACATATATCCCCATATTTCATGGTCTTGTATGCTCTCTCAATTCTTTCTGACACGGACTGCATGACAAATCTGTCTCTTGGTGACTCAGTGTTTTTGGAATGGTATCTAGTCATTCTCTTCAAAAATGAAATGTATAGCCCTATGACTATCGAGTAAAGGCTTTGTGAGGTATACAGAGTTTTCAGAAAGAGGTTAATGCATTTTTTCTTGGCCTAGAAAAGACCATTTGTTTTCTTATATCCTCTGCTTCCTTTGACCTACCCTCAGTATCCTGACATGATTTTGAAATATGTGATAAATCTTCCCTAGATCTCTGTTTATTTTGAGCTTAAAACATTTTCCATTATGGTTTCTTGCCTTCTTTATATTGTGGACAATCTCACTATTTTAGTATTTAAGAAATACATTACATGACCTTTAATGGTGGCCTTTAAGAGCCATATCTTCTTCTCCTACAGTCTGATATGTTGAAGTTAAGAATTTATTTTAGAGGGACAGAGGAATGAGAAAGACCTTGGGCCCTGGGATCTAATTCCCTGCAATGTCAGCAAAGGGAAGACTATCATGCCAGATGTAACCTGAAATTAAATGCTGGTGGCATTGCTTAAAGTGCACACACAAACACACACACACACACTCTCCTACCCAACATCTTCAGGTCAGATTCACATCACCTAAGTTAGCACAATAGTCATCTCAGGTCTCTGACAGAGTCAGCAGAGAGTTATACACAACTCCAGAGTTTAACTGGATCCACCAAAGATGTAGACTCTTTGGAAGTACCTATCTCTTTCCACAGATTACTGATGGTATCTTGTCAATGGCATTTCTATAATAATTTTCTTAACTGACAGAGCTTGAAGGGCCCTAAATAGGCCTTAATGGCCCTGACTCTTTGCTCACAGGATCCCACCTCAGCTCAGGTTCAGGACCCTAATTCTTGGCTGAGGTATGCTGTTATCGTGTCTTACATCTTGTGTCCTATTGCCCTAATTTACTGATTGATCTTCCAGGACTTCCAGTTACCTTATGGGTAACTTAGCATCCAGTCCTATCTCTGCTGCTGTCCCACAGATGGAGCACAGAACTATGTTACAGGTAGCCTTCTCTCTAGTCCCATCTCTGGCCCCGTATCCAGCTGGTCCAGATTAGTCACCCTGGGTGCACCCTAGACATGACTGCTTACATGGATTGTCTGGCACTGTGGATGTCCCCTGTTGCTGTCCCCAGTGCTGTCCTGCCCAGACCCTGCACTTCTGCACCAATCAGTGAGAGCACCATGCAGCCTGTGCTGGAGAAACCTGGGAACCCTGGGCTCTCAGCCCATCCTCCATTGGAGATCAGCCCTGCTCATGCTGCTCCCTGAAACTTAAGTTCAGTAAGATGAGAATTAACCTTGCCAAAATCCTTTATATATATATATATGAGTTTGAAGTTCAGTGCTTCTAACATTCTATAGAGTCTTAATACTCACTACTCTGGATTTCAGGTGAACAGACTTTCATCCTGTTCAGGGTTCTGCTTGAAAGAATCACACTTAGCCCATGAGACCATGTTTATTTAACAGTAATGTTAACCCAGAGTATTTAGGTTTAGTCACTGTTTTCATAAGGTCACCCTCTAGAAATGCAGAATACAATACTTTTTTCTGCCTTTTCTGTTTAGTTTATGGACATCTAGCTCTGAGAATGTATATGGAAAAGAAAAAGTGTGATCTTTATACAGACATTCAGATTTTACCACAAACTACAACCATAAGATAGTATGAAGCCTTAGTTTATAAAACTTATTTAGAAAATGGTAACAAACTGCATAAAGATGACAGAGTAGCGATCAATATGGGCTAGAGGTAACTAACCTGCTTTGAGCATTAGAAGAAAAGGACAATTAAGAAATTTGTAATAAAGGGATCAGCTCAAAGCAGAATCAAAATAAAAACGGGAAGTAAATTCTACCAAGACTTTAAGAGTGGCAAAAAATATATTTATATAGAAGAGAGGGAAACCAGAAAGGAAGTTTGAAGTAGAACAAAATGCATAGGACTAAGGAAGACATATTTTTTTTCTATTTTTAAGGAATGTAATGACCCTTATATAGTATTCTATTTTTAACAACACATAAATCTAGAACATGTCTTTACTGGAGATTTCTGTAACACTTTTATAGGTAAGTTACAGTATGATTAAAAATCCCTATCTGTTCAGATAATTTATGTCTCACCCCATCTGCCTCTCCATCTTCCTTTTTTTTCCTCTTTCCTTCCCCACTTCTGTACCCTTTGTCATAGATAATTTCCTGCAATTTTATATTTCTGGTTTATATTCAGTGATTATCAATATGGAAAGTATTGTTGTGAATACTTGTGAATTTCAGTATTTTTGTAACAGAAAAAAACCCAAGTGGTTCAATTACCTTAATTTCCTTTTTATGTAAATAATCATGTTATCAAAGACTTGAGGGTGATCAGGCCAAGAAAGAAAAAAAAGCAAAAGAAAGAAGAAACATTTTCAGTTATACAACGTATTTGCTTAGAGAATTTTTTTTTACATTATAGGGTTCAATTTAGTATTTACAAGCTCTTTTTAACAGAACTCATTAAATGTCAGAAAGATCATATTAACAATATCAAATAAAGACTGCAAAGAGTGCAAAGTCAGAACATACACAAGCATATACAGAGGAAGGATTCCTGAATTATTAAAAAGAAGAAAAGCAAGAGGGTGAATTATTTTGTGTCATAGCCAGGTCACTGTTCTGATCATGATTTCAATTCCATGTAATGCTACCTCTTACTTTATTGATGTGGTAATTGTTTCTGTTCATGCCACAGAGAGAACAATAATGCCCAGCTAGAAATGTGAGCAGTCTAGAAGCAATGCTAACTACTTGCTGTTCACACAATTAAATAATTAAATGTAATTTCAGATACTCTAGTTTCCAGAATGGTTTGGTCAGAGGTAAGACAATATTAACTGCTCTGGAAAATCAGAGGAAGAGAAGGAAATTTTCCACTTTGGAGCAATAATAGACAAAGTTGCTTTAATTCTTTTTACACTTCCTGTACTTTAAAAAAAAAAAAAAAAAAGCCAAATACTAAAAAAACTCAAACCACTGTTCAGCTGTCAGATATATTACATTTGCTCTAAAACTAATGGTGGCTTTTCTTAATAAAAGCTGTCTTTTTACACATCTTGAAAATATGTAGTAAAGTAGACATGAATACTGGTTGGTCCTGGAGTAATTTGCAAGTGTTAACAGAAAAGCTGAAGTCTGGTGAGTGCTAGAATTACACAGTAAAATACAGCAAGGAACATTTATCTTCTCAAGGTGTGCATCTTATTTTCTGCTAGTGAGAGGAATGCAATGTTCTTGTCATTGCCATTATGAAAGTTTTTGATGGGACAAGTAACAACAGCACTCAATTTATTTTCATTGCTGACTATAAATACATAGTATGATTGCTGGAAGTACAGTGACGCAAATTATAATAATTACTCGATTTGAAAAGCACCTTTCTCACCATGCTCTTCAGCACTACATTACTAATTATGTAATGCAATAATTACAACTTTAATGTCTCTTTGTGATAAGAGACAAGATGACACATTTTGTGTGTGATGGAATATCTTCCATAATTACATTGCCTCCTATCTAAATCTAAGGTCTAGTTTCACAAGAATGAAATTTTTGAGGTGAATGCAATTGTGTTACTAAAATATCATTTTAAAGACAGAAGAAATGCGATATTAATACTACTTGATAATTGATACAATTATTTTAGAATAATTACATATATGCAGAGCTGTGCAGGGAAATATTTTACTGCACAAAGACACATCAGTGAATGAACCATCTCACTATGTTTCTTTGTTTTGTATTATCATCTTCTTCTCTCAGAAGGATAAGGTAAGTTATCAGTAATTTATCCAGGACACAGCAACAAATTATGAGCAGAACTAGGATTACAATTAAATCTTTCCCCCTTGTGTTTGAAACATCAGACTATGTTTTTTGTTCTAATTCTTCAGAAGATATAGTCAGAAACAAGATTTTAAAATGAATTTATGTGCATATCATGCCAAGTGTATAATTCAATATCAAGTTTAATGTTTCTAAAATGATAAAACATAACCTGGGGCATGCACTGTAAACTGGAGGCAACATTTATTTCATCAAGATTTGCTCATGAGTAAAGTATTGCTAGAACCAATGACTTCCCCCTGGATTTTTCTTTCACTCTGGTGCTTGGTTTTTTTTTTGTTTGGTTGGTTTTTTGTTTGTTTTTGCTTTTTTTTTTTTTATTGTTCGGTTTGGTTTGATTTGGTTTGGTTTGGTTTTATTTGTGTGTATGGAAAGTAAATAAGGAATTTTCTCATCTAATAATCAAAATAAGTCTCAGGAGATGGTGATGAATATCCACTAGGAAAGTTTTAGTAATGGGATTCTTGTTCTCGGAAAATACCATTTTCCTCAAACCAGACCTTTTGCTGTGATGAACTGGTTTTAATGACATACTCTAGGAAAGGTTTTGCAAATCTTGGATAGAATATCTGTTAAGGAAGAGACAAGTGATACCCCAGAATAAGTGACCAGGTAGTAAGGATATTTAACTGAGATGTAGAAGTCCTGGATTAAATTCCTTCCTTAAGGGATTTAATACTTTCATACTTTATGTGTCCTATCAATTTAGATATTCAGAGGCCAGAGTCATAGTGCAATGTATCTTTACCACCCAGGGATTTTTCTAAAATTCAAAATGCTCTGGTGAAATGGAAACAGTGTTTCCTACTCATTTCCCCCCATGAGGAATGAAGGTAAATTTTCTTAGAAGATTAAAAGTGACAGTAGACCATATTCTGATGGGTTTAAGATGTATTTTAAAACACAGAGGAATTTTAAAATTAAATCTGATTATATGAATCTTCTGCCAAGGAACCGATCATGCAGTGGTTTTTTTTGCAAACCACATATTTGTGCCATGGCCTTAAAAAACAAGAGAAAGAACAACTCTCATTTTATCTTGTTTTGAGTAGTAGATAACTTTAGAATAAAACCTGTATGTTCCTGAAATCCTATGACTTGGGTGAGATATGTTGTTTTTATAACCTGAAGTATATTTAATCAAAATAAATTTGTTTTGGTTGCAGGTAGCAGCAGTACACTCCATCAATGTAATGAGGTCACAGTTGAACTTAATTAATTTTACATGGATATACTGTTTCCTTTGAAACTTCTGGTTCTACTAGTGACTGAAAATAGCATTGATGGATGATAGATGAAAACTTTCCAAATAGGATAAGCAATAAAGTTCAGTTGTAAATTGATCCTTTAGAGAGCAATTTAATTTTTAATTCTCAGACAAGTAGCAAGATTTACTAAAAACCCCGCCCAAAATAAAAACAATCACCTCAAATAGTAACTCCAGGATAAAACCATTAAAGAGGAAGGATTTGCCTGAATTTCTGAAGTTTTAATCCACTGACTAGAAGGTTTCATTCCCTCTCTATGAGATTAGTATATTGGAAATGGAAGGCTTTGCTGTGTCCTAGTTCAGTATGTCAGTTCCATACTGATTTAATTTAAGTCAGTAGGAATTCCGTTGTTTAAGAGTATCTCCTTTTTTTTGGGCTTCTTTGTCATTGGAATTGCAAAACATTTAACAAGTAAAAATTATGAAAAAACTGCTCTAAACATACAGATAAAAAAAGAGGTTTGGGAATAGGATTCAGACTCTCTAATTGTAGAGATCTCAGTCTGAGTTAGTTGCCGAGTTCCCTCTAAAGCAAATAGAAACAACAGAGACAATTTGAACGAGTGATTTGACTGACCTATTCTTGGCATCTTCTTCAGATGAACTGGACCCCACATGTGCCTAATCCTCTTCACTTTAACTACACTGGCATCTAGGCTCCTGTAAATGTTGCCACAGTGAAAAAATTCTGGGGGGCTCTTCAATCAGAAGACAGCTACCTGATTGGTTTTGGAGATGGTCATTGAACAGCAATGTTTTAACTTGCAAGTTTGGATTTACAGGTGTAAATCTCTAAATCTAGTTAGCGTCATGTCCCTCAGCTGAATGAAGCTCCTGTTAGACTTTTGACTAACTCAGAAGTTCTGAGTAGATGATTTAGACAGGATTGGATTTTTCTATCACCCTAAGTCCTGTCCAACTTTTAGATTCATTCACTTCTAAGTAGTCTTAAATAGGTGGTTAGAGTGAATGGACTGACTGTAGGACGTCTGACTGCTGATGGCTTACAGAAGAAAAGTATTGTTAAGGGTAAGATTCAAAACTTAATTTCCTCTAAAGCTTTTACAGTATTTACCTCCTCGTTGTAATGCCTTATCTTGCACCTCATTTTTCTCCATTGGATACCTGCCTCTCCTGATTCAGTAATTAAAGAATGTCATTATCCCATGCCAGAGGGGTTGGAACTAGATGATTTTTAAGCTCCCTTCCAATCCAGCCCATTCATCCAGAGGGTGGTTGAACACTGGAACAGGCCAAGCCTGTCTGAATTCAAGGAGTGTTGGACAACGCTCTCAGGCACATGGTGTGGTTCTTGGAGTGTCCTGTGTAGGGCCAGGAGTTGGACTTGATGATCCCAATGGGTGCCTTCCAACACAGCATATTCTATGATTCCATTACTATATTAACAAAACATTGAGATTGTTAATCTCAAATTAATTGATTGATAAAAGTTCATTACCAAACAAAAAAATTACAAAGAAAATGTGATTTTTGAAGCATTTTTGCACTCTTTTCAAGCTTGAAAATGGGCATACTTGGGAAAATGTTCTCTTTTTTCTTTTTTTTTCTTTTTTTTTTTCTTTTTAAAGATTAATATAGTATTCATCAAAAATCTGAAGACTAGCAGGACTAGACATTTTGCCTACCAAAATTGATCCATAATTTACATCTGTTCCTTTCTTAAAAAATTGTGCAGTTATCTGGTGCATTTTTAAATCATTAATTGGTAACTTTAAAAATATATAAAATAGTAAGTACATAACTACCTGATACTTTAGCAACTAAGAGATATGCTGAAAATATTGACTTGAATTACAATTAGGTGAAATATGGTGGTTCATTAAGCAAAATTGTCCATTTTAATCAACTGAAAGAATGTATGAAAACACTGTGATATAACTTGGATGATGTGCACAGCTTGTAGATGATGACAGTGATATCGTAGGGCAGAGCTTATATAGCATCAGGTTTATGAGCTATAAATACAAGAAAGAAAAAAAAAGATCCTTTAAAGAAGAAACCTCTGTTTTTTCTTTATCATATGAGTAATGGAAAATTCTATTAGCATCTAATTTCTGACTTTGATAAACCAGGGTGCCATACTACTTTCATTCAAGTTCCCTGCAAAAAAGGAAGGATGAACTCATAAAAAGAAATTACCTCTGACTTCATGACTAGATAATTATAGAAGAACAGGAAAACATCTGTTTTTCTTGTATGCTTCAACTGTCCTCTAGTCCACAGATCTGTTTGGGAGAAAATATGAACTAAATCCACAGAAGGACATAAGAAAACACTGTTTTCACATGGTACAATCCATTACCTAGCCACTCTGCTCAATTTCTTGAAACTAGAGCATTGCTCTAGGTTTCTAGAATGTATTGGAAAACCAGGATCTCAGTAGTAGAATATACTAAAATCTAAAGAAGACATACCATTGTTTGCATCATCTGATCAGAATGGTGGGTTTAAAAAAAAAAATCCTCCCCTTGTCCTCACTTATCCCTGGAAACAGGGCCATGAGAACAGTGAAGAGCCGTGAGGGGAAGCGTCATGAGGAGCAGCTGAGGTCACTTGGTCTGTTCAGCCTGCAGAAGAGAATGAGGGGAGACCTCATCACAGTGTTGAGCATCTTCACGAGAGGAAGTGGAGGGGCTGGTACCCATCTCTTCACTCTCATGACCAGTGACAGGACTCGAGAAAATGGCATGAAGCTGAGTCAGGGGAGGTTTAGGTTGGATATTAGGAAAAGGTTTTTCTTCACCCAGAGGGTGTTTGGGCTCTGGAAGAGGCTCCCCAGGGAAGTGGTCACAGCACCAGCCTGACAGAGTTCAAGAAACACTTGGACAATGCTCTGTGGCACATGGTGTGATTCTTGCCATGTCCTGCACAGGACTAGAATTTGGACTCAATCATTTTTGTGGGTCCTTCCTAAATCAGCATATTCTATGATTCTGTGGAAGAAAGAAAATGTCAGAGAAGCTTCTTTGAGTCCATTGTCCAGATCACTCACTTTAAGATCATTAAAGATCTGCATTCTAAACCAACTTTTTTTTTTTCAAATCTAATGGAAGGATATAAGGTATCACAAAGGTTTGGGTGGTGCATTTGAGGCATGCATTTTAGATTTTGGTAGCTCAACTAAGGGAGTAAAAACTTTGATAAGTCTATCTATCAGCTGAAGAATAGGTACACTTCTTGTTAACTACTTAAAGGAAAAGCAGAACCAAGCTACAGCCTACGCAACACTGTAGAGGATGATGGGATGCAGAAACTAAGGCCAGATCCTCAGCAGCTCTCTACTTATTTTTCTCTGCACACATATAATTATGCAGTGTCTTACAAAGAGCTCTTACATGAAGAGCACTAGATGAAGCACTTCACAGTATCTGCAGACAGACTTGTGGGATTGTGGGGTTCCTTCCTCCTGCTTTTCACCATGTGTTGGTTTTACTGATTACACAAGATATTTTTATTTGATGTAAAGGCTAGTTATTACTGTTACTTAGGCCTTAATTACTCATTTCCTTTTATCTCCCTCTCTTTATCTTAACCTTTTCATTAATGTTTTTATTAGTCCTTTATTTAGAAAAATCACTTAATATTCCAGTCTGTAATATAGCAACTATAAATATATTCCTTTATTTATCCAACCACAAAGGAAGAGCCTAATTTGATACAAAAATCAGGAGCAAATTAGCAGCTTCCACTGTCACCAAACAAAGGAACAGGAATGGACAGGCAAATAAATAGCCGCATGGCTACTATTCTTTCCCAGCAGATAAGACCTCTGAACACTATTTAATATTTAATATTTACTTTACTTTTTGTTTATTCAAAGTACAATATCAATAGAAGATATTAAGAACATCTGGCTATACTAAATAAAGTGGATATTAGGGTATTTTCTTTAGATATGGATTTAACATCTTCATGCAAAGCAAAAATGTGAATACAGGTCTTCCACAGAGTGGGAGAAAAATAAGTAAATAGGCTAAATAATAAAAAAGACTGTTGTAAAATCTTCTCTTCCATTAGTATTCCCTTGCTTCCTAACTTTTTTTGAAAGAAACCAAAACTTAAATTGTTCATGAGCTCTGAAATAATTGTTATAGTATTGGTATGTGTTTGTGTAGAAAATCGCCTTTTAATTCTAGGTCAATACAAACAAATTTTATAATTTTTAAAATATTTTTCTTAACTTCCCTTTTAAGACTTCAAGTCAGGCAGATGCACAGGTGTTACCACCACAGACATGGAACTGACTGTCCCTTATATTCTTTCTCTAAATGTATCCTTTCTGAATTCTAGCATTTTTCCCCATCTAATGCAGTCTTTGAGCAGATTAATTTTCCTCTGGAAGACTCAGTCTTTGTCTACAATGTATTGTGGATATGTGCACAAACTATAACAGTTTGACAGCTTTCAGCAGCTCTGTCTTGTTTTACTCAGCATGTGATTACTGATAACTAGATTAATGAGATACCCTCAAACCAATTTATATTGTTTCATTTTCAGAGTATAAAAACTTCAACTAAGACAAAAAGATTATTAAGATATATTGAAACTCTATATTTAAAGGCTTTATTATTATTATAGGAACTGGGAAATTCTTAGCATTTATATGGGGGTATACCCATCCTTCCCTCTAATGTGCTTCTGACGACTTTTTTCAGGCATCCTTAACAGATATACACAGTTATTCCAGACAGGAGGAGAGGGGAGAGAAGTTTCTGGCTGGTTGGTTTGCTGATTTATATTAGTTTTTTTATTGGGTTGTTTGGGGTTTTTTTTTGCAACAGCCCATTTCTATTAAACCAAAGTAATAATACAGTGAGTAAACCCTGCCATAATCTGAGCAATTCCTAGAATGCATAGTGATTATTGTAAATCACAGAACTGTCTGATGTTCTTCACAGACACAAGATGAACCAAGATACACACTTCCATTTGAAAGTGCTTATCACCTTACTTCCTTGGGTTCTCACCGTGTGTGCTGGAAAAGTTAAAGTCCCATTGGTCATCTACAACACAATGGGAAGCAAATTGCGTGTTACAGAGATCAGCCATGAGGGTGGCACAGACTGAAATGAAAATAATTAAAAGCAGGACTTCTACAACGAGTTTATTAAATGTTAAATCATTGTTATAATAGCTCAATAAAAACCAGACCTGGCTATGTTCAATGTCAATTTAAAGCCATGATTTATCTGCAGTGGATTATAGGTGAGTAGGAGCAAGATTTTATTGTATACCTGCAGTCATTTGTTCCATTTGAAACTCTTGAGAATTGTCAGAGTATTTCAGAACAGCTTAAGGGGCAATGATAAGGCCAGTTTATAACCAGTGAGGAGAGATTGTGGGAGAAATGACAGTCCCACAAGAGCAATAGCTGGATATTGGACCTATCACTTCTGAGTTAGCTCAAGCCAACCAGGTGAGACACAGAGCACTGCTTAAGTTCCTCTGCCTAATGTACCCATCATTGTAGTCACCTGCCCAATAATTACTGAGTGTTAAGATTTCACCGAACTTTTCAGTGCTATCAACTGTCCAATCAGATACAGCTGAGTAGAAATTTATTTCCAACCTATCCTGCCTTGGTTTCCCATGTAATACACCAGTTTACCTCACCTACTGAACTGAGAAAGAGAAGCTCTTTATGGGGTGCTTCCATATGAATGATGGGCAAGAATCCTTGCTCTGATCCTCTTTTCTCTGTATGGGGTCCTCGATGGCCTCTGTTTGGAATTTCAAAGAGTGGTTCCCCTCAGCTTAACCTAGGTAGATGAAACTACATGGCCAGGCTGTTCAGAAAAAGTGATTAAACCATGGGTTAGTAATAGGAGGGTATTTTGTGCAAGAGACCAGGCTTCCACACAGACCAGGATAAAGTTGTGCAGCTTAGATGCAGAGTTGAAATTTATGTCTACAATTTAGGCCGTGAAGTTTTCACGTGTGTCACATATATGTATGCACATGTGTCTGCACAACTAAACATTCATGAATGTTAATGCTCACTAGGCACCTGTGCCTGTGCTTTCTACTGGCTAATTTCTGCAGGGTGAGAAGAGACAGAAAGAGATTATTTGACATAAAAAATTAAGTAAATTAGTAACTTCAATATGGTGCAAAATTATATTGACACAATTGTATTCAGTTTACTTCTCTAGAAGTAGTTCTTCATATGGAGACTGATTATGGGAAAAGGTCATTTCACACGCTTAGGACAAATCATGTCCTTCATTATTTTTCTATCTTATCCCAAGTAGTCGTCTCAGTGCAGAGATCTTGGCTTTAATATTGTTCTCTTATTTTTTCGGTTTTTTGCTTGGTGGATTCTGTATTTATTATTGTGTTTCTCAACAATTAATGTACAAATATGCCGATTGAGAACATTTTATTTTCCATTGTTTGAGAACCTCTCTGTGGTGAGTTGACCTTAGCTTGGTGCCAGATGCCCACAAAGGGTCAATCCACCACAGTCTCTACTTTCTTTACTCTCAGTATTCAACAATTACAGTGATAGAGGATTGTTTAGCTAGTAGTCATATCAATGAGTGAATATATGAAGAAAGGGTATTCAGTTTTTAAAATCTGTCCCTATAGTCTAGACAACCACAGGCTTTATTGTGATTGCTCTAGTTCAAAGTTCATATCAGACACTGTATTATAAGTGGTTTTCTTTGAAATGCTTAAAAAAATATATCACTTGTATTTGATTTCAGATACATTAACAGATAACGTCAGTTTGTTGATCTAACCATTCCAGTAACATGGGGAGGGGAAGAGAGGAAAAGGTGCAAAACAAGGTAATGTAAAATCAATCTATGTCATGGTTCCAAAAGGTCTAGCACCACATCACTACATCTAGTCTACCCCTAGTTCATCAGAAGTTACAAATACACAATATTTAATGCACTAGGTATTTCTTTGATCTCAATTTATTGTGCCTGACTGTTTCAGGTTACATTTCAGAATGTCATTCGGCTTTGATCTAGAGACACTAAATGCCTACTTTTACTCCTTTATTTATTCTACAATAAAATGTGTGCTGTGTTTAGAACTTCTTTTCAATGCAATCAGTCTATTACTACCTTTAAGAAAAATAAAATAGACTAACACTTCAGTCTCTCCACTTAATTAATGTTGTCTCAATTTCAAAAAGAATTGTGACTTATTTGCATATCCCCCATTTTTAAATGACCTTTTAAAATATAACACCAAAATTGGATTAAATGTTCCAGCTCTTTTTCTGACTAATGCCTTGCACAGAATAATATTATTTCTTTATTTCTGTTTCAACTTTTCTGTGTATAGAACAACAAAACCATAAAAAAAACCCCAAAACCTAGGCTTTTTTTCTTGTTTTTTCTATTTTCTATCTTTATGGCATTATATTGGAGTATAAGTCAAATTGTTTATTCATTTGGGTTTTATTAAGGAACATAAAATTAAAACTTATATCCACAGAATTTGTCCATAAAAACCATCACTAATGGACATTTTCCCAGTGAAGAATTTTTGCCTGACATCTGTCATTAAAGGGTAGCAACTGCATTAACTTTAGAAATTGCTAAACTTGTTTGACTGAAATCACATAATGCTAACTTTTGAAGCATGTAATTCACTTAAAAGTCAAATATCTTGTACTAGTTTGACTGTTACACCTTGACTTCACAAAGTTTATCATTTAATCAAAGAGTAAATTCAGGTTCACTATGTTGAAAAGATAAGCTTTGCACAAGATCATTTCTACTCTGATTAATTGCCCTTCATTCTTATCTTTTAATTCACAGAATCCTAGAATGGTTTGGGTTGGAAGGGACCCTAAAGATCATCTAGGTCCAACCCGCCCTGACACAGGCAGGGACACCTTTCACTAAATCACGTTGCTCAAAGCTCCATCCAAACTGGCCTTGAATACTTCCAGGGATGGAGCATCCACAACTTCTTTGGGCAGCTTGTTCCTGTGCCTCGCCATGCTCAAAGTAAAGAATTTCTTCCTAATTTCTAATCTGAACCTATCCTCTTTCAGGTTAAAGACATTCCCCCTTGTCCTATCATTTCATGTCGTTGTAAAACATCCCTCTCCAGCTCACTTGTAGGCCCCATTAAGGTACTGGAAGGTGCTCTTAGGTCTTCCCAAAGCCTCTTCATCTCCAGGCTGAACAACCTCAGCTCTCTCAGCCTGCCTTCGTAGCAGAGGTGCTCCAGCCCTGTCATCAACTTAGTGGCTCTCCTCTGGACTCACTCTAATAGGTCCATGCCCTTATACTAGAGGCCCCAATTCGCTGCCATGTTAGTTGCAAAACAGCTTTTTCTTTATTTTACCTCTGTTTTATATATTATTTTACTTGTAAATATTTGGGTCATCACATCTAACCTTTCTAAATATTGGTATAACATCTGTATTCTTCTAGTTACTCTGTGATTTAAACAAATTAACCACCAACAAATCTAGAAAAGAAGGTTCAACTCTGGTGTCTGTTGTTCAGTATTCTGTTTGGTATGGGAAATACATTCTAATCCTCATGAAATAAAGAATGTAATTTCTTTCCCACTCACTCATTACCAGATGAATGATGATTTCCCTCTCTACTGCACTTCAATAGATAAAATATTCTTTTAGGAAAAGCAGTGGTTCAAACCCCTGATACAGAGACTATGTTCAAAGACTGCAGATGAAATTGAGACGCGTTATTAAAAAGCTGCAAGGGTACCCTGGAGTATCTCTGTGCTCTTAGGTGGAAAGAAGAACCAGTTTGTCCTCTAGAAGTTTTTTTGTATCTGTACCTTAAAAACTACTTTTCAGACTAATTTGTTTTAAAAATTTGAGCTAATTTGAAGTTACCAAGTTTGAGCTAATAGTTGGGTGTCCAAACTCAGTATTTAGTAGTTGCATTCTCGAAGGAAAATGCATCTTGCTGGACTCTGCAATTTTCTACCATCATTTATTTGGTTTGTTTTCATTTCACAGCCTACTACAATTTTATTCATTGTCCAACATTAATTATAATTAATTTAATTCCTACAGCAGCATCTTTATTCTATCCTAGTTACATGTCTCACTTCTACCTGTGTTATGTCCCCATATGTCACTTTCTTTCCTCCTGGGATCTCTAGTTCTTAAACATATGCCAGAAGCTTCACTGCAACACATATTTATCTTTCAATCTTCCCCTATGTCTGCTGCCTGAAAAAGGTCACAATCATCTCATTAAGAAATTATGAGAGATCACACCACTATATGTCAAAGAAGAAAACCTTTCCAAGAAATCAAAGGAGGGTGAACATATTAATGAACTAATATATAGAACACTTGGAATTGAGTTGATAATCACTCAGAGTCATAGGCATCAGTTCTATAAACCAGAGAAAAAGGAACAAATCCACATGCATCTGGTTGTATAATTTTTGTACTTTTTTCTCATCTACTTACATGTGAATTCTTAAAATCTTAAGTTTTCTCTTTTTGTGTTTCATTTCACCCATAATTGTTCATCTGATAGGTTTTGGTACCTTCTCTACATTAATTTCTGCTGATAATTTTTACTGTATTTTTTTTTTTGGCCACTACAGCAACTTGTTTCATTGCTCCTAGGTACATCTAATGTCTTGGTATGCTTTAAAATATTTTCCTTTTTTTACCCTTTTTTGGGAGGGGGGGAAGGAAGAAAGGAGGGTAATATGGCTCAATAAAAACTATTAACTTCTTCATAATATAGCCTTCTTTAAAACATCTGTAAAGTACTCATGCATCTAAATTTCAATTAAATATGGCCTAATGCATATTACTATTGCTAATAAGTAATTTCAGTTTGATCCTTAGTGGAAGTGTTCAAAAGGGCCCTTCCTTTTATTGTCTTTAATAAATTTCAGATAGCTCAAATTATTTACTATTCCTATTTTTTTTTAGTTTTTTTTTTTTTTAGCTCATGAAAGCTCACGGGAAGTGATGAAATCTCCAAAATACTGAAAGAGTTTTCATTTTACAGTAGCTAATTGTTAATCATTATCTGAAAAGAATCTGTAAAAATTGCACGTCTTTTGAAGACCGGTTTCACTTATCAAATTGGGTTTTTCACCCACATCACCTTGTAAAACACTCAATTCAAAAGTAGCCTAAATTCGAGCAAATTATTTCTAAATACTGTTTTACAAAAAAAGTAAAATGGCTCACCTAGTTTTACCTGTTGCTTTCTGATACACCCTGAAGAGGCAATGATGTATAAGCTGTTGTGCTCTATTTGACCCACGCAACAGTTCAAAATCTTACCAGCAACCTCTGCATCTTTATTAGGCTAGAAGGATTTTTTTTTTTCACTCCCCTTGAGCAGATTTACACATACTGGTTTTGTAATTCTCACCAAGTATCACACAGGCAACTTCCACTGAAGAACTGCACACTCAGCACACTGCCATCTATCACCTGCAGACATGAGAAGACAGAGTGGGAAAGAGAATCCTTTCCTTGCCTCTATGCCTGCTATATTTCATTATTTTTATGATTTGTGGGTTTTCATTTTTACAAACAGCAAGTGACATGGCAAAAACCTGCCAGTTCCATCAAATGCAGCTGTCCCTATAAATTCAAAGAAATTTACTTCCACACTTACAAAGATTAAATAAAAAACCAAGCAAACACTAACACAAAAACTTCCATAATTGGAAAAGGAAGTTGTCTCAGCATGTATAGAGATTTTATATGTGTCACCACTTTAGGAGTGTTTCCCATCCCCTGTAACTGGGAAAGGGAAATATGATACTTGGTTGTCTCTTGTTCTAGTACATAATCTAGATTCACTCTCTTTGATTTCAGATATTTAACCGAGGTGCCTTTGCAAGGGCTCTGCTGTAATGTCTTTCTACTGTGAACTGAGAGCAGTAAAGATATGTCACAAGCCACCCACATTCCCAGTAAGAGACTTGTAGAGTTGCCTTTATTAGAGAAACAATCTTAGATGTGTGTACTCTCAAATTGCTTATACAGATCTATGAAGTTTAGATTACATGAATCTGTGTTGGGAATCACTCACGACTTGGCATTTCTGGATGTTGCTAAGACTGAAATCTCTGCCTTTGGCGGTTTTTAATGTCATTATATTAAAAGCCAAAGTCTAAAAGCTTATTTGGAAAATGACAAAATACTATCAGGCTCTAAAAAAAAAATATTAAGAGAAAAATCTTTGAATACTCTGTAATGGCCTTACAATTCTGTATCATAGCTGATAATAACAGGGAAAAAAAAGATATTGCTTTTTAACAATGTAAATTTTATTCCAGAAGATAAAATTGGGAAAAAAAATCTTGTGGATTTTTTTCCAATATTTTGTAAGTGATAGAAATATTGTTGATTAAGCTATTTGTCCAATACAATCAGTTAAATAAAATTACTAGTGGGTAGATGTTGATAGTCAATATCAAAGCCAATAGCAAATGGAATTTAAAACCAATACAAATAGTCTGACACTGTAATATTTAATTTTTGATGCCTTCAAAGTAGTTGTAATGGGGATGGACAGTATCAGTTGGTTTGATTTTTTCCATATAAACTATAGTTTAATATGAATACTTGAACATTTTTAAACTGGATTTACATTAGTGAGAGATGCGGCTACTCTCCTCCTGAAAGGACTGCAGCAAAGACTGAGGGTGTGTCATGTGTACATACAGCTGAAGGGACTGAATTATTTTCATTGTGTCTGAGCAAACTGAAAAACATCCTTCAGGAGCTTAATACATTCGTTACCTTATGCTGAACTTTCAAGATTGAATTTTACTACAGAACATTTCCTGCATGCTTCCTTTCTTTACTGCTTTTTCAGATATTTGCATATCTACTTTTGCTCTGCCTAACTTTATATACAATGTTTCAAAATTCAAAATTCAAATTCAAAGAAAAGCCTGTTAAACACAAGCATCCTTGTGTTTTCAATTCAGCTAAACTTGCCTTGGTAAACAGAAATAAATAAAAGAGAACACCCGTACAACTGTGTGGCCTTTGCTTTTGTCTTATGACTTACAACAAAAAAATAAAAGACACTCTCAAAATAAGTAGATGACTTCTAGAACTTTTAGAGAGATACACAAGGCAGCCATTTCAGAAAACATCTGCAGGATGTACACTGTATTAACACAGTGGTATATCAGAACCCTCTTGTCCTACTGTAATGAAATGTTTATTCTGTTCATAAAGATGAACGCTACCCTATCATTATGCACTTTAGGAAAGTGAGGACAGAAGCATGTCTGCTATTTGTGTATTGTTGCAAAAAATGTTCCCATTACATTAACAGCATTCACAGGAAAAATTATGCCACAGTATCAGCCTCTATATTGGCTGAGAAGATTCAAATTTTTGTAATAATATGGCTTAGTCCCAAGTTTGCAAAAATGAATGCTCCCAATATAATAAAACTATGGAAAAGCACCATGAAAAGAGAATGCTGTTATCATAATAAAACAGACACTTTAAAAATATTCTACTCAAATCCTTGATTTCTCTATACAATTGTGACCTGCTGACAATGCGAATCAGTTCTTAATGTATTTTGTATTAGTACATTGTGTCAGGAGGTCCCAAAGCTCTGCAACAAGCTCTCATCCTTACAGGTTAAGAAAAAGGATGAGAGATTGCTGAAAGGGGACACTTAACACTGCTGATGATACACAATAAATCCAGTAGATCCAGAAAAATTGTTTTTATTATTTCTGACTGCTTATTTTTGTTTCCCACATGCAATCTTAGAAAAGGGCCCTTTCATTTTGACTGCATTTATTTATTCTTTATTTATTCATCTGTCCTGAACAAATCCTGAAAAGCAGTTCTTCTTTGTACCCTGTCAGCCAGACCCTTTATAAATACATTTCTCAGAAAATAGAGCCTTAGAGAGAGGATGACCAATCTTTATCCCATAAATGTCTTGAAATTAATAGGATTACAGCACAAATAAAGGTAATAGGTTTGAAATAATTCTGAACTCTAAGGGGATTATTACCTCTGAAAAATATCTAAGGTAACTGTTTCAATTTTTTTTGTGTGTGTGTGAATATCAGCATCTGCTTATCAAAGAGGAAAGAGCACAGAACTGTGTTTTCCCTGGTTTTCTCACCCCTCAACTGTCACTGATTGTTTAAAGAAAAGTTTTGAAAGTGTTTCAAGGCCAAGTATCTCCAGTTCTGTGGAATGCTCCTCAAGTAGACAAGCATGATTGTGTCTCTCCAGCCTTGGAAGATTTTGATATTTGAGTCTCTGCATTAAAAGCAATAGCTCAGTTTCCAAAAGAAGGCTTGAGAGTGTCCTTACCAAGAGATGTCTTAAGCATCAGCTCCAAATACACAACTGAAAACATTTGAAAAATAACAAAATTTTCTCACCTCCTCAGCAGTGAGTACTCTGCCATCATGTAAGTCAAAGGTACACCTTCTTTTACTTTCCTATAGGAGTGACTTGTATGCAATACTACATGGGATGAATTTAGGTTTCAGAGCTTATCAGTTATTTATCACAGTGGTTACATTTTAGGCTTGCAGGTCTTTTTTTTTGGCTCTGATACTAGAGTATCAGATGTCTCTGATTTATGTTTTGAGTTCCTGTTATAGTCTGTCAAGCTCTGCTCAGTGAAGTTGAAAGGTTGGCACACTTGCTGTGTCACCACCATATGCGGGATATGCATGCCCATCCATAGTTTTCTCAAGCCATCTTAGGTGCTGCTTTGCTCTCCCAGCACCTAGCAACTACTCTAGAAAGGCACAAGACTTCCTGACAGCACTGTGCGGAAGCTTGAGATGCTCAAGGGCAGTCTGATAGCCCTTCATACTAATTTTCAGAGCAGCTAAACCTTGCCTGAATTCCCACTTTAGGGCGAACTGAAGCACTCTCTAGTTCTATTGACTGTGCTGATGAAACTCAGAGATTACAGTGGGAGCTCAGACTCTGAGGTCAGTGGTCAATACCTGTCTGTAGACATGTCAACATAGATCTGTAAATATGGAGATGAATCACACCAAAGACTCAATTCAAAACACATTTGAATTTACTGAACACCTTCTAAAATAGCCAAAGCATCTGCACTGAGCTGGCACATTGACAGAAAGCCTGCACTCCTCCCGAGGTGCAGCTCGAGGCCAGGTGGGATACCTAAAGGCATCTCAGGCAGCATTAGATGCTGACACACAGCTAGAGAAATCAAGCTGTCACTCCTGTTATGCATAAAGAGGTAAGAGTTCTCACCTCACTGGCTTGCTCTGAGGTGCATGCTTAACCCAACCTTTGAAGATGGAAAATAAGAAAAAATAGTTAGGACACTACATTAAATTGATACTGCCAGGGCTGCTGGGAATAGACAAACATCCAACTTGATGCTTAAAATGCAAGTCCTCTTGATTTGAACAGTGGAAATAATTCCTCACAATGTATTTCAGTTAAGCGTTTGCTACTTATGAGCAGTGTTAGCTAGCAATATGAAAACCTGCAACTTCAACACGTAAGCCTATATTTGTTTTTACAAGCAGTGGAATAAATGACTTAATGCATTATAAATGATTCAATGTTTCTTCATTCGGAACAATGTTTTCTTAGCACTTGTTCAAAGTACTCTCATAAAAAAAATGAAGAGCTGAAATTTTGCCTTTAAAATTAAGTGCAAATTATTATTATTATTATTATTAAAATGCAAATATAGCAGAAATCACTGAAACATTCAGATAGAAAACATTAGAAAGATTATGCAAGTTATCAACCTGTGGTATAAGAATTAAAGTATTTTTCTCATCCATAGTGTGAAAAACAGAGCTGTTTAACTTTACATTTGTTTGCGAGCCATAATCCTTGAATCCCACCATCTCAGAATGTAGATGACAGTTTTGTCTTATCTGCTGGTTCAGTCTGGTATGGAGAGTGAAAAGGAAATAGCAATGCTGCCTGCACAAGTACTTTTGCATGTTTTAACTCAGAAAACTGTAAATTATGACATGTTGCAAATAACTTTCAAATAGTTTCCTCAAAATATTTCCCACACTATTAAAATAAAACATAAAACTTATTTCTGCAACTTTTATCTCACTGAGCAACTACTACTCATATAAAAACTATATGAACCTACTCTGTAGGAAATGAGGGTGCCAAATATCTTTATTTCCACTTTAAATTTCACTAGACATCTCCTTTAAACTCAAATTATTTTGGTAATGGATATAAATATTCTTAGCTCCTCAAACTCCAGCTCTGAAGGAGAGTGGTCTAAATCAAAGCTGTTAGTTTCAGCTGGGTAATATTTAATAATTAATTGTTTTGCACTGTTTTTCTAAGTTACACAGGTGAGATGAATGTACAAAGAAGCTGCGAGAAGATGCTGGAAGGGCAGTACAGGGAAGGTGGCAGGCAGTTTTCAGTAGGGCTCTGATAATGCACATGAATCAAGAAAACAAACACTCTGCATATTAAGCTGATGATGTCTCTGTGGCAGAGACGCTTTTTATCTCCACTTACACACAAACTGCAAGGTATTTCTGGGATGCAGGCCACTGCTCCCAGGAAGTTCATTGGCTTGAACCAGGAGGTGAAATATTAGTCATGGACTACTCATCATCTTCATGTATGTGAGCATTTTAATGTAATTTTCCTAAAACAGCAGTTAAGGGCAGAAAATTTGCAATGATACCCCAGTCAGTAGTCAAAGGTTTGTCACTGCTGTTAGGGAGGCCAAGTTTTGCTAATACTGTACCTCTCCTTGGATGTACTGCTCAGAGAGTGGGAGCTTTTTACATTCTTCTCAGTGGACTCTGTGGCACAGTTGCATGTTTGAACCCTGATACTGGAAAACGGAAATAAAAGACCCTAAGATTAATTGTTTTCTGAATTTTGACACAAGAAAAAGCATATAGCTCTAATTGCCCTCCCACATTTTTATATCTAATCCTTTATTGATATTCAGACAGGTGTTAGGTTAGTTTTGCATCAAAACAGTAACTTCAAAGAGTTCTTTTAAAAAGAATAAAATCAAGTCGAAAGAGAAGACTGATTTTCTCCATCCACTGCCACCGGGCTCACTGCCCATTTTTTGTCTTTCATTTTTTAATTTGTTAATTCTAATGAAAAAGTGTTTGCATGGCAAGTTCAGGAGGCTTTGGAAATAAAAAGCTTAGGACAATCTCATTTTTTATAAAAATGAACAAAGGGCACCCACTCACTCTAAGATTGTTCTGTGGATACTGTAAATGAATGAGACATTTATTTTTGTGCCAGCTCAACTACCAGTGTCGACAAGATTTGCATATATTTTGGCAAGTGCACTGCACAAGGTGGTAATAAAATAGGCCTTTTATATCTGAGTCTAATTTACTTTAGTTATACTCATTAAAAATGTGTTTTCATGTGAAAGGAATTTCAGTAAGGAATACTTTGGAAACAGCAACATCACAGAAATGTTTGCTATACAGTCAGTACCAAGAATTTTACAGCTAAGAAAGAACAATTTTTTAAGGAAGAAATTCTCAGGTTCTATGAATGTAAGACTCCTGTTTTGTTGTTTTTTTAATCACTGTTAGCCTCAACATTGCATGTTTAACTATTATGCTTATTACTTGGTGTAATAGCTGTGTTTTTTAAGGAACACAAAATATGGAGTAAAATAGACAGCTCACTGCATATTTTGCCATTTTCAGTGACATTACCCATAGAAAGGATACTCACAGAAGGCAAAAATCTGCTCTACGAGGTCTTATTCAGTGTAAATTCTTTTGCACAAGTAACTCTGCAACAGTATGACTGCAAGTGTGATTTTAAACCCATTTTCTTTAAATGTGTAGAGAATCATAAGTGAAACGCTTCATGAGCATTACTTTGGTTTTAACAGGCTCATAACAATTCATTTTATTGCGCATTAGGAACGTGCTTGATCTAAACAAACAAAAAAAAAAAGGAAACAAGAACAGCATGTTTAAACAAAGCTTAATCAAACAGGGTCAAGACTATGTATTTGTCAAACCTGAATAAAAGTACCTGCCCAGTGTCATATGAACACACACTGAAGGATCAGGATTATCTTTCTACTGTGTTTCTTAAGGCTTGGGTTTGCTCCTGTTTAAACTGTCTTGAGAATATACTGGACTGCTAATTGAAATAAGAGAAGAGCAATGAAAAGAATCCTGTCTTTCAGTTACCTTGCCTCCTTACTGAAGAGAAAAACGCAGAGGATCTAGCTTCCTCACCACAGCAATACACAGTATCTGTAATACTGACGCTGTTTCCGAAGATATGTAATTTTTCTTCAGAGATAAGAAACAATGTACTTTTGTGGCAAATGCATTTCAGGGATACACACCATTTTCGTATTTTGATAATATGAAAATAAAGGAAAAGAGATTATTGACCACAAAGCTCTGACAAGGCTGAATTAGTTTTCATAAAACACAGCTATCAAATCATGCCCAAACAGAAAATATTCTAACCTGAAAAAAACAGTCTTTTTCCTACAGCCAGAATGGCAAAACCTGGGTATTATGTTAATACTGTTATTTAGACTGAGTAGAACCAGTATCTATCAGAAGCCCTAACATTTTGGTAGATTCAAGGCAAAATAATGTGCCAGTCACAGAGAGAAAAATCAAAAACTGCCTCAAATTGCATTCCCTACTTTCAAACCAGGTATGAGCTGCTGCACCACTTACATCAACCGAAATGCCGTTGTCTTTGCTGGTAATTTCAAGAAGCACAGCATAAACTGTCATTAATGATTTTGAAGTGTACTAATGTGTGGAAGTATTATGACATGTCAGACCAGACAGCCACTACCTAAGCATTTGTGAAAAATGCATTTCTTATAACTGAAATAATATTTAACTTTATAATTAAAATTCTAGGAGAAAGAGAATAAGTTATTATGAAAATATATAGCTTTAATTTGCAGACATATAAACACTTTTGGTACATTACAGACATATGATGCGAGAAATCAAAATAATAATTTTTAAGCATAACACTAATTTATCTTGTTCACACAGAGAAATTTGATGCAATCATCATACAAAAGATAGTTCTCAGCTCTTAAAATGAAGTGAAAGTAATACATCACTGATAAAAATGCTGCTTTGTTGCAGAGGATACAGCAAAGAATAAATTATCAAGAAAATATGCCACCAGTCTTACAAGTTAGATTTTGGATCTAATCCAAAATCGAAGCCAATGAAAAGGAGCCAGGAATGGTCGCCAAAAGTCAGAAACAAGATCCTTCACATGAAATACCAATCCAGAAAGGAGCAACAGTCAGAAGAAAAAAACTCCTACAATTCCTTAAAGTGTGAAGTGATTTTTGTTATCATCTGGCAGATCAGATTCAGAAACAACACGTAACAAAAATCTACTGCACAACCAAACTGATGGAGTACTACTGACTGACAGATTGCTCAAAGTACAAAAAAATACCATCACTTTTGTAACAACTAAAGATTTAGCCATTCCCTTGCTTCCTTGCATCTGGCATGTTTATGAGGATGAGGATGGGGCTCTGTCATTATTTGCTTTAGGAAATATTAAATATAATTTTTCCATAAAAATGACTAGCAGATTGCTGGAGCAAGTGATAATGAGGGTGAAATCTCGAGAAAAATGAATGATATGTCACAGCAGTTCAGATTCTCATTACAATATCTTGCATTCTTGCTCAACAGGAATTGCACTTCTTGTTAATGCCTCTTCTATCCTACTGTATAAGCTTTACTTGTGAGGTAATAAACATTCGGGTTTTCATTACTAGTGCATTTTAATATACTTATTATTTTTATTANTTTTTTTTTTTTTTGTAGTGGTTAAATGTCTGTATGCCAATAGGTATTTTATATTAAAATCAATATACTTAAAATATATTCTGTTTATCTCATGGACAGTACCTCGAACAGTTCCCTGCTCAGGAGCATCTGATGCCCTCTCGTGGTTAAAAAGACTTTTAAAACTTGAGTTTAAAAGAATCATCTTACCTTCCCCTTTTTTATGTTCACTGATCTTATTGATTTATGAAAGCTGGAAATGATGTCCATGTTTTTACAGTCAGGGTGCTAGCTGTTAGCTACTAATGTTTCATAAAAAAGCTGTACACTGAAATTGAATTTAAAAAACTGTAAACAGCTATTTACAATTATAATATTATTAAGTTATAAATTAGAAGTCCTTCATTGCAACCTCTGTCAATACAACCTACAGCTAGGTGTTTTAGTGTTGTCCGGGTTTTTCAGATGTTGGATTTATACACCAAGAAACATCAAATGTTAGAAATCTCCATTGGTTTCTTCTCCAACATGTGCAGGTTAATTCTTCCATTTAACGGGATTTGTACTTCCAAGTTTTCATCTGCTCTGTGATGCTTTTTCCCTTTTCTTAGACAAATGTAAATTCCCATCCCTGTTACTAAAGCAATTGAACCCAAGCTTATTATTGAAAGAGCTACCAAGGTAGGCATGCAGGATGCTGACTCCACTTTTTTATGTGTAGGTTCTATGGATATTTGTGGCTGCTTTTCTTCTACACTGATATCAGGCTCCTTCCTTAACAAACTTTCGATGTAGCTCTCATTGCTGACGGTATCGTTGACGAAAAGGTTCACCATGACAGTGGAATGGAGAGGTTCTGGGTAGCCGTGATCACTCACTTTTACAAGCAGCCGATAGAGGCCGTAGTCATTTTGCATCAGCGACTCTTCCAAGGTGATATTACCAGTTTTGGGGTCAATCCTAAATGACTCGGGTCGAGGGCCTCTTCTTCCTATGATACTGTAAGCTATGACTGCATTCATGCCTGTGTCCTTATCGACAGCATAGACCTCAGTGATGGGAGAGCCGGGAAGGGTAGAAGGAAGGACCAACAAGTACGACATATTAGACTGAGGAAACAAGACCAAAGGAGGGTTGTCATTTATGTCCAGAAGAAGGATAGTTATTTTTGCCGTAGAAGACAGGGCAGGATCACCGCCATCAACTGCTTCAATCCACAGAACATAGGAGCTTTGCTGCTCCCTGTCCAGGGAGACTTTAGCTCTCAAAACTCCTTTTCCAGTATCTATAACAAAAATATCACTTCCATTCAGAACTGAAAGGGCAACCCATCCATTTTGTCCCGCATCAGCATCTGTGACACTTATAACTCCAATTTCACCAAAACCTGGAAAGTTCTCTGGCACAAAAAAGCTGAAATCCTTATTGATAAATCTTGGACTGTTATCATTTTTATCCAATACAGTGATAGTGACAGTTGCTATTGATTCTCTTGGAGGGAATCCAGAATCTACTGCTTTAACAGTGTATCTGTATTTCTCTTTTTCTTCTCTGTCCAGCTGGGTGGAAACTGTAAGAACTCCTGTGGTTTTATCTAAAGCAAAATAGGAAGGGGCATCAGGACCTAAGAAATAGGACACTTGCCCTCTTTCTCCGCTGTCAGCATCAGTAGCATGCAGTTTGGTCAGAAAAGCATTGGGAACATTGTTCTCCTCAATGGACAATTCTATCAGTTGTTCAGAGAAAACTGGAGAGTTGTCATTGTCATCCAGAACCTGTACTTTGATAACTTTCTTGACATGAAATCCTTCCGAATTCCATGCAACTACAGAGATTTCATACAGCTGCTGTGTCTCAAAGTCCAAAGGCTTTGTGGTCTCTAACAGGTATTCATTGTTGTATGGCTTGTATGGTGAAAGTCTGAAAGGCCCATCACCATCCAAATAGCAACTGACTTTGTATTTTTCATCGGGGTCTTTGATGGTAAAAAATGCTATAGGTGTGTTGATTGGCTCCAGTTCCTTTAAGTAGACCACCCCTTCCACTTCATTAGCTATGAAACGAGGAACAACTTCAGGGGGCCTCATCATGACTTTGATGATGGTCACCAGCACTGTGATCACAGCAGGAATACAGCCAGGACCATTGCCCAGTATGATCAGCCTGTGTAGCCTCGGTGTGTCCCCATCAACTTTAGTGGAGAGTGTGATGGCTCCTGTGCTTTCATTCAGATGGAATAAGTCTCTGGATGGCTGGGGGACCTTCTGGCTGTACGAGTAGGTGATCTGGGCATTGGATCCAAGGTCCATGTCCACTGCGTGGACAGTAGCCACGTGTGTCCCTAGGCTGGAATTCCCATAAAGGGTGATGTTGAGCTGTGAGTCGTTGAACTGGGGGCAGTTGTCATTGACGTCGCTGATGCCAATAGTCAGGGTGGCACTGCCCACGAGCGGAGGTGTCCCCCCATCCTCAGCGACGATGACTGTGACATACTCGTCCTGTGTCTCCCTGTCCAGTGCCCCCATAACAATCAGGTAGGGAGTCCTCTCCCCATTCTCGTTCTCCTCCACATCCAGGGTGAAGACACCGTAGTTATCTCGCAGGCGGTAGGTCTGGACGCCGTTGGTGCCCATGTCAGGGTCAAGGGCGGGGTGCTCGATAGCCAGGCGGGTGTTCACCGGTGCATTCTCAGGCACTGAGAGACGGATGTGGGGCATGGGGAAGCGGGGCGCATTGTCGTTGACATCACGGATAGCAATTTTTACCTTCACCAGGCGAAAGTACTCCTGTGGCAGTACCAGCACATCCAGCAGCAGCAGGCATGACTCTGGTGAGGGGGAGGAAGAGGAGACAGCAGATGATCCTCCAAAGATGGTGGCCCCACTGCTTTCCACACATAGAGCTTCCCGGTCTATCTCCACGGCTGAGGTGTGCAGCTCCCCGGAGCGGTTGTCCAGCTGCACATACTGTCCCCCCAAGCCTTGGGAGGCCAGGGTGAAGGAGAGTGGGGGCTGCAGAGATGCAGGGTGCTGGCCACCAGCTGTTGGGAGCCGCAGGTCATGGGCCAGGCTGCCGATGAGCACCCCAGCAGGCAGCCCCTCGTTGAGGCTGTAGAAGAGCTCAGTGGCACGGCTGTAACTGGCAAAGCAGTTGAAAGGCCCAACGAAGAGCAGGAAGAGGAGCAACTGCTGAGAGGAGAGAGGCAGAGGGGTGTGAGGAAGGGCTGGCGCCTCCCCCCGCCCACTGCCTCCCCCACTGCCACTTCGAGCAGAGTGCTGCATCTGCAACATGAAGCCATCCTCCCTCTCCCCACCATCCTCCCAGTACAGCAGCTACTTCCAGGGCATCACCATCTGTACCCTCCAGGCAACACCAGCTGCATCCCCCACAGCAAACACGCACTGCCAGGATGGCCCGGGGGCACCCTGCCTCCCCCCGCCCCCCAGCAGCACTTGCGCCCCGACGTGCCATCTTCCCTCCTGCCCCCGCCCCAAGCTCCCCCGTCTCACCAGCGGCACCTTCTCTCTCAACCACAAGCGCATCCCAAACCAGGGCATCCCCTTGCACATCCCCAAACATTTGCTNGGAGCCGGCGGCTCCAGCCCCGCCGCCACGGGCCCCCGGCCGCCTCCGCGCCACCCCGCAGGGTCCCCCTGCTGCCGGCGGACCACGCCAGCTGCGGAGAGGAGCCGCGGAGCGGAGGGGCTGCGCGGAGCAAGTTGCCCGCGCTGGCGAGCGCATCGCGCACTACACACAGATAGAAAGGGGGTTCTCGAAAGTAACTTCAGGCATCATCTCCACGGAGGATATTTTTTCTCCTCTTTTTAAT
>VZRO01005551.1:180895-207909 GCA_013397915.1 Daphoenositta chrysoptera | reverse complement strand
CAGGGGGGAAAGCGGACAGCAGGCAGGGAGGGCAGCGGGCAGGGGGGAAAGCGGACGGCAGGCAGGCAGGGCAGCGGCCGCTGTACTGAGCCCAGCGGCGCGGCCGCAGCAGAGAGTGGAGATACGGGAGTGTATGTGCTCGCCCGGGCAGCGCCTGGACCAGGGAAAGAAGGCAGTCCCGTCTGGAAACTAAGGCGAGGAAAAGGTTTTAAAAAATAAAATAAACTCGGCTTGCTCTTCCTTTTTGGAAAGATGGAGAGCGACTTTTTACACGGGCCGATAGTCATCGGACAAGGGGAGCAGTTTTAAACTAAAAGAGGAAAGATTTAAATTGGGTGTTAAGGAAGAAATTCTTTACGCCGAGGGTAGTGAGGCAGTGGAACAGGTTGCCCAGAGAAGCTGTGGATGCCCCATCCCTGGAAGTGTTCAAGGCCAGATTCGATGGGGCCCTCAGAAACCTGCTCTAGTGTGTGGCATCCCTGCTCTTGACCAGGGGGGTTGGAACTAAAATGATCTTTACGGTTGCTTCCAACCCAAACCATTCTGAGATTCTATGTTGTGGCATGAGTGTCAGCAGGCAAATCGAGAATTAACAGGTGCATTGGCATTGCTAAGCCTTGGTGAATATTGAGCAGCTTGTGCCTCCACGAAATGAAAGTCATGTTTTTGAAGTGTTTGTAAGCATTTGATTGGTGGAAAGAGTGTCCTGCTGAATTAGATCAGCAACTGTGATTTGCTGCTGGCTAAAAACTCAAAGGTCCTCTGTGGCAGAAAATTATGTGTTTTCATTTTATAGTCTCCAGTCACTATCGGCTAGACTGTAAGCCTGCCATAGAAATAGACATGAAATTATCAGAACTCAGGAAACTTTAGATAGCGCAAGACCAATTACACATTTATTTAACATGTTGGACTGTCAAAAGGATTGCTAACCTCCCCAGCATTCCTTACACGTTCTGTCTGCAACATCTCAAATGGAATTTTAGGTGTCCGTCTTTAGCCTTAAAATGCTCAATGGTTTGGATCCAGGCTACTGCTGAGAGCTCAAGTACTGGGACTCTTGTAGGCAGCTGCATTTGACAACCACAGTGGAGCTGCCCTTCACAGAGGTAAAGTCTGTGTAGAGTTGAAACTTCCTAAATCACAGGGCCTGAAGACCACCTTAAGTGGCTCCATGCTCTGTGGCAAGCACAGTGCTCAGGCATTTGATCTCAGCTTAGGCGCTTCCAACCGAGAACAGCAAAACATTTTACTTCAGTCAAAACAAAAATTACTCTTCGTTTTTCCTTTTACAACTCCATGAGAGAAACTCCATGTCCAATCCAAAGCAAAGAAGCAAAAACCCCTGTAATTAGAATCCCGTCCAAAACCCACTGAATGCCTGAGTCTTTTGTAAAACTGCATCTTTCAAAAGCAAATAATAAGTGAAACATACAGAACATATTGTCTAGCCAGTCTTGGGATGTTCTCGGGTGTTGTGAGGATGAGGGCAGTGGCACAAGCTGCATAGGATGGAATAGAATGGAATGGAATGGAATGGAATGGAATAGAATAGAATGGAATAGAATAGAATGGAATAGAATAGAAAAGAATAGAATAGAACAGAATAGAAACAAAAACTTCCAAGACTGACTTTCTCTGGGGCTGTAAACAAATCTTATGAATTCCTTTGTCCCATATTCTCCATCCTTAAAATATAAATAGTGCAATACTGTTTGTCTGAATTAGAGCTTTACCTCATTCTTGCTAAAGTCGGTGGCAGCAGAATCAGGCTCTGCTTTATTCAGTGACACTCTTGGAAATATACTGTGATTTTAATAACCATTTCATCCCAAAAATGACATTAGCACAATAATCATATATGACCTAAACAGTGAAGCATTACAGTACTAACAAAAGGCCTGGCTTTATTTATTATTCACTAATCTCTAGGGTTTTGAAACCACTCAGTATGTACCGCCCTTATAAATTGTTTATATCTTTGCCATTCATTTCTAGCACAAATAGAACAGACAATGCAGTGTATACAGTTCAGAGCAAACATGTATAATTTAAGAAAGAAATCAAACTACCCAAGTCCTGTACTAAATTCTCATCCATGTGCACTGTTCTGAGCACTGCTTGGTGTTAAAGGTGCCCATAAACTCAGTCCTGTTTAAGTTAGTTTGACTGGACATGCGTGGCAGATGCTTTTAGTTGACTCACATCTGTTCTAATTTTATTCATTTCAACAGAAATATTGACTCATTTGGATTTCAGTCAGATTTTGACACTGATTTATGTGGAGGTTGAATTTCATAGACTGGTTATAATTTTAGTTTTAGTGAATCAGTAGTCTTCTC
Organism: Daphoenositta chrysoptera; assembly: GCA_013397915.1. Classification (NCBI taxonomy): domain Eukaryota; kingdom Metazoa; phylum Chordata; class Aves; order Passeriformes; genus Daphoenositta; species Daphoenositta chrysoptera. The sequence goes on along the minus strand of VZRO01005551.1, from coordinate 205,567 downwards.
GTGAATGAGTCTGAAGTCCGTATAAAATTCTTCTTTTAAGTTTTGTTTTGTTTTTTTTTTTTTTTTTTTTTGTTTCTCTGATGTCACAGTTTCCTCTTAAGTTATTTCTTCCTCTTATGCTTTTGGAATTACTGACCTATTCCTATACCATGTACAGCCACCGCATTTCCATTGGGCTGCTGATAGGGTAAATGATAACTCTGCTGTTATAGTATTCAGGTTTTCATTATACTTGATGACTTTTGTTTTATTAAAGCACAGGTATAACAGCAGAATTGGAAGTTTTCTGGAGCATCTGGTACCTCTATAATATTTTATTTTGTTAGACATCAGAAACATCTAGTAAGTCTTAAAGGCTCCTTAAAGTCTAGTATGTCCAGTAAATCTCCTGGTTAAGAAGTACTCCAGCCTGTTTAAGGAGAAGTATTCCAGCTGTGTGTGGGATATAGAATGAGGGGTGTGAGAGAAGCAGCAGTATAGAAAAGATACCAAATTGGCTCCTCCACTCCTAGCATTGTTTTGGAGGAAGAGCCCCTTTCAAAGTTGCGGGAAAACATTGAACTGATTTTAGTATATTTATATACTGAGTTATGTTTTCTGGGACAAAGATGTTAGCAATTTATAAGCCTAATTCCATTCAACCACATATAGCTAAACATATATTTTAAACTTGCATTTTACTGTATAAAATCTGATTATCACTGCATTTAAGATTAGCATTGCAATTAGTGATTAAAAAGGAACAAGTAAGAGCATTTCTGTGGGATTCCTGATTGCCTCAAGTATGTTACAAACCACAAGTCTGAGATCTAGTGACAAACCCTCCAAGGAGTGTCATAGTTATTGATAAATACATCAGAAGAAGTACATTATTGCTATGGTAAAATAGAGTATTTATTTTAATTTTTCCTGAATAAAGGACATAGCAAGTATTGATACCCAATTGAAGTGCCTTGGTTTTGTGGGCAGAGTTCCAGTGGCAGATGGGAGACTTCCCAGATGATTCATTCAGGACCATCACTTCTGAAAGAGAATATCAAATAGTATGTTTTAATATGGCTGGCAAGTGTGGCCAGTTTTTACAGGAGAGAGGGATGCAGGTACACCTTGCCCCCTCAATCTAGCAAAAAACTCTCTGCTACAACCTGTGGTTGTACAGAGGAAGATTGTGCCGTGAGAATTCCCTATCAGTGAAATTCAACTGATTCAGGTGACAAACTTTGTAAGACTCTAGTCTGTGTGATGCTTTCAGACAGATGCTTTTCAGTGGGGAAACAGTCACATTTTGCAGTGAAAGCCCTGGTGTGAGTATTGATTTCCAGTCACAGAAAAACTAAGAAAGGCACATGACTAACAGACTGCCACTTCACTGAAGATTTTAAACTGCAGGAGATACAGGGCAAGTAAACTTTTAACTTTTAGCAATATACACTTTTTATTGTTTTGCTGCTTATTAAGGAAAATGCCTTTCGTCCTGAACTTCCTGTGCAGGATAGTGGATTACGGTGCGAAAGACTCTATGAATATTAGATAGTGACCTTTCTCGCAGAAGTACAGAGCATCTGGTACTCGCATTTTACTGAAAGCTGTGATCATTCTGTGTCACTATAGATCAGACCTAGCATGATCATTCTGTTCTCAGCACAGAGCAGGAGAGGGGCCTTGGCACTGCTTTTCCTTGTGTCACTGCAAGACAGCAGAAATTCTGGGTCCAACTTGAATAAAGCAACAGTCGAGCTGGAAAGTGGATGACTCTTTGGGGTTTATATCACTCAAATCTCCAGTTACCTTTTCAAAGGGCTGGTTCTTGCAAGCTCTTGCAAGGTGAACCTGCAAGGTTCTGCTCAGCAGCTTTTCATGAACAAAACTCTGCTGTGGTCATGACAACCTTACAAGAAAGTAGCTAACGTGTGATAGCAGTTTCTAAACTTATGAAGGAATACCCCATGAGGCAAAGCAGTGTTTGATAGGAAGGCGGACAAAAGTGGATGAGATTTTCCCGTCTGGTTAGCTTAGTGCCTGTTGGGGACTGCTGTGTTGAAGTATCACAAATCAGACCTGATAAACACTGGCAGAGAAAAGAGACTTGGGAAAAAAAAAAGCCTCCTGCAGTCTCTAAACCAAGTATTTGACGCATTTGACCAACTTCTTCCTCAGATTCTTTTGAGGTTTCATAGAAGTATGAGTTCTTTGGTTATGGAGTTTTGTATATGTCTCCATGCATTTTGTGCTTTTCCTCGTATCTGGAAAAATGCCAATATAGTCCAGCGGTGAGAATGATTAACTTCAATATATTTTTAGTCTCATCACAACTTTATTTTCGAAAGAAAACCTAATTTAAAATTTATTAACTAAGCATAATTTTATAAAAATATAAGAGGAAGGAAGGCTTTAACTCAGATTATATTCCAGCACATCTTTTTACCAGAGTTTTTATGCTGTGTTACACAGCGTATGAACATTTGCTTTCACTGACTTCTTGTGTAAGGCTTAAAATAATAATGAAACAACTCTTGTTTAGTACAAGCCAAAGCACAGACTGAGCTATAGTACTAATATGACACTGCTAAAACTTATTAATACCATAAGTCTTTCATTACAGTCCTTATCACATTAGTTCAGGGACAGCATTCCAGCTTCTGCCAGCTCACTGTGTACATAATGTCTGCAAGTTATGAGAGTGTCATGAATATGTAGATATTTCTTAATTGACTTCTCACTGACATTAAGTCATGGCTTCTGAGCTGAAGTGACAACTTTTTAGTGCCAGAAGCCACCTCTGAGGGGAGAACAGTGCTCAGAGCAATGGAGGACAATGCACTGAAGAAGCCCTGTGCTTTGCCAGGTAGCCAAGACTCCAAGATGTGTGTCAGATAGTTCTTCTAAGCCAACTACCAACAGCCTGCAATGCCATTCAGTTTTGTGTGATGGAAATGGTTAGAGAGTGGATCTAGTGCAGCAATATAGAGACTTTTTCCTCTGATTGCAGCAGCTCCAATGATATCCAAGCCTTTCTTAGCTCCTCTGAAACAGACAGTTGTATGTATATTTCCTTGTTAGTTGAACTGCTTGGCTCTGCTCTGAAAAACATACAATATGTTGTAGCTTAACCTGAGCTCTTCAGCCATGCAGAATGGACAGTTGCTTCCTTGACAATAAATTATTAGATGAATTTTCCAGGGACCAGATTCTGTCATCTTCCCTCAGTCTATATTCAGGTGAAAATTCGTAATGAAGTTGTTAGCTCTAATTCCCAAATGCTAGCTTATTCCTTGCTCACCAAAATTCTTAAATAACCCAAAAAGTTTTTTACTGAATGCAGGATAATTACTCTGTATTCTGGGATTTGGGCCGAATTGTATCTCTTATTTAGACAAGTGAATTGACCAACTCCCGGTGGGATTTAACACATTTTTATGTCTGTGATGAAATTAAGATAGTGAAACCAAACAACTTAATGCCTAAGCTACTTTTTAGATAATAGGAAAGCATTCTGGCTGTATGCTTCAGAAATCTTGCAGCTGATAGGAGCTTTTTTGTTCATGTTGTCACTCTGATCATTCAGCTCCCATTCTGAGATAAGAGACAATAGTGTTTTCTCTGCAGAGGCCCTGGTTTCGCTTGGCAGAGCTGAACAAATGGTTGGAGCCAAACCTGTTCTTAGGTTCATCCAAATACAGATTTTCTTGAGTTTGTAAAAGCCTTCAGTCAGATCAAACCCATACTTCTGTCTTGTTCAACTTTCATATGTAGTGAAAAAAGGGGTATTATTCATTAGAAAGAATGGGATTTGCTTGCTCTAACTTTGCTGTCTCAAAATCAGGCTTCCAGTCTAGGCCTTCTTTTTCTTCCTGAGGTATTGACATTTCCAGGGTATGTAAGTGAAAGGCAGAGGTGGCTAAAACAAGTGAGACAAATTGTTTTCTGTTTCTCTTTCAACTAAAAATTCAGGCTAGAGTGAGAAGCTCAGAAATAGATGTTTAAATTTTATCTGTTTAAAAGCAGATTATAGAGAAAGTGAGCACTGAATGTGCCGCCACAGTAGTTACATTGCAAATGTGACTTTAAACCATTTTCTTAAAATAATCAGCAATATTCTTTGAGACCACTGTTAAATCTAAAAAGCCTGAATATAGGACAGTAGCACCTCGCTTCTCACAAATTATCAATCAAGATATATTTACAGATGCTACATCACAATCATTTTATACAAAAATTACATCTGACAGAGATAAAAAACGTGATCTATCCCTAATGAGTTTCAGAAAGTAAAATTCGCTATATACCATCATTTTTTAAAGTATTAGCTTAATACCAGACACCAGACACTACTTTTTCTTCATGCTTATGCAGTCTAGATTAGATAGTGAAGAAAATAATTTGTAGGAAGTTGATGTTTGAATTTTTTACCCACAACAGGATATCACTTTCATTTGTAAAAATTGAGATTATATTTCTTTAAGCAGCACTGAAATATCAAATGTAAAGTTTGACAATTTCTTTGTTCCTAGTTCTGCACATCTCTAGGACTCCACATAATAACCATTTGGTTCAAGAAATCAAAAACTCAGCAAGCAGTTCAATAAAAGCCAAAAGGCATTTCCTTCAGCATAGAATAAAATTATCCAGTGTTTTACTTCTTCCTACAGTGACTTTCTTCGGGGAAAAAACAGTTTATTTGTTTTGTTGAAAAATGAAAATGCAGAATTTGTGGGAAAATGAGAAGCCTCTATGCAGGGGTAAAACCTTTTTCACTTTATTTATGGTAATACAGGATTGTGAAGGAAATAAAAATTAATGCAAATTTCTATTTCAAATTTTATTTTAGTAAAGTACCGTCTAATATGACTGTGTCAACAGCATAACCAACATGTCAGTGTTTTCCCTGTTCCTTAGGGATATAAAAAGCTCAATTTCAATTGCCTACCCAATGAACAAGAGCATAGAACTGCTATCTGGAATGGCTTTTACATGGTAGATTGCTCTTCTGGTACATCTCTTCAAAAATTGATATGTGCATAAATAGTACCTCTATGTATAGAATATGGATTGTAAGTAAATTGACTGAGAAGATCTTAAAGCAGAGCAAAAATTAACAATCCAAGGAATCCTACAGTAATGAAAACGGAATACATTCTGATTTGAATTGCATCATACTGCAAATACAGAAAAATTAAAATGTCTCTGTTGTATTGTCTGCATATTATTCAAGATAGTTGTCTACACAGGGTCATCGAAAATAAAATACTTTTCTTGAATGAATCCTTCATTTGATTAAGTGATATGCATACCTTTTGAAAATATTAAGCAATGATCAACACAGGAGAAGAGATACTTACTAAGTGAACTATTGAAAAGAAACATTTTTTCCTGTATCCAATATTAATTCAGGTCTCATTCTGGTCAGTCTGAAATTTTAAGGATTACCTCTACTCTTTTACTGAGGGAAAGTAGAAAGATGAGCTTCTGGAAAAACATGGTCACCACTGTGTTAAATACAAATTCTTTTGATGTTGAAACCATTGTATGGATGTATTAAAATCCTTAAATGCTAAAATGTTTGATCTGTGTGCCATATATATATATATATATCCAGCATCTATGTTACTAATTTTTAGAGAACAGATTTCCTCCTCAGACCTGGATTGCCATACTTGACCTTCTGCAACAGTAACATCCATCCCTCACCTTTCAGCACAACCTGATACTAGCTTTTATAAACATAAAAACAATTTTTTCCACATAAAATAATGTAATGAATATTGATTTTTGGGGTTTTTTTCCAAAGACATAAAATTATCTTTGTTTTTTCTTCACAATGGTCTATTGATTTTTATTTAGTTATTAGGCATTCATCCATTACTTTCTGGTTTTATGATTATAACTTTATTGTCACCAGAAGCATAACCGGGTTAAAATCTGGCCTGTGTTATTTGGACTGATATTTTTGAGTGTGTGTGTGTCTTGGAAAATGGAACATAAAAAAAATATTGAAAATGTGCTATTGAGTGTTGCTAGTTCCAGCGCAGGTCAATCATTACTATGGGTCAATGGAAATAATAACAGTTATTACAGGTCACTGAACTTTGTAACATCAGTGGCTTTGCACTCTTCAGAAGATATTTTTAGAATTTAAAAAAGGAGTTCAAGTTAATGAACTTTTTTCTTCAGTAATATGTGCCCATAGCAAGTTTCAAGGTTGTTGTAATTTTGAAGTGAAAGCTACGGGGAGAGCTGTACAGAATCAAGACCTCCCACCAACTTAGAATGGATGTTTTTTCTCCTTTTACTGTACTTGAGAAAAAGTTCATGCCAGAGAGTAAGATTCAAAATAGCTTGTTGGTTGATCAGGGAGTCACTTAAAATTATCATGGTCTCTGTGAAGTATCTAAAGCTCACTTGAGAGAAATATTACACAATGTTATTCACCAAATATATTTTACAAGTGGCTTCGTTTGCTTAAAGCCACAGATTGCCATGGCTGGATATTAAAGTATCAAAAGAGCCTTTGACTCAGCAAAGGGGCCTCAACTTTACCTGAGGGATCAAGGAATACGAAACATTTCTTTTTTTAAGACTCCAGTAATGGCAGATGAGCTGCCAATCTGTTTTTGTAAAATGGGCTGATGTTACAGCTTTGCTAGGGAATGTTCTTTCAGGACTTTATTCTGAGACAGCTATATAAACCAAGAGAAACTTCATAGGAATGTAATGAGGATGCATGAAGCAGAGTGCTTAGGAGTTAGCAAGGTTTTAACTGCTATTGTTTAGTTATGTTTGACTGGTTCCTCATTATATTTAGAATTTAGGTGATTTGCTTCTCAGTGCACTTGTCAGATTAGATTCCTTTCTAAATTTCCTATCTTTCTACTGGCAGCCCATGTATTCTTCATGTGTGGTCTTGGCAGACACCTAATTATTACATTTCTTGATCAAGGCCTAAGCAATTATGGTGAGTTTACCTTGTCTAGATGCCAGGTGCCTACCAAAACTGCTCTATCTCTCCTCTCCTCAGCTGGACAGGGAAGAAAGGATTGAAAAAGGTTTGTGGGTCAACATAAAGACAGGGAGAGATCACTCACCAGTTGCCATCATAGGCAAAACAGATTCAACTTGTGGAAAATTAATTGCCAATCAAATCAGACTAGGGTAATGAAAAATAAAAGCTAAATCTTAAAACATCTTCCCCCAACCCCTTTCTTCTTCCTGTGCTCACCTTCACTCCTGAATTCTCTACCTCCTCCCCTCCAGCAGCCCAGGGCACAGGAAATGGGGGCTATAGTCAGTTCATCACACGCCTCTGCCATTCCTTCCTTCTCAGTGGGAGGACTCCTCACACCCTTCTACTGCTCCATCATGGGGGTCCCTTCCACAGGAGACAGTCCTCCATGAACTTCTCCAGTGTGAGTGCCTCCACAGGCTGCCATTCTTCACAAACTGCTCCAGAATGGGTCCCTTCCACGGGCTGCAGGAACACAGCCTGACCCACCACGGTCTGCAACAGGGGTTGCAGGAGAATCTCTGCTCCAGAGCCTGGAGCACCTCCTCCCCCTTCTTCTGCAGTAACCTTGGTTTCTGCAGGGCTGTTTCTCCTGCGCATTCTCACTCCTTTCTACTGGTTGGAGCTGCTGGTGGGTAGGTTTTTCCCCTTCTTCTTAAATCTGTTATCCCAGAGGTACTACCACCATCACTGATGGGCTTGGCCTTGGCCAGCAGTGGGTCCATCTTGAAGCTGACTGACATTGGCTCTGTAGCACATGGAGGAGCCTTCTGGCATCTTTTAATGGAAGTTACCGCTGTAGATGCCCACTGCCAAAATCTTGCCATGCAAACCCAACACAGAACCTCACATGGCTGTGCATTTAATCTCGGAGCTGGGTGTTACTGGGTTCCGAGGAGGTTCAGTGGGTGAACTTAACACTGCATCCCCAATCAACATCTTGGCTCTGATTTGGACTGCTGGAACCAAAAAGATAACTCTGATGTTGCTGATGATGCTGCATCATGGGGGACAGAACATGGATTGTTCCCTGGTCTTTCTGTATTTATCAGCACAGATGGAGGCACTCCGTTCACTTCCTCTTCAAAAACTGTGGGCATGTGAGAGGAGGAATGGTTTTAAGATGACTCAAAGCAGCATATGTGCTATTCCACAGACCTCCATATACAGAGATGGAAACTTCATATGTTGGGAAACAGGCAGAGAAACTTCCCTCATTAGAAGTAAGAGGAGGCCAATTAACTTCAACAAAAAAGGCTACCATCTTTGCCAGTATGCTATGCTGTGTTACAAAGTGCTCTGGCCCTACCTAGAAAGCTTCAGGAGAAAGAATGGGGTTTGGCATCAGGTGAGCTAAATAATTTGTTATAATGTTAAAATGCCTGATCTGAAAAGAGCCAACTTAATATCTTGCTGTAGTATGAGTTGGCTGAAGCTGATCAGCTTCAATATTACCTCATCCATTAAGACAACTGCCAGTATGAAATAAACACTATAACTAACACAGGAGTAAGGCAGAGAAAGACAGGCACTAAACAGTATCTTTATATTACTAATTTCTGACCTTTAGTGCACTTAAAACAAAATTAAAAAATATACAAATCCAAAGTCTGCAAATCCTTCAAGTTTCTCGAGCCATTATCTTGCTTTCTGAAGAGATAGCACCTTCCCTTGGTCTCCTGCTGCTTCGTTTAATCTTTGGTGATTTAAATATACCTTCATTGCATTTGCAAATAGTATTTGTTAGGGAGAAAGTTAAAGTAACTCTTTCACAGGGATAATAGGAAAAAACCCAAAACAAAGCAACTTCAGAAAAACAAGATTATTTTCGATCACAGCATGTGATGGCTGAAGAGGGAGAGTAGACATTAGAAATAGGATGACTGAGGAATGTGCCATATTGTTACATGCATAATTCATTTTCCAGATAATGTAAAGCCTGGTATATAATGTTTCTTGAAAATAAATATGAAGATAAACAACATTTTTATCTGTTCCACTCCTGCTGTACACCAGAAGGAGAAATCTATTCCTCTTTGCACTGAGAGAAAGGACTGTGGTGGATAAACTTATACTACTTGCATACACTAGTAAATTAAACTTTTTTGAAAAATTTGAGTTATATGTAGGAAAATATTGTGACTTTCAGAGAAAGATTGTGACTTCTTACAGTAGTGGTGTGTTTATTTATAGGCATCTAAGACAAAAATAGCTTTGGAGATTATGATTCAAAAATGGTTTGACTTCTTGAACTTTACTCAGACAGCGTGGAGCAGAGGATCTATCCATCTTAAAAAACCCCATCTCTAAGTTAAAGTAACCATACCTGTGATGAATTAAATAATAGCCTTTTACATTTTTTATTTGTCTCTAGGGTTTAGTTTATTTTGCTTAAAAAATGTTACAGAAATTGCTCACATGATTCCTAACCTCAGATTTCTCTTGTTAAAATCAAGCAAATATGACTTGTATTTATATAGCAAGACTGTTCTATGATTCATTCAGTTTATTAAAGTAAAAGATAATTTTTAATATCCATAGTATTTTTGCCAGTTCTTATCTGAACATGCTTATGTATTTTTTTTATAGTTTAATTCTGCATGTTCATCAAAATGAGAAAATTTACTCTCACATATCATCGTAAATCATAGCAAAAATTCCAACAAACGGGTTAATTTTAAATCTTTTTACTGACATGCAACATGTGTTTAATAATGTACTTAATGAGACCTACATAATTAGATGATTAGTCAATGGCTAAGTACTGATATTTTGACTCACCTAGCATCCCATTGTTTTTTGATTTCATTCCACATCTGTATTCTTATGGTATTTGTGCAGTGGGTATAACACAGCTCAAAGGCTGAGAGCTTGATAGGTTAAGGAAAAATACACATTATTTAATATTTATAAAGACAATTAATAATATTCTATTGTTTACAGCATCTTCATGCTGGAAGAGCTTTAGTGCATGAATTATTCCAACAGTGATATATTATTCTGTTTTAAGTAATGGGAACCTGTGGCACAGCAATGTTATGAGATTTTACCAAGATGTCTAACTTCCAGTGCTCGGATTCCTCTCTCAGAACTTTTATTTTCTTAAATATGGCCCATTTGACCTTTAGGAACCATCTAGAAACAGACACACAAATCTGTTTTTGTCTGTTTCTCTGGTTTGACCATAAAGATGATTTACTCAACTCTAAGCATTTGTGGTATTGGTGTCTGGACAGAAATTAGAAGGCAAACCTTTTCATTATCAATCAGTATATTTTTCTTCACCCTTTCTTTGTGTGAGCTGTGCTTCTTCCCTCTATGTGTATTTTTCCAAGTGGTGAATCCATGCCTGTACACTGTTATAAAGGGATTCTCTTAATTATCCTCACTCTGTCTTATCAGGTTACCATACTCATGATTATTTGTTGCACTTTTGGCTTGGTATTTTTGCACCTGTTTTGTCTTCCTTTAGACACATTATGACAGCAGCAGATTTCAATGGTACAGAAGAGCTTGTTCAAAATGAAAAGGTAGTATTTATTCAGGATGCTGCAGCAGCAACCAAAACCCAAGTAATAATCTCCCTTTACCTAAAGCCTGAAATCTCCTCAAAGATGTGGCAATTTCCATATAACCAAAGTTCTGCTCTCTTCCCCTCCTTCACTTTGCATTTGGGCTGATACAGAGTCTTGACATCTCCATTTGCCCTTTAAACAGTATTGCCTATGGCTTATCTCTCAACTATTTTCAAACTCTGCAGAATGTTTCATATGAAAAACCATGGAGGTTTCAAGATAAGAACACTATTTCCAATTAGATCCCTATGAATCTAGTCAAGTTCATGAGTCCATAGTGGCGGAAATAAATGATAAAGAGTTGATGTCAGTGCCACGAATTTCAACACTGAGGATTTAGTGGCTTAACTAGCAATACACCGACTATTAAATCAGAACATATATACATAAAATTACTTTTCTTCCTCAGCATTAAAGTTGAGTTAAAAGAATGAGCTACTGTCCCATGATGCCAATTTTCTCGTCATTAAAATTATCTGTTTGTTATTTTCATTAGTACTCCTCTATATGCACTTCAGGGACTTTGTTTGTGACAAGAAGACTATGAAAACTTCATAATTACTTTGGTGGAAACACTTATAACTCCCCCTGCTACCTCTGTAAAATAGCTCATTTTAACATGTGCTGAAATACTGAAATCAAATGTGTAGGTAAGCTTTTAAAAAACACAAAGAATTTCTTAGAAATGCTTTTACTTGAACTATGCTAAGGGTTCAAATGTCAAATATGAAGCCAGATATATGTGATAGTTTGAATGTTTAAATATCCAGAAGCAGGACTTTGTAGTGTGATTTCTATCAAAATTCAGTGCTCCAGACATTCCTTCTGCCAATGCTCTCAGAAAGGAAGAGCAAGAATAAAGATAATTACTTCATTCCAATTTACTGCAGTTAACAATGGTTGGTTATAGTAACATATATTTAGTGTGAAACAGTCTTTTATTTCTTTTTTCTTTTCCCAAATCTCCAGACATATTTCAATGCAGAGATCAAAATTTGCACTCTTCCTCTTTTACATATCTAATTTTTGTATAATGTTTTTAAAAAGGTCCAGAAATGCATTGCATAATGTTTTCCTCCTAAATCTTCAGCATAATAACTCAGTTTATACTGCTGGTTGATCCCAGCTGTGACAAAGTAGTTTGGATTTACAGATTTTTATTGCTGTGGCTATTTTGATGAGTACAATGATAAATGCTCTCACTGAACTCTTCTTCTGGCAAAATATAAATGGAAGGTCTGTGATAGCACATGTAGAAGCATGAGGCTAAGGCTCTTTCCTGAGCACATTCTGCACATACCAAATTATACCTTAGAGGTACCTGTGGGATGCAAATATTCCTCTTCAGTGAGACAAACTGATGTTATGCTTATTTTTCATGATAGGGTAGGTATATGGGCGATATATAATGATCATACAGACATAAAGGTTATTTAAATTAGAAGCAGTTACTTTTGCTGTCAGGGATGGTTTTCCTATCCAGTCTATTTGCCTATATTTTTTTTCTGTTTCTTTTAGTTCCTTTTCTTTCTGCTTTTTCACTTCTTTCTTATCTCTTCTATCTATTTTTTCCCCTATTATTTTATATTTTTTTTACCATCTTTTTTTTTTTCCTCCTCCTCATTTAAGGACATTGATTTTTACTGTAACAGTTTCTAACAAGAATAATGTTTTACATTAATATACTTTGATACTTCAACTAGATACCTATATATTTCTATTTTCCCTTTTCCTAAATATAGTTCCTTTTGAATTTCAGCCTTTTTTAAGGTTACTTATAGAAAATTTGACACTTTTGTTCCTGCATTTTTATTCTCCAGTTCTTAAAGATTATTTTAGCTGGTGTTGTGGTTTAGCCCCAGCCAGCCACTCACTTGCTCACTCCCCCACCAGCAGAACTGGAGAGAGAATCAGGAATGCAAAAGCCAGACAAATCATAGTTTGAGATAAAGACAGTTCAATAGGAAAACCAAAAGCAGCACACACAAGCAAAATAAAACTAGGAATTAAATCACTGCTTCCCGTGGGCAGGCAGGTGTTCAGCCATTTCCAGAGAGCAGGGACCCATCACCTGTAATGGTGACTTGGAAAGGCAAATGCCACCACTCCAAATGTTCCCTTCTTCTTCCTTTGGTCAGTTTGGGTCACCTATCCTGGCTTTGTCCCCTCTCAACTTCCCAGGCACTTCCAACTTCCTTGCCAGCAGGAAAAGCAGAAAAGGCCTTGGCTCTGTGCAAGCCCTGCTCACCAATAACAAAAACATCTCTATATTATCAGCCCTGTGTTCACCACAAATTCAAAACACAGCCCCATACCAGCCACTGTGAAAAAAATCAACTTTACCCTGGCCAAAACCAGCAAAGATAGTCGTTCTAGTTCAAATTATTCCCCTGCCCTTAAAAGCTTTTTAATGAATGCTTCCTAAGAATTATTATTTTTTCATGTCAGAGTCAGTTTAACTAAGGCAGTGATAAAACTTGTTAATATTTATGTATATTTTGGGAATAAAAAAATTGTCTAGAGTTTTTGTTTACTTTGATTTCATTATTTTCTTAAAGTACTTTTCCTCATGCAGTAGTTTTATTGTTATTATTAGTATTTGCTACATGAACTACTCTTTTTTATCCTTTGGGAATTTTCTCCATCCATTTGCAGCATCATCACTTGAGACTGGAGATGTCTACATGTAGATAATACTGAAAATTATCCCTTCCATGGTAGATGCTATTTGCAAAGCCATGTTCAATAGTGAATAGTATAATATATAATTTACTGAATCACTCAGGACTCGAGGTACTTTTAACTGGATAGAAAATTCCAGTGCATTGGATACTTTGGTGTTTGTAGCCATTACAGCTCATAATAATAGCTATGAATATCATATGAGCTATAATGACCCAGTTTGATAAAGATCTGTGAATTAGAAAAAATGTGTATGCAGGGTGTATATGTGGAAAAAATTTATTGTATTTATACATTTGGTTTTACAAAATGTCTTTTCTTACTTGATTCATTGCCAAACATCAAGTAGTGTGTTGAGAGTTCTGTATTGTCCTGTATTTTACATTTTCCAATCTCTTTCTTGTTTGCAGAACTCAGTCTTTATCATGGTATCACGGTAATTTAATAATAATTGCCTTTGTTCTTTTGTCTTTCAGTGACAAGGGGCTTGTCTTTATGTATCTCTTCCATTCCAAGGTACTGCAATGTAGACTATTTCCTGCAGTTCACATTAAATAGTTCTTGATCACAGGCAATCAAAGGCAGCTTCTCAATTTGCCCTGGAGAACCCATGATTTGTAGGCTGAGGGCTCTTCTCTCAGTCAAAGGCTGAATTTCAGTCAATCTACGTGATTTCAATTTGCTTTAAAAACATATTGCATTATCTTTATTCTATGATTTTAGTGTCTGCTTTCCTCCTCAAAGAAAAATGGAACATTGACAATGTAGGACTGAATCTGTAGATGGGACTCAGGCTCAGTGCTGAGTGCTGTGGTACCCTCCAAAAGACGTGTTTCGTGCATTTAGTGGCCAGGTGGGTTCTGCAGCTTGACCTCTGAGGTGTCTAGGCATTGAAAGAGTAAAAAAGTCTTTTAGGGGTTCCAGTTGCATTATCCAGTGAGAAGTGCTAGGAAAATGCTTACATTATCTCTAGAATAGTTACACAATTTAATGTCTATTTAAAAGGTACATAATTTTTTACACTCTAGTAAGAAAATACTTCATTCTTTCTTGGCCTCCTTTCTGCCCTTTTCTTTCAGAACATTGCAAGGGAGTAATATATTTATTTCTAAGTAAGTTTTTTCTCTTTCCACCTAGTTTAAAATCTAATATTGAGGCAGAAGAGAAATTTGGGAAAGATGAGCCCCATTACATATTTTCACTTGTTTCCTGCTTCATGCAATTGAGATAGTGACTTACAATCTTATTTGATATCAAGATATTTTCTGTTTCTCCTCTGAAAGCTTACCCTTGCTGGACAGCATCATGAGGGACAGAAAGGAAAAGCAGGGGAAAAATTGAGACAAATCATTCTGAAACTGAAACTATGGGATAGAATAGATAATTATAAACTTCCTGCTTGGTCATATCAATGCTCAAGCCACAAGAATGTACACAATTTTCTGTCTGATTTGATGACTGTTTGATTAAATCATAAGAAGCTCAGCCTTACGCAGAATACCTATTGCCTTCTGGTTACAGTAATACACCAATTCCTGGAAGCAGGAGGAGAAATTTAATGCATATATCCTCTTTTTCAGGCGAGTAGTCAAATCACTGATTCTTTGTTATAAGGATGTTTTCCTTCCATCTATTTTTCATCTGCAGGCACTAATCTTGCAGAGTACCAGACCAGGTGGACCAGCAACAGAGAATGAGGCACTCCTAGCTTGCAAATCCCAGGGCTTAGCTGTGAGACTTCAGCTGGGCAGGAATTGCACTTGCTTTGCATTTCCTTGTCCTTGGACACCTTGTGGTTGTTGCAAACGCAACTTGCTCTGCTTCAAAAAATTAGTAAATGTTGCAGGAAATTAAGTAAAGGAAATGGATGCTGAATCTCTTTGCAGTATTAGCCCTTTCTCTAATTTCTTTACCGGAAGTTACTCCAGTTGTCTATAGCCACTTTTAACATTTCCTTGAGGCTGTGGACCACAGTCAACTGAGTGTATCTTAACCTAACATTTATCTATGAAGTTTCAAAGGCAAAAGTTTTGGGTATTTTTCTTGATTTACAAGCCTGTCTTCTGATTTTCCAGAAAATTGTATCATACCTGAAGCACTGTATATAATTAGACAAACGAAAATAAAGATAAAATCTAAAGTACTTGTGAGCTACAAAGAAGCTTTGATTCTTTAATGCACACCTACTTTTGTTATTGCTACATAGTGTTTTTCAAACCTTACAGTAAGATGACAGATAATTCCTGTGGAAGGCAATGTAAAAATATGTAAAAACTGTCTTTGTCTTTGATCTAAGACCAGTGGTATCCTAGGCTGTATTTTGAAAAAAATTGCCAGCAGGTTGAGGGTATCCCTCTACTCAGCCCTGGCGAGGCCACATCTTGAGTGCTGTGTCCAGTTCTGAGCTCCTCAATACAGGAGAGACATGGAGATGCTGAAATGAGTCCAGTGGAGGGCTACAGAGATGCTTAAGTGACTGGAGCATCTCTCTTATGAGGAAAGGCTGAGGGAGCTGGGCCTGTTCAGCCTTGAAAAGAGACCACTGAGAGGGGACATGGTCAGTGTCTGTAAGTATCTGAAAGGAGGGTGTCCAGAGGATGGAGCCAGGCTCTGCTCAGTGGTGCCAAGCAAGAAGGACAAAAGACAATGGGCAGAAGCTGGTGCACAGGAAGTTCCACCTGAGCATGAGGAAGAACTTCTTTACTGTGCAGGTGACCACACACCGGAACAGATTGAACAGAGAGGTTGTGGGCTCTCCATCACTGGAGATATTCAAAAACTGTCTGGACACAATCCTGTGCCATGCGCTCTGGGATGAGCCTGCTTGACAAGGGAGGCTGGGCTGGATGACCCCCAGTGGTCCTTTCCAAACTTACCTGTTTTGTGGTTCTCTGATTCTTGGTGAAGCGATAGCAATACACATCTCAATGGTTTATTGACTAATGAACATTTAAATGATTCAGTCATTTGTAGGATGAAAAAGCAGATGTTGTCTTGTCATGAAAATGGCATAAATTCTGTGGGCAACAAAAAGAATGTTTTCTGGTCTTTATCAGCTTAAATAAAATGACACGTTTAGTTCTGTTACTGACTTCACTGGGGACTGCATGACTTTTACTGTAGACAGTAGCTGAATGAGTTAGGAGCACTATGTCACATGTAGCATTCATCAAAAAATTTGCCTGAACACAAGAGAGAAAATGTATTGGGAAGCCCACTTCATAGACTTTGTAAACAGTGCAATTTATATGAAAACACAAGTAGCTCTCAGAATCAATAAGGATCATTGTCAACATCGTCATCATGTGCAGTTCTGTAGCCCCTTTTAACTGAGATCATAAAGAATTTTACAAGTAATTGCAATTGCACTTCACCAGCTTCCTGTATAACAGTGTGCACTTTATCAGTCCCACACATTTTTCTTTTAAAGTCTTGATCTTTACTTCTGGAATTTTAAACCATTTTGTGTTGTAAGAAAAACATAAATGGAATATTTGAATATAAAGGTTAAAGACTCAGTATTCTAAAGCTGCAGAGGATAGGTATTTATTGCTCAACTCCACAAATTTTGACTAGCTTGCTAATAATATTTTCAAAAATGTTCTATTAATATAGCACACAGATCCATTTTCAGAAGTGAAAGTTAATTGGTATTACAGTATATTCATATAAATTAACACCTATTTTCCTTTGGAAATATCACTAACCAATAAGCCGCAATTCAAAATATTTTAATAGCTTCAAAAATATGGCCCTTTGGAACCTCAGACTAATTACAATTCAGTTCAACCTGGGCTTGTAATTACTTAAGTTACTTTTGAAAATTGAATCTCTAAGTCATTAATGCCAAGGTGCTTACAATTATAAGGGCTCTTAAATCCCTCTGAAGTGTCAGCTAAGAGCCCAGATACCTTTCTGACTCTGTTGTTAAGTATTTTTGGCCAATGTCACCTTGGACATACTGAGTGTCTAATTTGGAGACAGTTTTGCAATGCATGACCCTTACAGAGATATTTTATTCCTTATTGGCTGCATTATGTGAAAACGTACTCCGCATCAAAATATACCCATGTGATATTTTCAAGTAGAAAAGTAAAAGCTGTATCCTACACCATCAGTTTTTTCCCATTCTAAAAATATCTAGACCTGCTTCAGGCCTCCAGATTGTGTGGAAAACTCTATTATGTCTTTCAGTTTTAGAAAAATGTAAGATTGCAAGCCCTTGTGTATTTAATCATACACGCAAAGAGTTAATTGGAACCATCTGTTTCTTCAGGACAGAGTTGAGTCTTCTTCTGAATCAACTAGTAGGAATCTCTCTTTCCCTGTCAACTTTCCTGAAGCAACTTTTAATATAGTATCAGACACAGGAAGAGAGTCCTATTTTTATATTTGCATCAGATGTTTTGAGACAGTCAAACACTAATACAGTTGCAGCAATATTTGGAAGAGGAAAACATGGCAAGGAAAGGATCAGAAAACATATGGGATTTGTCTTGGAAGTTTAGCACTGCATGACTTTCAGCATCAACATTTTGTGAAAAGATGGCTGATTCTGCACAACTTTCAACATTGTTGTTCTATGCACCAGTGCAAAGAAAAAAATTTTCTTTGTTTCTAAATAAAGAGGTGCATTGCTGTTGTATTTAGATTGCTTCACATGGTGCAGCATACAGAAGGAACAGGCATGTTCTTCTGACACATGCAATCTCATATATATAATATATCTGTTATACATCATGTGATTGCTGTTGAAGTAAAAAATCCACTCCTGTAAAGAGTGAGGCTGATACAAGTAGTATGAGCAAATACTTGCCTTGTATTTTACAGGAAATTTTGAGCCTAGCTTCCAGTACTGTGACAGCTCTGGAATGATTGATAATGTGCAGGTACATGTATATGTAAATGTATATGTACATGTACATATATATGTATATGTATATTTTCATATTCGTGTAATCAGGATTTTGGTGACTATCTGCTGCTGACTTGTATGTATAGTGTTTATTCTTATTAATAAATTTTGTGGTAGTAAGATGTTACTTTGTATTAAAAGGGATGTATTTTTTGGGAATTATTGTTATTTTATGTTTCCAGAAATAAGCAGACTTTCTTCTTCCACAAGTGAAAGCTTATCATAGTCTAAGGAGAAACCTACATATTTTTTTGTATATAACAGGCCATCTCTCTCAGTATCCAAGAAATGTAACCACTAAAGCTCATATTCTAAGGTAAATGATATACAACAATGTTAAATGAGGGTACTGCCTGAAGACAAGAGCTCTGCAGTTGTCTTCAAAGCTTCTACTGCTCATGTGAATCTTAATTCAGAGTTTTAACGTACTGCATATGATGGGGCTGAAGCAATTCACAGCAACAGCAGGAGGTGTTAATGGCAACTTCTATATGTGATGTTTCAAAATATTTCAGGAGACAGAAGATAATTGACACTTTAGGATCTCACATACCTGTGACAAAATTGAGCTAATTATTCTTTGTAACCTGAGATTTAATTCTTCCAGTCAGGAGAATTAATGGAGTTTTGATTATGAGTTAAAAAAGAACTAATTGATTAAGAGAACCTTTTTTTTTTTTTTATAATTATGTTAAATAGAAAGAAGAAAGACATGTAGTACTTGACTCCCAGAAAGAAGAGTAACTAACAAATGAGACCCAAAAGAAAATCTTTCTATTGGTTTCACAGACATGATAAAGGCAATTCCAAAAGGCCTGCAAAATTCCCTGATCTTGCTTACACTGATGAAAACAAAAGTCAGTGGCAGAGACATTTTTTAGTGGTGACAATAAATATCCCATCTGTTTTTCACTCATCCAGTAAACCAAATTTGGAGTTTATTTGTGAGGGAAAAAAATAAAGAAAAAGGAAATGTTTGTTTCTGATTTTTTTTAATGTCAAATATGCTCCTTTTCCAAGCATATTGTTGGTTGTATTAGCTCCAATATTTTTTCCCCTTGAGAATAGAGAATGTATAGAATGGTGCTGTGAATTTCTTGTATCTGAACCATTGTTTCCACAGGTGAAAATAACAAGCAAGACAACATGTATTTATTAAGAGGTATATAATATAAAACTCTATTCTGAATAGCAGGCATGGTTCTGGCTTATCTGGAAAGGATGCACATGACAAGGGAAACCAAGGTATGTCTAGGGAATGGGAACATACCAGGTCCTATTTAGGTTTGGGACCTTTGTGTGATAGCAAAGTGATTTGTCAAGAACAAAGGTTTGGAAGAGACCTAAGGGACTCTTGATTCCAATCCCCAGACACCACAAGCAACTATATTTTATAGACTGTAAGGAGCTATGCCCCTCACATTAGGCTTTTTTATGTTTTCCCCCAAATGATCTAAAGATTAATAAATCTTTTAACTATCAGCTTATCAACTATGAACACACACTGGTATGGAAGGGTTTTCACTGGGACTTAAAAATGTTTTCTACTGTGAAATTCAGTTGAAATAGACAGATGACATTGGGCTGATAACACTTTCTCCATTCTGCCATCCTTTAGTTAAAAAAACAACCCAAATCACCATTGTTTGTTTATTGACAAGAAGGTAGCTAAATATATGTCTGTTGTTCTTCTAAAACAACATCCAAGCTGACAGAAAAAACATTAGTTTTTTTTACCTTAGAGGCACCACCTTCTATAGAGGCCTGCAGATAATCAAGACTCCTTTTTCCTAAGTTACCTAAAGTGCATTTACATAGATTTTCAAAAGAATTGCTGACGTTTTTGGAACAGTTCACTTCCCACAGGCCAAATGGAAAATTATTCTTTACGCTTGAGGGACTATGTTTGGATGAGTTGATGGTCTGCCTGAATGTTGCCTTTTAACTTGGCTTGGCTGGGTGGAGAGCTGTGGGCTGATAAAATGTTCTCATTTCATTCCTGCTGTTGACTCCTTTTCGTTCCCTCTCTGTTACCTTCTCTGTGCACAATGTTCTGTTCATTCCTGCCTGTACTTGAGTAGAGTCCTCTTTACCACATTTATTTTAAGGCAAAAAGTAATATGTTCAACATCAGGCATTGTAAAAAGAGCATCCAGCAGTCAATAACTTTTTCCTGGAAAATCAGACCAGAATGGACACCTTTTGTTAAGAGCCTTCCAAACCACTATTTTCTAGCTTTGTGGGAAGGTTGCTTCTTGCTTCATAGACTCCTGAAGACCCAGTAGTCAGACTAAATTGTGACCTTTGTGCTCTGAGAGTGTCACAGGTATGCAGGCATGCCCAGTCAGTGAAAATAATTTCTGACATGTGATATAAGAAAGATTAAAAAAGCCAGCTCCCATAATTGGGGGGTACAGTTCATGTGTATAGATCCTTACACTGTCCACTCTTCACTCTATTCAGAAACAGCTCAAGAAAGAGGGTAAAAAGGCATTAGAAACCCACCAGAAATCTCATCACAATATCCTAACAAATGTCCTTAATTTATTAAAATTTACCCATTTAAAATCAATCCCCTCCCTTTCAGATCAACTGTTAGAAAATAAAATAGAAACAATCATGTCTGCACAATGCAGTTAGAAAATTCTGCTGCCTGTGACATTTTTCAGGCTTGAAGAACTCTCCATGCAGCCATCATCTGCTCCTGGGCAGTGCCACTACAATTGCACTGTCTCTATAGAAAAGTTACTAGCAATATGTACTTCTTCCTCTGACAGGATCCTCAGATTTTTTTTACACTAGCTCCTTATTGCCATCTAAGTTTTAAATTTTTCCTGATGGTGTAGTTTGACTTTACTTTACTCTGAAGTAGTGAGAGGATTATTTGATCCCTCTTTTCTATCTTCTTTCTTCCTCATGGCTATAATATCTGTCATGACTACAGAAAATTAAATTGAGTAAGTGCAGTCTTTAGATTTTTTTTTAGAATCTAAAGGAGGATTACTGTGATGGAAGATACCTTGTAAGTTACACGGAACTGAACTTCCTTAGTGAATGATAGTAAGACTTTGAATTTGACTCGGGGTTCTGTGCAAATGAAGAGAACTGAGTAGAAGACTCCTGTAATTATTTGCCATAGACAATACTGATGAAGAAAGCCATTTCACCCTATTATGGTGAGAGACCTGTGCTAGTTCTGAAGCCCATTCGCCCAGCATGGGGGTCATTAAAACATGAATCATCAGCTGAAATGATGGAACAAAATCTTCTGGACAGCTACAGGTATAATTTTTGCATTTGATTAGCTAGTAGCTGAGAGAAATTTGGGAAGGATGGCAGAAATGCAAATATTTGTGATTAATTAAATAACATTTCTGAGATCTCTTTTTGGCAGAAAATGCTTTTTGTAATCAATAGAACTTAGTAAATAAATCTGTGTCTTTCCTAAACTGTGGTTTTGTCAAGTTCTTTCATTTAATGATTTGGCCAGGGCAACCATGGTGTGGCTTGTATATTCCTACACCAGTATATTGACCCTTCCCCATGCTTCTCTCTATTCTTACATCATTCTTGCACTGTGTTTTCTTCTTAAGAAAACAATTTAACAAAAAATTGCTAGTGTAAGTTATATGTACAAATTAAATATTATTAAAGATCTTGTAAGACTGCTTGTGAAACACGTCTATGTCAATGAAAAAAGATGGTCAATTTTTCCACTGCTGTTACAATCCATGAAATATCTTGGACACAGTATCTTCAGAGAATCATTGGAACTATATTAGATTGCATGAAGCCAGTATTGGCAGTATTTAACAAACTAATTGAAAGAACATTTGGACTGATGAAACTGGATAATTGCCAGTTGGCACTTATCCTTAAATACTGGCTGAAGTTGAGGAAAGACTTGTGGGTAGCAGTTTATGGCCACCTCAAAGCAATCACTTTTCAGGGTCTCAATAGATGACTTGTTAATTTATTTTCCTTAGGACAGTAAACAATTTATTATATGAAATTAAAAAAAGACCAAAGGAGATTCTGCATTTTTTTTAGAGTGGGAATATGTCTTTCAGTGCTGCCACAGCAGAATATTTTTACTAAGATTCTGGAATTTTGGTGTCAAGCAGGTATTCACCTAACAACTTTTTATAGCTCACAGAGGATTGTCCTGCCAGGTCTCTGTGGGCCTTTAAAACAAAACTGAAAAACTCATAAGCAAAGGACATGCTTTTGGTTTTCCGGCATATCTGACAACAAAGATGTGTATAAACATCCACCTTTCCAAAATTATAGGCATTTTATTTCAAATTATGTATACCAGTTTCAACACTAGAATTATCCATAAACAAAAGCAAATGTTTGTATTTGTGCTGATTTTTATTTAGCTAAGTGCAGATTGGTGTGATATTGACAACATGAACACTGGATGTGGAAACAGGGAACTTCCTTGGTCTGTAAAATATGCTCACCTGCAGCCTCTTCCAGTGATTGGAATATTGTTTATTTCACTGATTTTCAGCCATGCTAGTATCTTTGCAAAACACTAGAAAGAGGGTAGATTGTAGACTTCAAATCCTATGAAGCAGAAGGTAATCTTTGAAAAACTAACTGGTTACTTGAAATAGCTGACAGACAAACTTGAAATTTAGAATACCTCGTAGGCATCATTACATTCACATAAATGCAAAGACATGAAGAGGAATATAGTAGAGTTTGTGTCAATGTTAAACATTTTAGAAACTTTGTGGCATCACCCACTGACAGTGAAGAAGATAAGGACACCAGAGAATTATGTTTTCTGCCTAAGATTTAGTGTTAAAAATGAAATAGAAATAAAGAAAATAAATTATAAATGTCTATAAAGAAAATGGAATCTCATATTCGAATTTTCCCAGCGAAGAAATATTTTAAATATATGTCTAATATTTTTTAAATCCTAATGTTTTCTTTAAATAAAATATAGAAATTATTCAATAAAGCTTTTTCATGTTCTCAAAGCATAATGATGTCATTTGTAAGATGAATAAGCGCTTTTCTTTGGAAAACTATAAAAAGTTTAACATCGGCATGACTGATCACTGCAGAGACCACTTAGATAAAAGATACCAGAGTTTGTAGATTAACAGAGCTATATGACGTTACTGTGCTGGGATGTAAACCCCTTAAAACTATGACCTACGTGGATCCCTTAACATTGAAATAGGATAATTGTCTATATCTGTAATAGTAATTTTATGTCATCACACTATCTGTGATTCAATTGGTTTACACTTCTTCTTTTAAACTGATGACAAAGCCAGCATTGAATTAGCTGTCACAATCAAATGTTTGTGAAATGATAAAAGCACATGTTTTTAATTGCAAATAATGAATCCTGATTAGCATAAAGTAAAAAGCTTCACTGTGAAGCCTTACAGACTCATTGAATAGTCACAGTGAGGTCACCACAGTCTCAATAGAGTGGTCATCTTGTGGCAAGACTGAAAAATAAACTTGATGATTCTTTGAGATGCTGCATTAATATCAAAAGAAAAGTCAAACTTAAATATTTCTTGGGATTGTGTTGTAATGTTAGAAAATAGAAATGTGGTGGGGGACAAATTTAGCATGGGCAATTTTTCAAAACTACTTTGCAGTGTGAATATTTAACATCAATGCAATTACTTTTTCTATAAAAAGGCACATTGGAACATTTTAAATTATAATACTTAATGTTTTCTGTCTTCCGCATTTGGTTATCAATGAATTAACAAAGTTCTTTCAGCACTGCAGCAATTATATTTGGTTTCTTCTGATAAAGGTTTTTTGATGGACTAAACATAGTAGGAACAAATGCATCATTTGCCACAAAAAGGAAAAAAGCAACAAAGCTTTATACTGTATCTATAGAATCAGTTCTATCTGTTTATAGTAAGATTTTGTGCTTTCAAGGTAAAAATGAATTAATGTCTCTCTTTTTTTTTTTTTTTTTTCTTTTTCTACTTCTTTCTCATATCTGATTATTTTGATTTGATACTTGATGGACTTTTTTTAGTTATCATTACTCAAATCAATTAGAGCTCATGATATGTTTTTTTAATTAATGCAATGGTTAAAGAAAAAGTCCTACAAGGTTTGGCAGCTGTGTATAATAGGAGAACCATGAACACTGAAGATGCCACAGATCCTGCTCTGAGGAGTTCGGGTTTATCTGCAGTGAGTGGAAACACTAGGAATGACTATGACAAAAATAGAAAGATGGAAATAACAAGTTAGTATTAATTAGATCATGCAGTCAGCTAGTTATTGCACAGCACATTGACTCCATGGACTGTCCCCTAAGATAAACTCTGAATAAACAAATTGTAGGAAAGGGAAATCTTTTCCAGATGAATGATAAAATTAGCTCAAAGTTACTGTAAAAGTGCTTTGGTATTTACAGGGTGGGGTTGGTGTTTTTTTTATTAGTATTTATCATTATTATATATATATATGTATATATGTGAAAAAAAAAAAAAAATGCC
>VZRO01005551.1:0-180883 GCA_013397915.1 Daphoenositta chrysoptera | reverse complement strand
TGTTTGTTTGTTTTTTGTTGTTTGTTTGTGGGTTTTTTTTGTGAGGGATAGTCTTTTATTGATATTTAAGACATCAGCATAAAAAAGCAATCTTAGTACTCTTCTGGTACACTGTACAGCCTTGAGAAACTGTATTGAAATATTTTCATGAGGGAAACTTCATCTGTTCTTACATATATGATTTTTCCAGAAAACCATAATGATTTACTCAAATATATTTGTTGTTTGGAATGACAATAGGAATTAGCATAAATAACAGCTGGCCTGGTTTTTGCTCATAAGCAATCATTTGTAGCTATCTTATGTGAAAAAGTGTAGGTTTTAAGCACTCCCAGCATTAGGTCTCTGATTTACTGACGATGTTATTGACATTTCTCAAAGCTCTTTTCCACACTACCTCTCATTTTATGAATCACAAAATCACAATTTATCTTTGCTAATGATATTTATAAACCTCTAAGTGATTTGATATGTGTACAGTATATTCATATCATGTCTGCACACAAGTGTTCAATTCTGAGTGAAAAAGAAATGATTGTCTGATCTTGGGTAGGAATTGTATTTTTTCTCATTAACCTAGACAATGGATAGGATTCATTTTTTCCAATTTCCTGAACAACCAAAATTGGTCAGCTGGGAAGACAGGTGCAAATAACGTGCACATATACATGTGCACATAAATAATATATATCCATATACACATGCGTTGTTATGCATGCCTCCAGAAAAGGTTATTTTTGAAGAAATACAAAATAAAAATGTTCAGACAGGTTATAATTAACTGCAAAATTGAGTGTAAACTCTAACTAGATCATTAGTGGTACTTTTTATTAATGGAAACTTCAGTTAATACTTTACATTTATACAATATTCTTAAATCAGTTAAAAAACTCTGAGAATTATTGTTGTTTATGCGGAAGTTTTCCTTAAACAACCAATAGTTTATCCTATGAAGGCTCCACATTGACTCCCAGATCTTTGGGGAGGAAACTGCCTGCTCTTTTAAATGCTACAGCTCCTATTATGGAATCATTTTACAATGACTTTGAGGTGATCTGATTCCTGAAAGAGTGAAAAAGTCACTGTGAATGAGGGTTTATACTAATCCATTTATTAGTCATAGTCCGAGAATTTAAATGCCCAGAGACCGCTGTGTTGCTTGGATGCCTGAGGTCAGGTTAATTGCAACCACTTCAGATGTCTGCAATATAAATATCTGTTTCTGAGCAATTTTTCTGTACTTCTTGTATAGTTGGTGGAAAGAAACAAGAACTTTTGTGATAGAAATTGTCTAAAGTAGATTTCTGCATTAGGTCAGGCAAGGCCTCGTCTAGATTTCTGGGTATGCTTGTTTCCTTTCTTCCCTAACTTCCTGCTCAGGCTTGCAGCAGATGTTCTCGATTCTCCAGGTTTAGGCAGAGGATCAAGGGCTTCATAGTCAAGCAAACAATATGAATTTAATATCTTTCTGTTCGTCAGTGCCTGATCTTTGCCATCATTGGTATATCTATGGGGAATTATATCTATGCATGTTTCTTCAAGAATTATTCTCTCCACTACTGTCCCAATTATAAAAAACAATTTTGGCACAAACAATTGCACTATTTCTTACTGTAAAATGATCAGAAATTTGAACAATTTGTGGAGGATGTCTGATATAAACTGCACACTTTTATGTTGCCCGTAAAAACTGGAGGGTAAAAGGAATTTTGAAGGTGTTTCTTCAGCTTTATTTTTTTACAAATATGAGGCTATACAGTTAATACATACAGTAGTGGATCAAAGGTACTAGGAATTGCTAACCAAAGAGAATTTATTCTGCACATCATTATGTATTGATGTATATAAGTGACAAATAAAAATCACAATTTCAAAAGGTAAGAAAAAACAATCAGATATTCAAGAAAAAAATTATGCTGTCTCCTGTTACTATTCAAATGGAAAAAAAGATTTCTCTCCTAGGGAAAGCTGAGATGTTTCTAGCTTTATTCTTTTTTAAAAAATGCTGCTATGAATATATAAAAAATATATTAACAAGATTGTCATTTATGTCATGTACCACAAGCATTGCCTAGGTACGGGTTACAAAGCACTTCTTGTTTCAACTGAAAATAAAAATACTGGCATTATTTATACAGGTTATTGATTCACTAGCACTTGCAGCTTACTGTCAAATCCTGCCTGCAGTGTATAAAAAGGTAAACAAATACTCTTCAGACATGAATATTCAGGCAATAAACAGGTGAAGTTCAGTCATCTAAATTATTGAGGAAAAAAAATACAATTCCTAACCAAGATGAGAGCATTTTACTTTTTACTAAGGAGGGAGCATATGGGGATTATCAGAATAGACAAATAATCTCTTGATGTGCAAATTTAGGCAGGAAAAATACTCTCATAAGTGACTTCACATAATTTTAAGATTTCTGGGGGTATCTGTAGGTTATTGACTGAAACATTCAATTTTAGTATAGTCATTTTGATTCCTGATGTTCGAATCAAAACACTTGCATTTCTTACTAGAATTTTCTCTCCCTCTCCACTGGTCTATTTTAAAGGGTTCTTTTGACACTGCCATTTAATAGTTAGCATTTATTTTATTTTAGAAAACAGATTGAGTGATCTGAAACTGAGACCTTCATTGTACTGTTGGATAAACGTGACAAGTGTGATTGATGTTATTCATTGCTGTTTATTAAACTCTGAGAAGACTTAGAATGTGCTAGATTTTTTCCAGCTAATAAAGTAGAGATTAGCCTCATGTTGGACTACATAAGGGAAGACTGCTTAATCAGAAAGGTTGGCATGATGGTGTTAATTTTTTTTTTTTGTGAAAAAATTTTGATAGTTTTTTTATTAGATTTTATGAATGGCTTTATAATATATGTTCTAGAAAAAGGACTTATAGAGGGACTTGAATAAGGGATGGTATGCTTACAGACCACTGCCATAGTTGCTATCTTTATAGGAATTTCTGGAAGAATAACAGGAATACTTATGGGAAGCGACAAAATAGGAAACCAAGCTCTTTGGCTGGCAGAGGCAGAAGGTCACAAGTGCAGCACACACACCACACTCCCCAGGTTCACCAGCACACACTCAGATTCCTGAAGCACCAGCACAACCCCTCTGTCCGCCCTGACCCAGCATTCCTGCCTGGATTCTGGTGCCTCCTTACCCCCTTCATGAGTCCCTGACTCACTGGCTGGTCCCACTGGGTACTCACTGCAGACTCTGGCAGAGCTGATTTCAACCCTTACCAAATTGTATTTTATGTAAAAAGTATCGTGGTCCAAGAAGTATAAAACTGAGTCCTGATCAGAAATGTTTCAGTTTCTTCAGAAACTTGCATTTTTATGTAGCATTGGAGAAAAATTTAAAAACAATAGCAAAAACCAGTGAATTACTGAATAGGATAGTTGGGTTGCACACTCTTCCCTTGTCCCTGTGAGTCTGACAGGGATCAGCAGAAGTGGGGCTCCATGACAAGGGAGCACAAGCTGAGACTGTCCTGTGGGGTCTGAGCATGGTGGGCAGAGCCCAGGGCTGGTTACGGGGTCCATAGGCAGCCCCCAACATGGGAGGTGATAAACCAGGTCCAAGGTGCAGCCATGAGATCCAGTCAAGAGCAGGAGGAAATGGTGACACAGTCAGGGTTGGAGACAGGTACACCTACACTGTAGCTCAGGATAGGTTTGGGTGCCCAGACCTTGGCTTGTATGCACCCTCTGCATCCATGGACAGGAGTAAGGAGAGGTCCTGGGGAGACTGGGCAGGGCCACAAAGGCCAAGTTGTACCCTGGTGGAATCTGTAATGACTTTCTGCAGAGTATCTCAGTATCAACTGTGGAAATAAATAATAGTGTGGTCCCAAAAGAGCTGAAGATCTAGTGAATAAAGAAATATTCTCTTAAGTGGTCAAAACATCTTGAATTTCTTCATTGAGAGAAAATTAATTCATTGTTGAGAAAATTAATGTTTCAAATTCTTAAGCTAAACTCTTAATCAAAAATGGGTTTTGGTGGCTGGGGTTTGGTACATTGCCTAATTTGTCCAGCAATTTTTCTGGGAGTGTGTCCTGCTTTAACCCCAGCCAGCCACCGAGTACTATGCAGCTGCTTGCTCACTTCCCCACCAGCATGGTTGGGGAGAGAACTGGAACAATAAAAGGTAGAAAGCTTGTGGGCTGAGATAAAGACAGTTTAATAGAGAAAAGCAGAAAGCACACACAAAAGCAAAGAAAAACAAGGAATTAATTCACTGCTTCCTGCAGGCAGGCAGGTGTTCAGCCACCTCCAGGAGAGCAGAGCCCCATCACATGTAATGGGTAGACAAGTGCCCTCACTCCAAATGCCCCCCCTTCCTACTTCTGCACCCCACTTTATATACTGAGCATGATGCCATATGGTCTGGAATTTCCCTTTGGTCAGTTTGGGTCACCTGTCCTGGCTGTGTCCCCTCCCAACCTCCCATGCACTGCCAGCCTTCTCCCCAGCATGGCAGTACGAAAAGCAGAAAAGGCCTTGGCTCTGTGTAAGCCCTGCTCAGTAATAACAAAAACATCTCTATGTTATCAACCCTGTGTTCAGCACAAATCCAAAACACATCCCCATACCAGCCACTGTAAAAACAGTTAACTCTACACCAGCCAAAACCAGAAGATTGTTAGAGGAAACTTATCTTTCCCTACCTCTGCATGGCCATACTTTTCAGCCAAGTAACAAGTTCTTGAGCTAATTTTTTTCCCACTACAGTGGACTGGAAGAGGTAGGCTTCCCCCAAAGAGGATTCAGGCTGATGAAGTTAGGCACAGTCGTTCCCCATTGTTTGTCAGGCCAGTGTAGGAGATTTCCTTTATTGGGTCTACCTCCTAGTCTGTCATGGTCTGTGAAATCTGTCAGAAACTGTTCCACATTCCAGAAATGCCTTCAGCTTCTTAGAATTATTCGGAAAGTCCTCTGTCTTTTCTGTATGTATTTTACTTGTCTTTTTTAAAAAATCCCTTTGATTTTAAATAGCCAACCCCTTTTCTCCATCTTATTCCTGATCTTTTTAAACCAGTCATATTTTTCTGCTATATTGCTCTGCTAGATGAAAGTAGGTACCCCCTGAAGGGATTATGGCCCAAGGAAAAGTCCATGCTGGAGAAGGTACATCTCAAAGCATCTGTTGCTCTAGGAAAGTCAATGCCACAGCAGGTACACCCTGAAGTATCTGTCAGTGGCCATGCATTAATTCACTACACAGCAGGTGCACCCCTGAAGATACTGTGGACCTTGGATAAGGTCACACTGGAGCACGTACACCCCTGAGAGGTCATGGTGTACAGATGAGGTCATGCTGGAGCAGGAGCAAGGGTAAGAGTTCACTGCAATGTTAAACCCTATGGCCAGACCCAAAGGGATCAGGGTTGAAGACTGTAGTGGATATACCTTTAAATTGTTGTATTCCTTGATTAAAGATGCATTTCACAGGAAGTACTACAGGAAGAACCACCTGAACCAGTGGAAGATGAGCATCACAAGAAGCAGTACAAGTGCAGTAGTGACCCAACCTGAGCTCAGAGCGTGGTGGGGGGTTAATGGGGATGTACTGGATGTTGCCTTACCTATTAAACTGCCTTTGTTTCAACTCATACATTTTTTGACTTTTACCCTTCCGATTCTCTCCTCCAACCCACTGGTGGGAAGTGAGTGATTTGCTGTGTGGAACTGAGCTGCCTACCAGGATCAAGCTACAAGAATAGGAAAGAGCTGAACTCTGCTCTATATAAGCTGCACCATGAGGAGTCTGCAGTGGTGCAGTCAAGACTTATCCAAGAGAAGGTAGTTATATCATTTATACAGCTGATCAACCCCCTATTTCTGTGATACACAGTACTCTGATGTGGGACATACCTTGCCAACAAATTCCTGAGCAAATACATTGGCAGCTGAACAACAAACATTTACAGTTTTGCTGAATTCCCAGTTTGTAACTCTAACTAGTAAAAGAAGAAACATACAGCCAGAGATTAATTTTTTTCCTATGCAATTCATATACTGCTTTTTGCATCGTGCTTTACAGAATTTTTAGCAGTTTGTATGCCACAGTACTAATGAATACAGTATTAAATGACTATGAAAAGAAAGATGAATTTGTTATAAACAATTTATGTATTCCCAGCCTTTTAAATGTACTATCAGTACACTTTTTATTCATATTAATCCCTTCTAAAAGAGCCCTGAGACAATTTCTGCTCATTTGGAAAGACATATACTTACTTAATCAACTGTTGTGACTTCTTTTGAAGTAATGGTAGTGTTTCATTAGCAGCTAATTTCTTTAGACCTAGAATTACTCAAGAGATGATTATATAAAAGTGAGACTCCCTCGCAGTTGAAAGACAGTGCAATGGCAATTAAATCTCTACTCTCAGGCCTACTCTTTTATCTTGAAATGAAAACAATGAGACTATCCCCTACTCCACTGAATACTGCACTCAGAGTAGAGATATTTCTGGTGCCTCCATGAGCCGATAACACAAATGGTAGCAGTGTAAAACAGAAATTTGTCTCACCTCATTCCACTAAATATATACGTTGTAAATAACTGTTTATGGATATCTGTATCTTTCACTCCTTTTATAGTAGTTAATGGAGAGAAACAGGCACCTACAGAACATTTTTTTCTTACAGCTGAATTAAAGAAGTTCAAGGAGGAAGACTGAATACTAATCAACTGAAATTTTAACTTGTTTTCTGTCTTTGCCTTGAACCTCTATCTCTCCTGCACAGACAGCTCTGCCATGTAAGGAGTAAACCCTAAGAAGTATTGATATGGATTGCTTGATGTCACTTAGGATTAGTACCCAGACTTTTATTCAGCAGTAAAAATACAGAGACTGGAGTTAATCTCATCCTACAGCAGACGTTTAAACTTCAGGTAAGTGGGTTCAGTCTAAATGTATCTCTGCCCTTTTCTCTTCTGTTTGGCCATATGGGACATAGGGTGACACAACACATTTGCAGATGTGAAAAAGTCTGTTATGGACTTATAAGCATGCACTTTGGAACACATCCAGTTTTCCTAGATTTCTTGAGATAAATCCTATTTTATTTCTTCTTTTAGTGTCAAACTTCATTTCCTCAATAGGTGATTATTAGCTCTTTATCCTGTTTGCATTGAAGTATCTTTATTAAGGATGGGAGAAATCTAAAAAAGATATTTTTTTCCTGGGTTTTTTTTATTCTGTAAAATTTTTCTGTCAGACTGGCAACTTTTTGTGGGCAGTGTCCAATTATCTTTTGCTATTCTAACATTATTCATGCTCTTATTTGCAAAAGGTTAAGTATAGTTTATAAAATCATAGAATCACAGAATGCTGTGGGTTGAAGGGACCTTATAGATCATCTTGTTCTAAGGCCCCTGCCATGGGCGGGCACACTTTCCACTAGACCAAGCTGTTCAAAGCACCATCCAGGCTAGTACTGTACATTTCCAGGGATGGGGTGGCCATGGCTTCTCTGGGCATCCTGTGCCAGTTTTTCACCATCCCCACATTAAAAAATCTCGTCCTAATATCTGATCTAAACCTATTCTCTCAGATTAAAGCCATTCTCCCTTGTTCTATCACTACATGCATTTGTAAAAAGTCCCTTTCCATCTCTCTTGCAGCAACGCCCTTCAGGCACTGGAAGGTGCTATAAGGTCTCCCTGGAGCCTTTTCTTCCCCGGGCTGAAAAGCTCCAGCTCTCTCAGTCTGTCTTTGTAAGCAGAGGTACAGCAGCTCTCTAGAGAATTGTCCTCATGGCCCTCCTCTTGGCTCACTTCAACACAACCATGTTCTTCTTAGGTTGGGAGCCCCAGTGCTAAACAGAATACTCAGGTGGGGTCTCAGCTGAGCAGAGAGGCCCTTTTGGCCAAATGCTTTTGATGCAGCCCAAGACATGGTTGGATTTCTGGGCTGCAAGTGCACGGTGCCAGGTCATGTTGAGAATATCTTAAAGCTAATACAAGAAGGAACTGATTGAGTTATACAGGCATGTATGAGCAAAAGCGTGAGTGTGAGGAGGGAAATTAACTATAAAATTCTCAAGACCTAGGGCCCATTCATAAATTCAGAAAGTATATCCCATTTAAAGAGAAAAGTGAATTGCACTACTTCAGGGATACAACAGAAATATTTGCTAGGAATTCTCATCAGAAGTAACCTTGATACCTTTTGCACTGTAGATGCTTAATATTAGCTGCAATAAATCCCTCTCATTCTCTTCAGTTACAAAGGAAGCACTATTTTAAATAAGCCCTCATTTAATATTGGTCTTCAATTCATTCAGAAGCGTGCAGTTCAGCTTGCTTAGTTCTGTCTGCAAAAGATAATTACAAGGATGTGAATCACTATGTTTTCAGCTGAGTCAACCACCCAAACTAATAAGCCTTTTAAGACATTCTCATGAGCAGGTTTTAATATCTGAATACAGCTAATAGATATGTCACATTTCAGTCAGATGAGAAAAACCATAGCAGCTCTGCACAGGAGTTGCTTTGTGTCTTTGTTCCTGCCACCCCGAATATTAAGAAGACAACCTTGATCATCTGTTCCAGCTATGCTGAGTTTGAGAGCAGCATGGAAAGAACAGTATGGACTAATGAGACTTTGAAATCCTTTCATGCTTTTCTGAGCTTGTAAATACCCCAGTCAGCTATGACCTATCATGAATTAAATTAACCTTAAGTCTGCAGATAAATCCTGTCCTGTTGTTTGTCCCTGGAAGACCACTCTGTGCTAGACACTGAAAGCTGTGAAATGGAAGCTTATGAACAGAGCCAAATTTTCTCTAATTTTGGGCTGCTTTGTCATAATGAACTAGCAAGAAGCAGAGCCCCAATGAGAACTATTAGAGCCTTCACAATACAGATATTCACATCTGATAAATTTTTTCCATGCAAATACTACTGTTATTGTCAAGACTATTTTAGACAGGTTTCAGGAAGTTAACTTCCTTTCGTACTCTGCAAAAGTGAGTGGTAAAGACAGGCATGTACTATTCATGATACACTTATTGTGGGAATTCTTGAAGGGTTTTAGGGCTATTAATTTTTCTGTGCTCAGACAGGCAACAGATTCACTATGAAAACCAAACAAAAACAGCTTCTGAGCTGCTCATATTCAGGACCATCCTCACTACTGAAGTTAGGGAAAACCTACTTTAATTTGTCTATATAGCTTGAAGGTTAAGATGAGATAAACCTGCCTGATGGTAAGTATTTGTCCACTAGGAAAGTGCCACAAAATGAATTTTGTGTCATGGCTACCACAATAAATCCTGGCCTAATAGCAAACCTATGAATTTGTGGGAGAAGAAAAAACAACAAACTAGGGTTTATTCCATATCCCTGAACAAATGGTATGTGTCTGAAAAATGTCTGTGAAAAAATGATCCACCAGTATGCATTAACTGGATGTGGCCAGCTGGGCCAGGTGTTCAGGTGCTTGCCATAGACAGATACAGTCAGATTTCAGGTTCTTACTCTGACTAATCTAGAGAAAGAATCTGAAACCTTTGGGCATACACTATTCAGAATAGAAATCTGCTCATTTCTTCCAGGAAAGCTCCTCAGCATTGTTTATATAACTAAATAACCATGGAACCAGGAAGAAATAGAAAGAAGAGGGTTTTTAAAACTTGGTGGTTAGCATGTGCAATCAGACTGTGAGAGAAATAGACTTTCTCTCAGCTCAAATGAGTCTCCAGGGAGCAAAAGTTGAACTGGAGTTTTCTGGGTTTCAGCTCATGTCTGTACTATCACAAAGCTACTGCTTTTTATTTTCAACATTTCATCAAAGTGAAACTTTCTGACAAGGTATTTCTTAAACAAATTCCCTACTTGTTTGACAGTAAGTGACCTTAAGCACTCAAATGTACTAAAGTATGCTTTAACCCAGTACTTGGGAGTCTTCCAAAGATCATTGAATCATAGAATGGTTTGGTTTGGAATAAGCCCTAAAGATCATATTGTTCCAACCCCCCTGGCCACAGGCAGGGACACCTTCCATTAGACCAGATTGCTCAGAGCCCCATCCAGCCTGGCCTTGAACACTTCCAGGGATGGGGCCTCCACCACTTCTCTGGGCAACCTGTTCCTGTTTCCCTCTGCCCTCAGAGTAAAGAATTTTTTTCTAATATACCATTTAAACCCACTCTCAGTTTAAAGCCTTTCCTCCTTTTCCTATCACTACATGCCCTTGTAAAAGTGTATATTCCTCCGTGGCTACCTGTCACTCCTTCTCTTTTGTGTTTGAATTTGTCCAGGAGCTCCGTGTTGATTCACACAGCCCTCTTTGGTGTTTTTGCCTGACTTCCTCTTTANTCTCTGGGCAACCTGTTCCTGTTTCCCTCTGCCCTCAGAGTAAAGAATTTTTTTCTAATATACCATTTAAACCCACTCTCAGTTTAAAGCCTTTCCTCCTTTTCCTATCACTACATGCCCTTGTAAAAGTGTATATTCCTCCGTGGCTACCTGCCACTCTTTCTCTTTTGTGTTTGAGTTTGTCCAGGAGCTCTGTGTTGATTCATACAGCCCTCTTTGGTGTTTTTGCCTGACTTCCTCTTTATTGGAATTCATCACTGCTGAGCTTGGCGGAGGTGATCCCTGAATATTAACCAGCTTTCTTGTGCAGCTCTTCCCTCCAGGGCTTTACCCCATGGTACTCTAATAAGCAGGTCCCTGAAGATGCCAAGGTCTGCTCTCACAAAGGCCAGGGTAGTGAGCTGTCTGTGCATATTTCTTTAACTCCTCTTTTTTATTTACCTCACTACATGTGTCTGCATAGAAGCATTTATGCTGGGCTCCTGATGAAGCCGACTCACTGGCTGGAGTGGCTGGAATTCCTTCATGCAGCTCTCCTGTTGACCCCTCTCCAGGCTAGGGGCATCTCTTGCTGTCCTGGCATCAAACTGGTATGAGTGGGATGGCCTGAGGTTCCCCTGCCCAGTGTGTACTAAACGTGTACTGGATGGGCATTGTTTTTATTTACTGCTGTAAAATGCGTGCTTTATGATTTTGTGCCAAATCTGTTGTATCAGGAGCACTTCCCCAGACACTGGGAAAGATTTCTGGGCATATTTGAGTATAAATATTCACTGCCAAATGAAAATAGGATAGAGACAGAGCTTGAGTACTAGACCCTGATCCCCAACTGCCTTGGAGCCTTCCAAATGGCTACTTCCTATGAAGCTCATGTATAGGTGGAGCAAGCACTAAGCTGGCCTGAGTCATTCAGTTGCACTTGCATCAATTTCTGGTTCTCTTTTATTAGTACAACAAAGGTAACCCTCAAGCAATGTTGGTTATAAAACCTGAAATCTTCTTTGAAGACAAGTATTGGTTCAGTTGGTGGAGATTTATGCAACTCACTTAATGCAGAAAGAATAATTATTAAAGATTGGATTAAAGGTTCCTAAACCCTAGAGAAAAAGCCAGAAGATTAATCTTTTAAGGTTCAATCATCTCTGTTAGTATATGTTTTCATTACTTCTCAGTGCAAACTGTGTTTAGAAACTTACTAAGTTCTTTTCAAAGGTCTCTTATGTGCTTTAGTTCAATAGTTCAATAGCTCATTTCTCAGTCAGTCTTTCTATTTTTCTTTTGGGGTGTTTCTCTAATTATAGAATCAGTCTTTGAATTTTTGTGTTCTTTGTGTGTATGATGAGAACATTTTTCAAATCAATTTTAGACTTCTCTTGATCATATTAAAAGACTTCATTACACTGGTCATTGTAAAATGGATTTAGCTCTAAATCTTCAATGATGTCTATTCAGAAGTACTTGCATATCATTGCTTGTCATCTGTCAGCTAGGTCCCAGTTTGTCTGAAGAAGAATAAAATATTTTCTTAAATTGAAGCAAAACCCATTTGTAGCTATCAAGCCATATTTTTGTACAACCCCAAACACACATTACTGAGATCAGGTTTCTTTTCTCTGAAGTACCTTTGCTAGAAGAGAAGTAAACACTTTCACACTGGAGAGTTCTTAGAGTTGGGTAATTTTCTATTCACATACTACATGCCTATCACTGGGAGGTTAGAGAGTTCAGACTGTTAGTACTTGTTCTCAATGAAAGATTTAACAAAAGACAGAGATTAAAAGTAGAAGGCTTATTTTTCCTTGGCTCAAAAGCAGTGTAGTAATTTTTGCTTGATTTTTCTCTAAAACACTTGTAAATGTTTTAATTTGAGTCTTATTATGAGACAGAGAAAATCACCTTATTTCATCCTGTCTTTGGGCAAAATCCCAAGCTATTAGAAATTAGTAAACACACATGCTTCAAATATGTCCAAAAGATTTCCCTGAAGAATACACATCCAGGATGTGTCATGTTCTTCTATGACTTTGCACTACTGCAGTAGTCCCTTACCTACTTTTTGGTGAATTTCGCCTTTCTCAAAATGTAAAATAAAAATGTTTTTTCCTATGCAGCACCTAGCTTCCTCTTGTCAGGAATTTTATATGAGACACTTTAGGTACACATGGAGGTGTACTGCTGTAATCTGACAAGTTCCATAAAAAGGGAAGAATTGGAAAGTATATGACTTAATTGTTAATACTGATTAAAATAACCCTAAGGCAGCTCTATTTTGCATCAGAAGTCAAACCAAACCCAAAGATAATCAGAGTGCAAGGGTGATTTAAAATTCCACCTCTGCAGAGCTGCGTTAACAGTGTTATGATGCACTTCTGGAGCTTCCTTAACTGTTTTCCTTGAATTTTTTTTCTTGGTATTTTTCTAAGATACAGCTGTTTCCTGCAAATTACAAACACTTTTAAAACTTGTTAAGCATAGTTTATTTGGGCACTTTTTGTGTGTAATCTATTCAATGGCCTGTAGAACATTCAAATATTAAATACTAGAAAACAGACTGCTTTCCCTTACACTTTCCCAGACCGGAATCTGGGAAAGTATGCATTTGCATTCACCTCAAAAATATGAACTATCTTCAAGACCAAGCTCTGATTTTTCATCAGTTTTGTTCACAGCCCCAGAAAACAGTTTGAGACAGAAGCACATTGGGATGACCTATGTTCTCTAATTTCATATGCTTTTTTTCATACAGGATTGCATTTTCATAGAAATAAAATAAGGGAATATTATACAGTAAGGGAGCATTTCAAATCACTGCATATCCACTTCCCAGTGCACCAAGGCAGGTGCACTTATTCCGTATCCACACGTTTTCAGTCTTTGCAGAAGTGTAGTATAATTTCAGGAGAACAGAGCATTCTGACACAGGAGAGGTTTTTGGTGTTTTGGGGCTCTGGGTTTTTTGTGGTTAGACCAGTGTTCTTGGAAGACAGTGTTGTAGAGGCAAATCTCCTTAGGTTCAATTATGGCTAAAATTCAGAGCAAATGCCCTGATTAGAGCATTACTCTGTAGGAGATGGGTACCCCAGCTATGCTGTAAGCTGGTAGAGACACTCTGCATGTATCTTTTCAACTGAGTCCTTTGTGGTGTCTAGGCATAAGGATACCCTTTCTTTTCCTGGATCCCAAAAGGGCTTTAAAAAGATGGATGTGTCTCAACACTCAGCTCAGATAAACTGCCAGTAGTTGCAAAAAAGTGCACTATCAGTACTTCATATCTTTAAGGGAACTTTTCCCAACAGCTTTATGAAACTCAAGCACAGGATCAGAGTTACTCTCTGGCACAGTGCTATGCTCAGACTTCCAAGCTGAGTTTAAGGTGCATGCTAAGCATTTGCCTTCTCTGCCTTGTAATATGGATATTTCTGAACTGTTAAATAAAAAAGGATCAGAAGGGAATTCAAGGACTAAATCCAATAAAGTTCAGGGAAGGGCTGCAACCCCACCTCTCTCATGCTGACCTTGGAGATTGGTTAAGTACATTTTGGGGTGGAGCCATAAATAGGGATTTATCCTTTTAGTTTTCTCAATTCAATACCTGAATCCTGAAATAATATTGTAGTGGCAACTACGTTATTACCTTAACATTCTGTTGGCTTGAAATTTATCTAATATGCTATAAGTTTGTGTTGACAATTGATCACATACTTCTATACATTATTAGACTTTTTAACTTCTTATATCACAAATAATATTATTTTAAATGTATACCCAGGAAAAATATAGTATAACAAAATAGCATGCTTCAAGTTATATTTCACAGAAAGCTAACATTTTGTTTAACAATCAGACTTTGCATGGTTTTCATGCGTTTCTTAAGCAGTGCTTTAGAGGAAAATATTGTTTTCTTATTCAGTGATTTTATAACTTCATAAAAGTTAATCTATAAACTATAAAATTAATGTATTTACTCTAAATGTAATGTATGTATTTACAGGTATTCTTGCAAAGATAATGACCACGACATTCATCATTCTATATCTTTTATTTGATTATTTATGCTATAGCTGTAAAAAAACCAGTTTAGTGGGACTTTAACATCCTTAGAACACAAACAATAACAAACGTCAATGTGTTTTACTTATGAATGAAACACTTACCAAATATTCATCGTAATATTCAAGCATGCTTCAAAATGATTGACTTGAGATTTTTCACTGTGAAAAATTGACAAGGTATCTGAGGAGCTGGAATGTGTCCACTGTTTCATAAACACTTACAAATTAATTGAGAAAGAATGGTTACAATTTTTTCTTTAACGTGTAGAATTTAAGTCCGTCAAAAACACACAGTAAAATCAGTTCATGCAAACCTTTATTTATTAATAAACACTTTATGGTTTTCCATAAGCTACTCTTGAACAGATCAACAATACAGTTTTAGTTGTAAGGCTCATTGTATGTGAGAACACAGACTTAAGGTGGAAAGGTTTACGTAAGATCCACAGAAGCACATAAATTAGGAATATTTTGTAAAATGATGAGGGATTGTTGACAGATGGGGGCCCATCCTGGGGTTCATATCTCTAGAACCCATTACTTCTCTTACATGTCTATAATTAAAGAGCGTAATTTGGCTTTGAGATGACATGCCTTGCCTACGTGGCTACTATGAGATACCTCCCATGGCAGGATCATAATATATGTTTATAAGAATTAAAATAAATGCTCTGATTGCTCTTAGCTCTCCCCAAAAGCTAAATATCAGGATTTGAATGAATAACAAACACACTGTCAAGGAAATGCCAGAGCAAAGACACATGTTTTACATCTGTCTTGGAAAGTTACAACTCCCATATTCTTTTATAACTCCAAGTGGAACAATTCAGAATTAAGGGTAAAACATGAAAATTATCTGCCAATATATGTCAGATTTTGCTCTATGACAGTAGTTGAAATCTGTCCCCTGACTCAACTTGCAAAGGCACATAATTAAAAAATCACATAAAGCACATAATTAATAAATTAGTTTAATTTCCTCATGAATTTCTTATCTTTAAAGGAATTAAAAGTTAAACAGTGCATAATAATTATAGTTAACTGCAACTCCATAAGCAAATAAGCAGCTTTTAGATTAAGTAAACTCTAAAAGGTCTAGACCAGTTTTCACGTGAAATTGCACTCAGCAGTCATCATGGTATTCAGAACATTGTGATTGATTCAGATTTTTATTTATCCCATAGAAATGCTGATAGCTAGACTCTGCCAGAGAATTAAAACGCCCTTCAATATTACAATAGATTTCTAACTAAAAGGCAGTCTGATTTTATTAAGAATGCTTGTTACAATACACAAAATCTTGATACATTCTGTGTAATTCAAATCTTCGAAGTTACTTCAAGAAGTGATGACTGTGGTGTGCGAACAACATTCAATCAGAAAAAAATTCGCTCAATATATTAATTACAAGAATAAAGAGCATTTAAAACTTTCATGAAAGAAGAGAGAGCAGTAGATAAAGACAATCTCTGTTGCTGAAAATGTTAACTCAGAGTTTCATGCATGTAACAAAAATGTTAACTTAGAATTTCATGTATATAGAGAACTAGCTGCGAACTATAAATGAACACTGTGCTGAAGGGTAATGCTTTCAGATAGATACAGTGGTACAGAAGAAGAGTCATTAATCACCCCTAGTATATTTAGCATTTAAAGCCTTTATGGGTGACCTGGAAAGA
Source organism: Daphoenositta chrysoptera (assembly GCA_013397915.1). Taxonomy (NCBI): domain Eukaryota; kingdom Metazoa; phylum Chordata; class Aves; order Passeriformes; genus Daphoenositta; species Daphoenositta chrysoptera. The sequence goes on along the minus strand of VZRO01005551.1, from coordinate 164,799 downwards.
CACTAAATGTCATGCCATCAAAATAATTGATGACGAAAATTTGCAAACTTTGTTCAAAATGGTGAAGGAGTACCGAAGGATGTAAACGGAAAATACAGACAGTGAATAAAAGAAATCTGAGTTTGTTCTTCATCTATTCTGTGGCTCTGAAGCTTTTGGCTGGACTTGACTTTTGAATGGCACCTTTCTCAGCTATGTTCTTATACAAATTAGGAGAAATTATGACATGCTCAGTAAAGTGTGAAACCATAGGAGGATGTAATGGACATTATCTAAATTGTCTTCTAAACACTGCATTTGTTCTCTAATGCTCAGTTAAATCTATGGGATAGGCATCTTGTTAGTTATTTTGATTTAAACATTGTCAAATAGGACTGATTATGTTCGTACAGAATCTTTGAAGGTGGGCAAATACAAATGAAAGGAGAAATTAGTAGGAAGCAGTTAAATGAAAATTCGTAAAAGCTGGCTTCTATCAGTAGGTAGGTAAATTTACTTTTGAGACTAAAGAACAGTGGAAGTTAACTAAGAATAATAATTATAAAGCAGGGCAATTTCTTAGTGCATTGCTGATATTTAAAGAATACCAATAATTTCAATTTAAACAATGCGTAATAATTGTAATTGACTACAAGATAAGCAATTTTTAACGTAAATAAACCAGTTATATCTTAAATGCTTGTGATTCTTTTTCTAATATTCTTACCAAGGAATTTTTTACAGTTTCACCTTAATACCTCACACAGTGCATTTCATGTTTGATCATTTGTTTGAACCTCCTCAAAATCAGTAGAGTTCCTTAAAAGATGTCAAGACCCATCTACAGAGAACTGATTAGAAGGGTAGGCCCTAACTTACAGGTAATTGGGCATACATGCCATTTTTTCAGTTTTATTTTACTTCCATTTAAGTCAGCAAGACCAGTAGAGGACATTTTGTTACATTTATTTTACACATTTTGTCTTCTGGTTTAAAATAAATCTGGATGTTAAAATAATTTCACTGCAGACTCTATCAAAACAAATACTAAATCAAGAATTTGGTCTAACAGGAAAATATAACCATAATAGACCCAAATGCACATGGCTAATAACTGGAATCAGGTGATATTTAAATAACATTTTATTTATGAATTGTGAGAGAATTGCCCCTGAGATTTCCACCAGTTACCTTCCCGAGATGTTCACCAAAAAAAACGTATGGAATAAATGCCACTGAAAACCTCTAGCCTGCCAAGAAGACTGGATGAATTAAGACTTGTTAAGGATCAGCACTTTGAACTAGGTTTGTTTTGGGTAGCTTTTTTGACATACAGGAGCTGTTAGGTTTTATATTTACGGGTGAAGTTATCATGCGGTCACTTCTAGTCCACAAACTAAACTTCTCTGTTAAATTTTTTTGGGAAAAAAAGGAAGCTGTATTTGCATAGAAAACATATCTGTAAACAGTAAAGATTATGTCTCATTAGTTTCCACCCCTGCTCTTCTTAGAACTGCCCAAAGTCATCTGTTATTGCACAGGCTTGAAAAATTCAGCTAATGGAAGAAGGTTTTGCTTAGGTACCCATTGAATGTGCAAATATGTATATGGAAATCATAGACTTCACAGCAGATAGACTCTAATAATTGGTATAATGGTTTTCTTTTACTCTCAGTGATAAACTGCTGTGGTTTTTTGTTTTTTTTTTCTCTTCATGTATATAGCCCAGAAGTGGGGAAAAGGTTTCTATTGTGTTTTTCCCCCAAACATTTTCTTGTACTGAATTTATAAAACAAGCCTTGAGTAAGTTTTTAAATGTCACAAACTCATGAAAACCTGATTTATAATGAATGGTGATATATTTTAAACTGTAGCAACATGTCATCTTGGATCCTTTTAAACCTCTTAAGATTAAAGCATCTTTTGAATTATTTTATTGCATTTTATTGCATTAAAAAGAAGTGCCTAATTATTTGGTTATTGTCTAAATAAAGCAGATTCAAGATGTCGATTCTCCACTGCCTACACGTTATTTTATCATCTGTTGTCATATGAAGCACATCAGGGATATAATCTCTCTGATTATTGCTTTACAAAGTGTGATAACACCAAGTCCCAGAATCTGTTCAGCCAGAACGGATCTTTCATTTTCAGGATATAATGCCACCTTGTACCTCAGTCTTCAGCCTGGGAGGTAGCTTGTACTGCTCCTAGATCTGTCTTGACTCAGCCAGCAACTCAACTGTTTGGTGACGGTGCAAGCTGTTGCCTTTCTGCTAAGACAGCTGTTTGATTCAGAGAATATTACCTCTTTCTGGTTTGCTGCAAAGGTCGAGGTTGGCTTGGCTCACCTGAGATTTAACAAGGCAGTTTAGCTTTCCAGGGGAATGGGAGAGAAGCACTCATGCAGGCAAGGATGGGCTTGGCTGAGGAGTAGTAATTAGAGATGTGTTTCCACTGATACAGTGACAAATCAGAAAAAGGAACTTGGACCCCTCAAGTCCTGTTATGAAAGTAGCTTGTAATTCCTTCATTATCAGTGCATCCTGTGATGTTGATATTTTAGTATTTTAGAGATGCTTTGAGAATAAATAAGCTACTAGAAATAAAAGTAGCGTAACAGTCATGGTTTCAATGGCAGGGTGTGAAACACTGACTTCAGCTTTTTGGAAGGACTAAATTGTACAAAAGGAGTATGTTCTCCCGTGTTCTCTGAAAGTGCTTGAAGGGAATAAGCTACACAATTGGAAATTACATAAATCTGGTCCTTTACATTAGTATTTTCTGTCTTCAGTTCCTTTACCTATAAGCATTTTCCTTTGCAAGATACTAATTCAGAATCATTCTCTGCAATGCAACACTGCTGTGGCTTTTTTGCATTGCCAGGACTTGTTCCAGAATTGTTCTGTGGTAAAGCTCTCTGCAATTTTTCTCTTTTCTTTGTTTCTACTGTTGCATACCACATTAGTTCCTCAGCTGCTCAGAACAGGGATAAATCTCTGTCTCACAACAGAGTATCACAATTACTTCCATTATGGTCCCTGTCAAGAACTGAATCTAAAGATTTTTACAGTGTATGAGCATGCACAGACATAGTAAAGATGTTAGTGGCACATGCTTACACTCTGGTACCAGTGCCCAACATAAAATGAGGATTATCTGAAGCAAAAAAGATAATGCTACATAAGGATTTGCTCATATTTTTGGTTTGATAATTGAGATCTGTGTTATGGTTTTATACAGCCCTTACACATGGCATTACAGTCTGAGGAGCCAATGAAGATCCTCAAAGGCACTAAGCTTGTATATCTCTCAAAGCCACAGCAGAGGCTTGACTGCCAGAGAACATTCTTTTCACAAACCTAGGCTGTCTTGAAAAGAGGAAAGCTAGCACTTCCTCTTAATTACAGCTTTACAGTAGAGGCATAAAGTGAATTTTGGCCAGCCACTGAAAATAAAGTCAATACAGCCAAAAGTTTCTGGGCCTCCTTGTCTCTGTACTTCCTTGCAAGTGAGACACCTATGGTGATCAGCTGAAAACCTCTCCAACCTCTTGGAATGTGTTGATAAGTTTAGTTTACTGAACAAAAGCTCCCATTGCCATCTCACACCCTCTGGCACCCAGGCTGTGCACATGGCATGGTGCACAGCACACAGGGTGCTTGTGAGACCTGTGCCCTGCTGAGTACCTTCTGAAGTCTAGGTGAGAATAGAGACTTATTAAGGACAGTGTGCAATACAGAGGAGTTATCATGTTTGCAATCTTATCCTTTTCATCTTCTGCCCTTGTGACCTGGAGAGCACTTCTAAGTGAAAGAAAAGAAAAAAAAGAAAAGACTAAAAAAACATCTACAATTTGACATTCATTGACTGAAGGAGGTGAAAAACAGACATCAGAGCTGTCCAGTCTACCTCCTATTAATATTATCCTATGCCCAGGAATATAATTTAGTTTAAGAAGAACAATGTGTGTAGCCAGAGGCATGAAGAAGGGGAATCTGTTGCAGACACAGGAATACATTGTGTGGAAATGTGAGGAAGGAAAGAGAGGTGGCTGGAAGAGAGATGGGCAGTTAGAGGTAAGTGGGCCTTCAGGAATGATGCTTATTGACAACATGACCACTGATCTGAACGTAAATGGTTTTATTTACTTTAAAAACTTGCTCTTTGATTAAAAGACCTTCTCCCCTGAGTTACAATAGTGGAGGCATTTTTAATACATCAGCTTTCCCCCTTCCCTGTCTGTGTAGTTACCTTGATAAGTCTTCCATCATGAATGGTTAGATTCATTGCGTTCTTTTAGACTTCCATTTGCCAGTAGGGATTTTTAGAGACAGGTATATTCATAACTGTCTGACAGAGAGAATACATTATAGTAATAGCTTAAAGAAGCATAAGGAGTATCTTTCCATCTGAAGTTATGTAAAGGAGTCTTCATTGTTTATTTGTTATTGATTTAATAAATTAATAGGATTATTTAAATTGTTTATTAGACAAAAAAACTTTAAACCTTTGAGCCTTCGGGCAATTTTTCCATGAGCTTGTAAGTGTTACAGAGAAACATTTCAGTTTATTACCGAGGGAGCTTTTTCTTGATGTCAAGTCTGCACTGAAAGTGAAGAATTAGACAGTTGCTGATATATCTGGTTGTATTCATGTGTTGAGAGCTATTCTAGGGCTGGTTGTGTAAAAATGTGTTAGAATGAAGCTCCATTTTCCTTTTAATCAATATTACAGAGCCTTTCTATATAAAGAAGTTAAAATGCATTTATACATTTAACAGGACTTTGGAAATACCAACCTGCAAAATGCTGTTACACCATACTCATAGCACACACACCACCCCCCAAATCACTGTTTTTATCAAGCTGCAGAACAGTGAAGAAGTAGCAGCACTGGGATATAAACAAAAGAGGCAACTGTGCATTTCTGTTACCTGTTTGTAAGATCAATAGGAAAGAAGTTTGAGGGAAGTATATGGTGCTTATCCTACTGGCACAAGATTTTATATAAGATATTTCTCCTTTGAAAACTTTTAGGATGCCCTGCTACGCATGTTTTCCAGAGGAAACACTTAGATTGAAGGCTTAATTTAATAGGCAGTACATTTGGAAGAGTCTCAAGAAACAGAAATAAACACATATATGAAAAAGTTTGGGTTTTTCCTTGCGAGAAGTGTAGCTGATATATATTTGTGTTTATTTCTGTTCTTACATCTTTGACTCTTAGGATAATTTGAGTGTCATTTTACCCATAACAGTAGAAAGAAGCATTAGCACAAGGAAGAAGACAGTAGTCTCTTGTGCATGGCAAAGTACGTGCTGTTCCTTTGCTGAACAAGAAGCGTAGCATGATTGTGAGTCGTGAATGCAGACTGAAGCCATGTGCTGCATAATGCTCGCTTCTTGTTTTCTGCACATCTCTGCTTAGGAAGCAACGAAGATTGGTCCTGTCCTCCAGGTCAACAAATATGTGTTTTAGATACATAACAGAAAACATACCCTCAGATTGAAAATGTTAATGTGAAGCAGCTACTTAATTAATTGCGTAATTGTCCATAAGTGATTGGTAACCGTCTCTGCTGTTAATGGTGCTTTTAGTATTCATCTTGCACATAAAGCAGTAGTGGATTGGGTACAACGGAATGTTTTTAATGGTTTTGTTATCTGCAGCGAACAGCATTTTCTGCATAGAAATACGGACTCTTCAAAAGGGAGAATGTAAACTAGTTAGGACATTATTAACTCTCAGAGTACTGCAGAAGGAATGAAAGGGGAAAAATAATCAAGGTAATAAAAAGTGTGTCAATTAGAAAATTATTCAGGAACTGAGAATCAAGGTTTGGGCAAACTTCAGCCTAAATAAAATGTTAAGTGGCTTCTAATTTTCTGAAAATAAATTACCTGTTTCTAGTATAATTTTTAATTAATAGAAATGTAAATAAACACATGAAGTAAAAAACATCATGACGTTCTTCACATATTGCACACAGGACTGCCAAGCCAATTTAACGTGTGGTTGTAAGAAGGACAAATGGTATATAAAATAACTGAGATGTATTGTTTCCATGGGTTAAGTCTTTCTATCCATAGTGTGGGTTATACTTTTCTCACTACTGTGTAATCATCAGTCTTGTGAAACGGAAGGAAGGAGATGGTTTCATTCTCCATTCATTGTTATCTCTCTCTGGGTGACGCAGAACCTCCACAACCTGTAACACCGAAAACAGTGTTTTATCTCATGGTCCCTAGAAAGAAATTATAAAACTTAAAGGATATGACAAATCATATAAAGCTGTATAACTGAGAATACTGAAAGCAATCCACGATCAATGCTGAGGTTGAAATGGATATTCACAGTGAAAGTAGATAAGAAGTGTTGAGAAAATGGGCTCTCTCTCCTGAAATAATAGCTAGGAAACTCATAAACAATGCAGAAACTCCTATGCATTTTTTTTGGTGCTCATATCTCTGCCTGTCATTATAGTGTTGTTTTTCATTTCAAGTCAACTATGCAAACTACTACATTAATTGTCTTTACATCCGTTTTAAACAGTTCAGAGATCCCAATTAAGATGCACAGTGAAGAACAACTGAATTAATTTATGGTTTTTTTTAATAGAGGGTGTTTAAATGACCAGATAAAACTAAATTAATATTATTTTGTTAATGCAATTAGTTGGAGTTTCACCTTAAGAGTCTTTTCAGCCTCAGCGGATGTCCTTGTAAGCTACATGGGAAAATTCAGTGTAAACTGATAGACATTATAAGTGCCATTAAAATTAATGGAGAATTGGCATATCACACCTGCTGATGATTTCTTTGATAAACAGATTAAAAATTCTCTATTTGATCCCTTATGATTTGGTTTTAGTCTCTCAGATCATTCTATGCAATCTCTTCACTCTTTTCTGTTATGTTCCATGCATACAGTCCATACTACTTTACCATCCTCAAAGCAAAGCTGTCTTCTTTTGTCTGAAATAAAGTATCAAATCCATAATAAAACACACATATGAAGATAAAACTCACCAATACATATAGAAAATAGCTAGTGATATACCTTGTCCATATTTTAGTCTTTTGACATTATTTTTTTTCCCTGATCCTAATAATTCTTACTATTCTTTTGTCAAAGTCTAGAAAAGACTCAGTTTTTTCTGAGTAGTCATGGATTATCTGCAGAATGACATACATGCAGTTTCTTCATTGGCATATGGATCACATGTCCTAGTCTAGATTGTTAACTTTGTCCATCCTGTCTCAGTGCATTAGTTAGATGCTGCATTAGTTATTCAATATTCACAAAGATCTGTAGGCACCACTGGTTTTTTTAATCCTTCAATTTTTATTGAATAGCAGTTTGGGTGTTTGCATTTCTTTTAGGTTTGCATTTCTTTTAGGTTTGCATTTCTTTTAGGTTTGTTTTTTTTTTCACACAGGTGAATTAGCTGGTTTTATCGCAGATTGAATTCTCTTATCCTGTACAGATTGATGAGGTCTCTACTTAGTTTATTGAAATGAATTTCCTATTTATTATCATTGGAATTTCTTAAAGTAAAGGCTGCATGGGATCTTAATAATTATTACTATGAGACAGAGCTGTGTTATTACGTATTCTATGAATTAAGTGTTAACAGATATTTGGGTATTTATCTGCTTCTTAAAGCTGTGGAAACTTGATGCCAAAATGTCTATGCAGATTTTGACCTGCACTCTGTTGCATTATTTCTCTGTTGTCTGAATTCTTTCAAAGCTGAATAATCTAATTTATTTTATTACTGTATTGGAGTTTCTCTTTTACACCTGCAATCTGTAATCCCAGTCATTAGCCATGACATTATAGAAAACCATATGTCATTTCTCTGCTGAATACTTTCTTTAATCGAGGGGTTGGTCTAATATTTTATCATTTTAATAGCTTTTGAAAGTTTGCAGGCAGTTTCAGGTAATGCTGTTCTTTCTTACAAGAAAAAATATTATATATTTGTATGCTGACTGGTTAGTCCTAAAGCAAAGCACAATAGCAACTGCAAAAAGGCTTTTCTAAAGAACAGATAAACTTTCCAAGGGAGTATCTGATGACCTGCAGTCATTAGAATATTCATTAACTCTGCCTACTTCACCACTGTAAATTGAGACACTTTAAGTAAGTTGTCATAGATTCCCCATATAATCAATGAAGGAATGGATAGACAGTGAGAGGATGTCAGAGGAGAACAGTCGGAGATCTATGAGAGAGCTCTCATAGAGAGTTCATTTATGACTTCATCAAAGGGCTAATAAATTCAATGGCAACTAGTGAAGCAGCTGAACAGACAATTATAGCTGGGATGCTACCCAGAGGCTCTTTAATCAGTCTGTCCTTTGTATCTATTTTTTAAAGATTCTAGTTCTTAAATATCCTTTCTCCGAAATAGGACTGTGTACATGAATATATGCAAAATTTCTTGTTTATTGGAACTGTCTGTATCTACCAGTTTCATAATGAAGGACATGTCTGGACAATGTTGATTTTTAAAATTTAATTTCTTTTTTTTTTTGCTGTCATAGTCTATGTTTACAAATGTCCTATCAAAGAATGAGATTCAAGGCAACTTTTAAAAAGAGATAGAAAATATGAGACACATTTAAAACCAAATATTTTCCTGTATAGGCTTTATAACAGAATGTGCTTCCCAATCTCTTGTCATATCACTGCCATAAGGCATAGGGATTATTTGGTGTCCACTGAAACAGTGTTTTTAATCATGTATTTTTTATTTTATGTTAAACAGGAGAACAACATTCTATAAACACCGGAAATTCAAAAGATGTTTGGATTTCAAGGCTTAAGAGGAAAACCAGGATCATCAGCTAAAACAATTTTTTAAACCACAGGTAGATATTTCAAACTAGTAATCTACTTTATAATCTAAGTACTATAAAAAAAGCTTTCTTGAAACTTTCCTTTCCTTTAAAAAGGAAGACAAAAACTAACAAATAGAGAAAACAAGTCTGTGCATACATGCACATCAGTTAAACAGATGCTGGAACATTATAAATATTGCAATATGTTTAATGCTAAGTTACTTCCATGCAGAAATGAAAATCTTCAATTTTCTTCCTTTCCCCACTCTCAACTCCTGTTTGCTTCTTTCTCTGCTGACTTAAGAGAAGGATAAATGGTAATGCATAAGGTGTGTTCTACACCCAATCCTCTGCATCTTGTGAGCTTTACAGGATGAGAAGTGGGCAAGGGCCCCCACACCACCACCCGTGGGATAATGTATTCCTGAAAGTACAGGTCCCTGGGGGTTCCTGTACTTGTTCACATGAAGAGAGGGGATGACAGAGGAAAGGCAAGCAAAGGATGGATTGTTGTGTGCTTAGGTGTTAACATCTAGTTTTGTCACTCATTTTTCCCAGTGCAAACAGGCTGTGACAGCTTCATGACTTAGTATGACTATGTTTCCTCATAAGGAATATTTTACTGACCTTTGTGGAAGCCCTGATTTCCTCTAAAGTGAGAACTAGGGTTTGCTGAAGCTTTTTGAACTGAAAATACTCAGTGGGGAAATGGGAGATAAAAATTCTCTTGCAATTATAAGTTTGAATGCTATTTTGATCTCAAAAGAATCAATGCAAACATACAGAGTTTGAGTTTTGAAATCAAGAGTTCTGAATTCTGAGGAATTTGCAGTAAAACAGTCATTTTGCTATGTCCAAGCCTGCTTTGATCATAACTTCCAAAATTTATGTTTCAGCATACTGAGGTGGAATTTGTGGATTACTCCAGTACCTAAAACAATTGATATAAAGACTTGCTGTGCTTAAAGGTCAAAATTATTTCAAATCTTCAGGTAATAGACAATCCAAATTTTTCAAATAATTTTGAAAAGCTATTTTTGCTTTCCAGAAACTTGATTTCTGTAGATGCTTAAGTAATGTGTATAGGCTTCCAAAAAGTGCTACTGAATACAAAAAAAGAGGAGGCTGAGGGGAGACCTCATTTCAGTCTACAACTTCCTGATGAGGGGAAGAGGAGGGGCAGATACCGATCTCTTCACTCTGATGACCAGTGACAGGACCTGAGAGAATGGCCTGAAGTTGTTTCAGGGGAGGTTTAGGTTGGATATCAGGAAAAGATTCTTCAGCCAGAGGGTGGCTGGGCACTGGAACAGGCTCCCCAGGGAAGTGATCACAGCAGCAAGCCTGGAAGAATTCAAGAAGTGTTTGGACAATGCTCTCTGACACGTGGTGTGATTCTTGGGATGGTGCTGTGCAGGTCCCAGAGTTGGACTTTGAGGATCCCCACAGGTCCCTTCCAACTCAGCAGATTCTGTGATTCTGTAAAAAATGTGGCTTACAATATCTTCATCTACTTTGTTCATAAAGGAAAATGTTGTGGACACAGATGAGAAACAGAGTTGCATGGTTTCAGTGTCATGGAGGCTGAAGCTATCAACCAAGGGGTCAGGTGCTGCTGTTAGAGTGGGACAAACACATCTAATAGTGCTGGAGACTTCCTAATAGAAAGTTTAGAGAGAAATAACCTTGGGCTTGAGAAAAACAGAACAATCCATTGAAAAGTACGAGTTATAACAAAAAACAGTTCGTCAAAAATTCTTTTGTAAACAGACAACCAGCATTGTGGTTATATGAGCAACCTATGATGCTTTAAAAATAAGAAAGTAAGATCCCTAGGTGGCATCTGTCTTCAAAATCTTCCACCTGCTCCTCTGAGTAGATGCAAAATGCAAGTGATAGGTAGGAAACGGAACATTTCTTTCTACCAGCAAATCCATACATTTATCATGCTACTTGAACTTATTCTGACCATAGAGAACAGAATAAGCACTGTCACTCAAATAATACATTTTAACTGTTCATTATGTATATTTTGAGAACAGCCATACTATACATGTGGTGGAAAGAGGTTCCAAAACATAAACCTTCAGATTAAAAAGGAAAAAGGAAATTCACAAGAAAAAGCAAATCTTGGAGTGATATTTCTTCTGTTTCATTTTGTATATACTTATAATTGCAAATAAGAGGCCCATTTAACTTCTGTACATAGGCAGACACAGTAACACACATATGCATGAGGGATGGTATAATTGCATTGTGTTAATTAAAATACATTTTATAATAATGGCTTTTGCAGTCTTTTCAAAGAAAAAGCCTACTTGGGTCAGTTTTAGCCTGATTTTTGTTGGTCGGAAAGAAATATGTAATACCATTTCACGTTCTAAAAAAAGAAACAACAGCTGAGCTGTGGCTCAGTCACCACATTTTTTCAACCACTGAGTAGTCAAAAAACCACAGCAATGAAAATTATAGGAAAATGTCTGAGGATTCAGATACCAAAGAAAGTCTAAGTGCTATAAAATCTGGAGGTGGCTGTCCAGCTAAAGCAGGCATGACAGGCTACCCTACACTGAAGAGTGAGGGGAGAGGTATTACTTCATTAAGCTTAGAGCCAGGAATGGCTTCCTGGAGCAGATACATTCAAGAGTGTAGAGGCAGCCAGTGTCTTCAATCATGTTGTTTTCCATGGAACAAAGAGGTTTTTCTTTTCTGGGAATGAGCACGCTGTTCAGTTTGGCATATGTGATGTTCCAATATCAACAACAGCTCCTGACAGAAGTTCCTGGAAGAAATTATAGTAACCTAAGGAAGGCAGATCCTTTTCCCTTGGTGCAATAAGACAGGTCTTTATTTCAGTATTAATTATTTCTAAAAGTTGAGACTTCTTCTGTTGGTTTGCATCTCTTGTGAATATATATTGTCTCATTTTCACGGTTTAAAAAAATGACTAATATTACATTCAACTACGATGCACAATATGCAAAAAAATTGCAGTAATCATTAACTATTATCATGAACACCTAGTATCAGTGCTTGTTTTTTCTAGTTACATATTTTGACTAATTGAAAAAAAATGCTGTCTATTTTACAGGTATTTTTCTTCTAATTCTTTGTCTTTTTTAAAGAGCTCATGAGCATGATGAGATACTCCGGGAAATGAATTATGATTATGAAGTAATAATGAAATGTCTGTGAGGTTGCTTGCATTCTGTTCTCTTTCTATCTAATAATCACCAGAATATGTCACTAGAATATCATAATACATACCCTATTGTGCCATTCTGTTTGAACATTAAGAGTTACAAAAATATACAACAAAAGGGAAACACCCCCGCCCCCTCCGAAAACCAAACCACAATAAACTGGCACACCATCCCCTCCAAACTTCAGGAAATGTAGATTTCCAAAATATTTAAAACACCCAAGAAAATAATTCTTCCTACTATTTAGAATAATGACGTCCTTTGTGATTCAAAAATGAGAGAAACTGGCAAATACTCCTCCTGTGAATTGCAAGTGACGTGCCTCAGAGAAACGTTAGCAGAGTGTAGGACTGTAGAAAATGACTTTATTTCATTGATATCCTGTGGAGTGGGGCAGGAAAAACCCTTTGATTCTTTAAGAAAGTTGGTGCCACAGCAAAATCACAAACCTCTACCTTCCCTCCTTTTTCACCCCTATGATATCTTTCCCACTTATCCGGTAATCTAATATCTAATAACAATCTAATTATCTGAGGATCTAATATCTTTCTGACCACTCAGGTCTGTAGCACTGGGTGGGGTTGCTGGGACCCAAGTGCAGGACCCAGCACCTTATCTTGTCCAAGCAGCCTCGACTCATCCATGCAGCCCATCCGGATCCCTCTGCAGAGCCTTCCTCCCTTCCAGCAGATCAACACTCCTGCCCAACTTAGTGTTTGCAGTGAACTTACTGAGGCTGTTCTCAATCCTCTCACCCAGATCATTGGTAAAGATATTAAGCAGGAGTGGCCCCAATACTGAGGCCTTGTGACTGGCTGCCAACTGGATTTAGTTCCATTCATGTCCACTCTTTGGGCCCAGCCATCCATGAACAGTGCACCCATCCAAGCCATGAGCAGCCAGTTGCTCCAGGAGAATGCTGTGGGAAAGACTGTCAAAGGCTTTACTAAAATGCCATCCACAGCCTTTTCCTCATCCACTAACTGGGTCATATGTACCTATTGTGAGATAGTGTGAGTAGTCCTTTAAAGGTGTTTATTCCTCTTTGCTGACTAGGAAGGGAGTTAGAAACATATAAGTGAACCTTATTTAAGAATAATTAAAGATATAAAGTCATACCTCTGCCCATGTGTCTGATGATGAAAGTGAGTTTAATATTTTGCACTAAATAATAATGTTTTATTAACACATAGAAGTTAACTACTATTTTTATTGGCTCTATAACACTAGGAAAAGCAATGGCATATATGACAGAAAAACAGATAATGTATGCTTCCAATAAATAATTCAATCCCTGTGTTGACAGCATTAACAATTTGCGATATTCAAAAATTATCAGCTTCCTTTTCAGCACTAGAAAATGGGAAGTTTTTGGCTCAGAACTATTCCATGCACTGTGAACAAACATATTAGAAAACTGCATATATCTATATACACACACCTATACATGTGCATACACATGTGGTTTTCTTAATGAACCACAAGTTGGAAAGACTAATTCTTAGCCTGTTGTATACACAGAGCATGGAAAGTAAATGCTTCCAGGTAGAAAATGTTCTAAATAATTATGAAGGGAATTTTCTAATGAATTATGGAAGGAAGACAATATGAACTGCAAATATAATAAGGAAACTGTTCTTGCATATAGATCATGTACAAATACTGGACAATATTGCAAAGCAGTAATATTTTGACTTTTAAGAGCCTAGAGGATATGCTGGATGTATGGTGATTTCAGGGAATTGTATAATTGGAATTGTGCAGAAAATTTCAAAGACCAGCAGGCTGTGGCTTTTCTGATAGCTTACAAGATTAGTGGAAGTACCTATCAAGAAACAAAATCTGTTTCGGTTGTTTGAAAGACAGGCTTCACTGAGAAAAAAAAAACATCAAAGAAAGAAAGAAAAAATGAGTTTCTTAACTGGAATGTATTGAAGCATAATAATCTAGAGTAGAAAAAAAATCTGGTTTCAGTTTTAATGTCAGCTCATAATGCAGTTTGTAGTCTAATGCTATTTTGACATAATAAAGTAAAAAGTTGAAATGGATGTTTTGTGGAAATAAAGACACCAGTTGCAGTAAAATTGACACCCAAATTAAGTTTTGCATATCTTAATCTTTGAAGTGAGTATGAGCAGAAAATTTATAGGAGTTTTTTTTAACAATTAAGGACTATCACTGTAGAAGACAGCAAATGACTAGTAGGACATTTGTAGTAGGCACTATGTCATTACATTTTAATGAAAAATAAATCTATAGGAAATCAAGATTATATAAGTAGATTTATATGTGTGTGTGTATGTATGCATACTTGACTTTACATAAATTACAAACCAATTACAAATATTTTGCTTACAGATTCAAAAGTAGTAATTAAAAAGCCTCGTTGTCTGCTAAGATGAATATATAAAATTTAATGCTTAAAAGTAAAAACCAGAACAGTCCTATCCTCTTCATGATACAGTCAAATGTGAGACGACATGCAGGTGATATTGACCTCTAGGAGAACAATCCCTTCCACATTAACAACAGAATTAAGTCTCCTCCATTCCCCGATTCTCCCCACAGGCCCTGGAAATTAATTGTGGAAATATAAATTTTCTTCCACCTTTATAATTATCTATAGTGGCTATATAATTGCTGTAAAACCAATTGGTATCTACTGCTTTCTTGGAAGCAGTGTTGAACCTCTCTAAATTAGTGTTTTTAGGTATGCTATTAAACTGGCATACCAGGATGATCAGATGATCTCTCCTTTAGAGTCACAATGAGTATATTCCATAATTTTAAAAGGATATTTCTAAGTTACCTGTTACCTACAAATCTCAGCCTGAACATATTGATATGTGAAAAATAGTTACTTCTCAGTAGTTAGTAGCTTGTTCAAGTAATCTTGAACAGGGAATTCTGTGAGTTTCTTGAAATGAAGCTGAAAAACAGTAACTCAAGTGGACACAAAGTTTTCTGTGTGTTTTTCTTAGGACAGGTAATGTAAGGCAGATGAATGAAATCTGTCTGTGGGATATGTGTCCCATACAAAACATATGAAGATTTGAAACATTCTACATATTCAAAGGTTTGTTACTAAAACCATTAACCTTAGAGAAGTGTGACTAAAGGAACAGAAGTTACTCGAGGACTGCAGTAGGTTTAGGAATTTTTCTGTCACTCAGTGGAGGGACTAGATGACTGTCCTTGACTGTCTTTGTTAGTCTAATATGACCGGGGCTAGCTGATGAGACAGTTTTTTTGTGTTTAGTTGCCTTTTTTTATTATGCTTCTATCTGGAAAGATTTTGCTAAAATTTAAGGAACACATTTATTAGCTGGGATACTTAGTGCTCAGTTGGTAGTGAGCATTCTATGTTTACACGTAGTAATCGGTAATTGTCATTTAAGTTATGAGAGACTGAAGAAATGAAGACATTGTATGCTATAGAATATTACCTCCTAATACAGAAGATCTGATTTTCACATCCAATTTAGTTTCAGTGGACATGTATATGAAAGTGGCATTCTGAATTTTAATTTATTTAGCAGCAAATTTTTAATTTGAGACTACAATTTTGTCTTTTATAAAAGGATATTTTTCAAATATTAAGGAGTTTTTGTTGGCTTTAAACCAGATTTTTTATATATGTATTAAAATGCTGATGAAAAATTATAAACCTCTTCCTAAAATGTTTGAATGCTCAGTAATTCAGAGAACATTTTTTCCTGATAAATATTTAACAAAATACTTTAAAATAAATGAGTAAGAATGAAAATAGTGCCATCTGCTTGCTCAACTTGAAACACATTACTACTTAGCCTACCCAATAGTGTTCTTATGATTTTACAGTGGCTAATTTATTTTGTATTTGCAATAAATTTGAAGGACAAGTTTCCATAGTATCTCCTAAATGAGCTAAAATTACTGAAAGCAAATGCAGAAAGAAAGATGGAAATAGATTCTGGATGGAGAATGGATTTACTGAAGCAAAAAATGCAGAACTCTGGCTATGCTTTGTGCCAAACTTCAGATAGTTCCTCACTGGTACTTTTATTTCACATATATAGAATGTCTTATAGTGGCATGGTTGTTAATTAAAGATTATTCGTCACAACCTGTTTTAACTCTACAAATGTGAATGAACAACTAACAACGGCCACCATAACAATGATTTTGGTTTTTTCTTTTTTTTTAATGCTAAGCTTGTGCTTCAAGATAATGCATTGCTGGATTCCATCTGTTCAGGTTGGACATCTGCAGGCTGTAATCTCTGGTTATGATGAGTACTGTTCTTCAAATTGTCATAGAGCCCTGAAGACATTATTATTGGCTTCTTTTGAATAAGAGACCAGCTGCAGAATTCTTCTGTCATTGCACCTCACCATTACACTGCAACGGAAGATGAAATCAAGATGAAAAGCCTCATTGTGGTAGCTAGAAAACAGATATGCAATAAAAAGTATAACCAGAAGTACTCATAATCTGGCCTTTGACAAGGTTGAACAAGTAGATGAACCACGTGGAGAGAGTTGGAGCCAGGGAGGGACAGAAGCTGAAGTGAAACAGGAAAGTAATTTTATGCTAAGTAGCTTTCTAACAATTTCTAGCACAGTAGATATTGTCAACAGGAATGCTTTATAGAGAGAGTATGAGAGTATATAAGAGGAATTGGTGGGTGGTCAAATCATTTTCAGTGTGAAAAGCTGGGAAAACTAAGCAACCATTTTACAGAAAGCTTGCTTCTAAAAAAAGAGTGATCTGGAGATTAAAAAGAAGGCAACGTGCTTCTGAAATTAGAGTTTATAAGTAAAGAAAACCAGGCAAACAAAAAAAAACCCAAAAAGCAAGCAAAAAACTCACCCTGAATATCTTAATATTTCAGCATGTTTAAGGTAGGTTTACTACTAAAAGGGTAGAGAAATGGTCTAAGGAATTTTTTATATTTAAGAATGATGACTGTAAAGGAAGCTGAAGGGAGTCTCCAGGACATGCATCTAGGAAGGGTAACCTGAATGTGACCCTATAATCCCAGTTTTGTAAAAACATGAGTTACAAGACCCTCCACTGTGGCCAGTGCACTGAGGTGGATCTGATTCTGTATTTTCCTCCAAGAGTGCATCCTCTGGAAAAAAGGAATTCCTGAACTGAAATGTTCAGTTTTGTTAGGACACAGTTTAGGACAGTGACCTTCTAACTGAGGAATTTTTCTGGGCAGACAGAGTAAAACTAAAGGACACTGAACACAAAGCACACCGTGTGTTCTCCCGTGCCCTTTTCTTCAGTCTTGCTCATGTCAGCAGGTTTCAGAGTTTCCTGACGGCCATAAAATGTTTGTTTGACAGTTGTTCTGTGGCATTAATTCTTATACTGTAATTCTGTTAATGTCTGTGGAGCACATCAAGGACTCATGTTTCATGGTCATCTTACAAAAGATCCGTTCTGTTTGGAGTTTTTTTCTTTTTTTTTTCCCTTTCAAGGATTCTTTAAACCAGTTGAAATATGCATCATTACTGTATGATATGATTTTTACAAATGGATGAATAGGGCAACATGCCTCTCATCACATATTGACAGTCTGATAATGAAGGAAATTATTAAATTACCTCTAGATTTTTTGAAATTCCAGTTGCTGAAATAGAGATTCTTGCTCTCAGAAGCTTAAAAACTCTATAGTTCAGAAATATTTTTTCTGATATTTGGTGCTGCTTCTATGATGGAAAAGATAAATCCAACTTCCTTAGATAATTAAACGGGTTTATGGTGGTTTACTACCACAATTCAAAACCAGATGAGGAATTTCACTCCCACAATGATGAGTTAGAGTTATTACAATTCGTTCCTGACTCTCAGATAAATTTGCTCAAAAAAGTTTGGGAGTAACAGAGAAGGTGAAATTTTTAAAAGTGGGTTGAAGGCCTGAATAGTTTCTGACTTGATTGAATAAACTCAAAGGCATTGCTCCTTAATATTTATTCCTTTTCTTTTTCCTAACTTCCCCCACCCTAATATGTGAAATCTTATACAAAGTGCTTCCACATTTGATTATAGCTCCTCATCAACTGGATGGCTTTAACTGTTGTCTAGAGAGGATGGAAGATAGTTTCTGAGCTGACATGGGCACTTTTCTGAAATTTAATTTTCTAGCACTATATACTACTTTTTTGACTGAAAAGTTCACAGAAAAAGGCTATGATTATTTTTAGGAATTACACCATTATTACTAACAAGTCAGAGCTGAAAAATCTGTCAAAAAACACTCAAGGTTTTTTGCATACGGATGGAAGCACTGTTAAAATTGTTTTGAAAACTGGATTAGTGCATTCCTTCTGTATATTCATTTCTTTATACATACCGAAACAAGTTTATTAAATTTGTGTTAGTATTTGTTGTAACAGAAATACAATTTCTACTTCTGTGTTATCCCGACCATTTTCCAACTGAATTCAGAAGAAATCTTTTCCATGTAATGCATTAGCTGGTCATATTTCAATATTTTTACCAATGTAATTGATACACATTTTAGGATGAGGCCATGCTGTGTTTCAGGGTTTTGGTGTCACATAATTTCACCTGAGAGTTGAGTCTTAAAAAAGATGATGTCCTTAATATATTATAGTCTGTTATTACTAATACTGATCTGAAAAGACTTGGTTAACCTACTGAGATGGAAACAAGACTTTTGTAATGTTTATTAGTCTTTAAGTTTTGTGACTTTAAGGGAACGTACTACTCTTCTGATAAGAATTGCTTTAAAATGAAGATTATTCTATTGCTTTTCTGCCCTCCAGGAACAAGCAGTTTGAATTTTATTGTAATACAGCATACATTAAATTTCTGCTCAAAGATCAAATTGTGAACATTCGTGTTTCGCAAGCACAGCTATATTTTCATACTTTTCCTATAGCTTTCCTATAAAATACTCATTATAAACTCCAACCTACAAAAATTATTACTGTTCTTCATAGTCTTCCAGTGTTATTTTCAGATTATTTTATTTTCCTATATTACTTGTAAAGTGAAAGAAAAAAATTCTTATAAATATGCTTAGAAAAAGTATGTCAAAAATTAATTCCACTTTGTATGCACATGAAAAAATGCAAGGATTTACTCTCAGGGATAATACATAAAATTTGCATACATACCTACATTTATGCTCAAATATATCTCATTAGGATAATTTTTTTTCAGAAAATCAAAGCTTTAAATTCAAGTTATGTCCGACTGTGACTGAAAACAACTGCAGAGTACAGACTGTGTAGAAGGTTTTTGGTCTTTCTAATAGGAATTGGTCTTTAATAACTCAGTAGGCTACATATGTCAGCAATGGTACATCTGCAAAACAGCATTTTCCTTGCTCTTTAACACAATTCACACCTCACTTAGTAGTTGTACCCATATTTGCAGCCACAGCTCATAGTCACAGGGCCCTGAACATCCTGAGCTAAGTTTGTTTTCAGTAGCAGGTAGGACAAAATGCTCCTCAGGGGTCATTTCCTATATAGACATTTTTGTGATTCTGCACTGTCCTTTAGTGAAGTTCAAGCTACAGAAATGCATCAATACAGTACCTTTCTGGGCTACAATATATTTTTAAATGGGTAGGAGTCTTCATTAAGGACACAGTCCACAGCTAACAAAGAAGCCCTTTCTTCATATACGGCCAATTCTTCGAACTGAAACCTACACAAATTTTGGCTCAAAAAATGTTTGGGAAATTTTCTTTCTCTTTTATTTTTAACTCACTTGACTATCTCTTACTGTCTAAAATTTGCGTTGCCAGGAACTTCTTGCCTGGTGAAGTAAATTCACCAATTAAAAGACTCCATTTCCATAGGAAATATGTATTTCTTTGAGGTACTCAGAGATGGAGGTTACCACTTTACTGCATTTATTCCAATAATCTGTTTTAATTCTGTGAAAGAGGACCCAGCTCTTCTTTTTATTATCCAAACTGAACTGAAACTCTTCTTTACCTTTTTTACCCACCACTAGTCCAATTTCAGGAAATTTTCTAAAATGCTTACAGAAATCAAACTTCACTAGCCAGTTATAGTGAATGAAAATTGGCTTCTGAAGGTTTAAAAGCCTTCAGTTTATCATTTATTCAAACAGTATAAATCCATTTAATTTGTGTGAAAGTTATCTCATGATCCAGTAAAGCACATAAGGCTAGAGTCAATAAGAATCAGGCATCCAAATTCAGACAAAACTAAGATAGCAAAGCTTACAAACAAACAACAACAACAAAACAGCAACAACAACAACAACCAAAAAAAAAAAAAAAAGAATAAAAAGAAAGAAAGGTTTGACATTAACAATCTCCAGGAGCACTGTGTTCTTAAGCACAGGGCAGTACTCCAGGCAAATATCTGTCAATCTCTCTCCCTCCTGTGCCTGACCTGCACTAAGGAAATGGGAGCTCTTCTGTGTAAGTCCCCATACCTTACTGGAAGATGCAACCTAAGTGAACTGTGGGTGTTTGGGCACTGGAAGAGGCTCCCCAGGGAAGTAGTCACAGCACCAAGCCTGACAGAGTTCAAAAAGCGTTTGGACAATGCTCTCTGACATATGCTGCAATTCTTGGAGTTTTCTGTGCAGGGCCAGGAGCTGGACTCGATGATCGTTGTTGGTCTCTTCCAACTCAGCACATTCTGTGTTTTTTATTTATTCTTTTAATAGCACAGTCTTGCCGTTAGATACCCTGTGTGTCTCTGTTTCTTCTCATATAGCTGTGCTACCTTTCCAGGCTCTGGTCCCAGGACTGCTTCTGTATTTGCCAACTGAAACTTAAAGTTTTAAAAGTACTTGTAAAGAAATTTACACGTACTTTTTGGAGCAGTGCTTGGAAGCCAGGTTTCTTCCAGCTAGTGCCCTAATCACTAGAAAGTATAAACTCAGATTGTTCCTCAAATTATTTTCCTCTGTTCTCTCCTGAAGTGGGAACTTTCAGGAATAAGTTGATATAACTATTTCTGGTTATGGAAGCTCTCCATCACTAGCTATTTCCCTTATTACTTTCAGTAGAAGTGAATGGTAATGGTTTATACATATTTGCATATGGAAAAGGCACTGTGCCTATTTCAGTCCTATTAGATCATGAAATTCTAGTCAGGCAGTTTATAGTCAAGATGTTGGAGAATGATTTCTTTCAATAAATATAAGAACATGACATGACTTTGTCCTATTACAGAAAATTCTATCTATTTCTATTTCTTGTCTCTTATAGTTTATAAGATAGAAAAGTAAAATTAAATTCGGCTTGGTATATAAAAAGATTTTGAAATGCATCTGTCAGGCTGCATTCAATCTCTGGCTGAGGAGAAGGTGTAGATTGGTCTCAGGGAAAAGAAAGGAAAAGCTTCAGAGGCTAGTGGCTTGCATGAATTCATACAAGGAGCATTGCGAGCCCTTGAGTATATATGCATAGTGACATCCTTCCAGGTCCTTCATTTTAGGAAAAACAACAGCATTATCTCCTGGTAGATTGATCCCTGCTGCCAGTTAGAGAAAATATTCTGGGTGCTCTCTGATAGACGTTACAGAATATGGAGAATATTTCAGGCAGCAGTGATTTACTTGAGAGTTTTACCAAACTTTAGCCTAGTTGCGTTTGATGAGACTATAAGATCTTATTTCCTGGCTCCCCCATATCCTCTACAGGTTACGTGATTTCTGACATACTGGTAGTTTCCAGAATGACTGTGTGCAGACAGCTGGGGGGGAAATATCAATTTCAGATGTCATTTCCCACAAAATGACCTCACATAGCCTCTAATATAATTGTTGTCCACTCTTCTACACAGTGGTGTCATATATAAATTATTTGCACAGATACTTGGTCATTTGCTTTAGGTAATTTCTTTGTATAATTTCTTAGAAAATATATAGACTAAAAAGAGTAGCATTTAAAGCATAATCACAGACATTAATTTCATCTGACTGACCTGAGGTGCAGTCATCACAACACCAGCTCCATTTACTTTGGAGTTCTAGAAGTAACCCATTTTGATGAATTTCTCACTTCAGATAGCCATATTTTGTGGCCAAAGCTCTTAGATTCATTTGATGAAGATACATATATTGCCACTATATCTTTAAAGTACAGATAAATAATAAAATACTTCTGTAAGTACATAACTCTGAAGCTTTCAGTCCCATAGGAAATATTTTTTGAAAGTAAACTACACAGCTTTGGAATGAACCAGAACACTTTCTCCTCAGATGTAACAAAATCTCTTTTCAGATTAAATTATATAGTTCACACACTGCACAATTTAATCACAGATAAATGTAAGTTTCTATATATAGTTAGATTATTTTATGCCAGTTTTTTTTTCTTTTCAAGATTTCACAGCAAACTACAAATCAAAATATAAATGCAAAGTATTAATTATTACTTCTGATTCCCACAGTGCCAATTATTGTCAAGTCACTCACTACTGACTAAAATCAGAGATTCTGAGAGAAGTCCTTGGCATTAACAAGAATTCAGCAGCCATCATTTGCTTCATATACTCCAGAGTTATCTTGATTAGTGCTTAGGAACCAATGTGCTATTACTCTAAACTTAATGTTGATGTAATTTTAAAAAGAATATTAAGGTCTGTCTGTTATCTGATATTAAGATATTTGAAGGATCGTTGTTGGTCTCCTGATGCTAATTAAAAGAAATGCACTTTTTTATGAAATTAATTTGGTGTTGGCACTTTGTTTGTGAGGGAACACAACAATAGAAAAAGGTGTGCCATATATGATTTCTATAATTTATTGCAGGTGGAGACATAAAATAACCAGGAAAGAGGAAATTTAAGAATCAGAACATGATCTGATGAAAACTAGGGACATAGATTTGAAAACAGCTGTGAAGTTGTACAATTAGTTAAGGAACAGCTTGAAAACAGTGAGGAAGGAATGCAGAAGGAAAAGACCCAGGAAATGAAGTTGTGTTGTATTAGAACTGTAAATAGTAATCTAAGACTCCTTTTTTTTAAAAAAAAAATATATAATATGCAGAATTTGTCCTTCTGTTTAAAACTGTTTTTCTTATCACATTTATTACAGCAAATTAAATTATTAAATTTTCAATCATTGATAGCACCTGATATGAACCAGCACCTTTAAAATTAAAAGCATTTCCTACATGTGTGTGATGTCTCACTGGCATGGGAGAGATGGGAAGAGAGGAAGGATTAATTGCTCTCTTTAGCTGTGCTGCTTTTAGACCTTGTCAGTCTGTTGAAGAAAGTCCTGCTTCCCTCTTGTAAATGTAATTATTTCACTGGGTTTGAGTGGTTCCCAAAGAGATTCCTTCCTGCTGAAAGAAACAAGAAGTTGTCCTGGTTCTGGCCAAGATGGTTAATTTTGGCAGTAGCTAGGAGCTGGGAAGGCCAAGGCCTGGAGGTTATTTGATACCATGTCACGTCATTTTCCAAGGGTGAGGGAAGTGCCGGCTTCTGGGCCAGCACAGTGTGGTGGAGGGAGCGCTCAGGTCAGATATTGTCTATTTTTGGGGGGGTTCCATCTGGATCGTTCATCTTCTGTACCCTCTGTCATTAGTATTGTTGCTGTTACTGTTAATTTTCTTATCTCATTGCTGTTTCCAATAAATTGTTGTTATCTCAACCTGTGATCTTTACGTTTTGTGATTTTAATTCTCCTCTCCAGCTGCAGGAGAAGGTGAAGAGGAGAGGAGGAGCAAGCAAACAGAACATGGTTGGAAGATTGTCAGTGGCAGCACTAAATTCAGGAGTGGCAGTCCTAAACCGTGACAAAATTTTAGGGTGGGACAGAGATGATAAGCACTTTGGGTCTCTTGGAAGCAGTCTGTGCTTTTAGGTTTTGAGTGCAGCCATAGCCTTGATGAGACTCACAGCCCTTGATAAACAGGCAGCAGTTATTCAGGGCTCTGGAACAGATTTTCTATTGCCTGGAACACAACTAGTGGGACTTCCTGAAGCGTGCCAGATACCAAAATGTACACTTTATGATCATTAGGTAATAGTTCTCTCATGCTCCTTCCTTGTGAAGTGGCTTCCAAGGTCAGCTCATCATTAGACCTTTCACCCCATCTTCCTATTACTTGGCATGTGAGAATTCTGACCAGCCTATTACACAGTCAGAAATCATCAAGACTGCGACCAGTGGGTTTCTGCTCAGCAAAGTGATCCAAAGGAGATCAGGTCATACTTCTGGCATGGATACTTCAATTGTTCACCACCATTTCCCTGATTCATGTTGTGTGTCTTTGCTTTTTAATTCTACAAGTTAGAAACTATACTGTCTCTTCACTGACTTACTTAATTGCTCTGAAAAACATGTGTTTCCTACTTTTGCTTATGGCTGGGGAGTCCTACGTCTAACTCTGAATCTTGGTATTGAAGTGAATCTGAATTGGTTTTGGTAATTTCAGTTGGCAGTCATTTTGTTTTGCCCTCGGTGAAGCTTAGTGCTAATGTTTAAAGCTAGGTATATTACATTGTGGGTAATTCCCTTCCTCTGAGTTAGCAAAACCATTATGAAATAATTTTATCATTTATAACAGAATTGCTTAATATTCATCTACTTCTTAGTTGCTGTTTGTAAAGCAGAACATAAAGTCTTATTTTCTCCTCATTTTCCTGTGTATTGCCAAAGCAATTTTGCTTGCCAAATTACATTCATTCTTTCCCAGAAAGCTCGTAAAAAGATATGGAAGCCTATTATTCATCTCTAGTCTTTACTTTCACTCTAGTTTGTATTTTAGTCAGAATAATTTAATCTACTATCTTGTTGCAAAGTAATTCTAAAGAATATAGTACTATTACTAAATTATCTTATTTAATTTGTTTTATGTCTCATTGTATGAAGGTTATATCACTTCTGTGTTTTGATATATAGCAGAATGTCATTATTTTAAGCAATGAAATAATAATGTGAATAATATAAAGAAAAGTAAAATACAAGATATGATACAATATGAAATACTGTTCTCCCTCTGAGAACAAATATCCTTTTTTTAATAAAACTCCATTTTTCTTTAACATCTGTATTTCCTACAAAGAGAGAAGAAAAAAAAATTAGTATATACAGTGGGATAAATATAGTACAACTGAATTTTTTTAATTCAAAAAGACTGTTATTATTATCATTACTTTAAACAGAAAAATCACACACAAAAAGACAGGAATTAAAAGTGTATTTAATTTGGGTTTTTTTCCAAACCAGCTTGCTATATGTTTTCTAGTTCACTAACATACAGTAGTTAAAGAAGTTAGGGAATGAAAAACAAATTTTAAAGCATAAATCTGTAGCTGCATGGTCTGAATTTCTAGGAATTGTAAGGTCCCAGTAGTCATTAAACTATTTACTGCAAGAATTTAGCAACCCAAAAATGGAACAGATGAAAAAAAAGAGTTCCACTAGGAGAAAGAGAAATCTCCCTTGTACACGCCTGATCAATCCCTTAGCAGGGTCTGGCAGTTTTGTTTCAAACTAATGGAAAGAGAAAGCTAGAGTGTGTTCCGGTGCTCTGTGCATGGAGGGATTTTCCACAAGTGAATATCTCCTTTTTCTGGTAGAAGATATTCAGCTATCTTCAAGAGCTAGGCTTTTGCTTTTCCCAGAGAAGAATTTTGATAACAGGAATGCTTTGTCTTGCTAGGATTTTCCAAAATAAAGTTTTCACTTTTGTTGAAATGCATATGTTGGAAATACACTTGATTTTTAATGTACATTTTATTTTCTGTTACATCTTCAATGTTTTAATCTAAGAATATTTCAACATTTCATTTAATGTTTTACTTTAGTTTGGAGTTTTATGTTATTTTTATCTTTAAAATCTTAAAATTATTTTATTGCATGGACCTATACAGCTGATTGCCTCTAGAAGTACAGAAACTTTTAAATTTTGTTTTATTAGTTAAATTTCTGTTTTATTATGTAAGTTCAGTTATGACAAGCTGCTGCAGTTTTGTTAAGCAGTAACTTTCCTTAGTGATTTAAAAAATAAAATCATAACATTATGCTATGGCTTTGCATATTAGTAGCAGTTATTCACTTTTCTCTATTTAATAATGTGCTGTACATGAGCCAGTGGGTAGATACACATAATATGCAACAAAATTCTTATATTCCCAAAACATAAAAATAAAGGTATTTGTACTAAACTTGCAGAGGAAAAATAGTGGTGTAAATTTGAGGAAGTCAATATTACATTATAAGTGTCACTTTGTCTTACTTTGTAGTGTATTTCTTGACTTGCATGTAGAAATAAGGGGTTAAGGTTACCTTTCTTCAAATGCTAATGTGATTTCTATACCATTTTAGGGCACTTCTACTCTCTTAAAGATTTGCTATAAATGCTTCCAACAGGTGAAATCTGTTGATCCCTTAAGGCATATATGCATATCCAGGTGTTTCCATGGATTTCAGTTCGTATATTTCAGGAGTTGATTTGATGTCTAAAGAAACTGTCTTTCTTAATTTAAAATTTCTGGTAAAAGAGTACTTGTTTACACATCAGAACATCAGCTCTAATCCATGTACTCGTTAACACAAAAATTTGCCACTGCAGCTGAAACGTTCAGCAAATTATTGTGATTGCATATTAATTGGAATAGGGAAGACCAGTGTTGCACAGGTCTTTATAAGCTCAAAAATCAGTTTGTTCCTATTACCTAATTAATATTTTTCATTAAATTACAATTATATCTGGTTTAACCTTCAAGATATAAAAAAAGTTTCTTTTGGAGAATGTGGAATTCCAAGTAAACAATTTATAAAGAAAACACAGCATATATATATATATATAAAACAAGAAAACAAGAGGGAAAACAAACAGGAAATACCTTCTCCAAAAGAAAACAGAAGATAATTTGTAGATTTATTATGTAGGAGTAAGAAACACACACATTTGTTTATTATGTCTTATGTAGAGCAGCCTTGACCTATTTAAACAAAGCTCACATAAGATCAGTAAGAGTAAAAATACATATTAGTGTTTAATAATGATGATGAAATAGTGAATTTCTAGCATTTCCTACTTGGAAGTTCTTGAAACATGTTTTTCAAAAATGTTCAACAGAACTTGAGGACAGAACATCACTGTTCTTGGTCTTCCTTGAGTTTTGTGAGGAGCAGCTTACACCATGGGCGGGAGAGCTCAGTTTTCCCCAGCTCAGAAGGCATTTGAGCTTTTGTGCTGCTCTAACCTCCTTCTGGTGCAGCAGGGGCTGCTGCATGTCCACGGTTCTTCATAAGTCATGGACCAAATGTGGCTTTCTCCTTTCTTCACTGTCATTAGGAAAGGTAGCATGGACTAGATAGTGGAATGAGGTAGCAGTCTGTTTGTTCACCGGGGCAGTGGCAGCTCTCTGTCTCTTTGTTGCTGCAGAAATGTAGAAAAGCAGAAAAGGGAAGGGCTGGCGAGGGAAAGCTGTGAGATTTGGTTCAGACTAATCTGGCCAGACAAATCTGGCCAGAAAATCAACTTCTAAACACTTTCCCACTGAATAACGATGATTTACCAGATTTGTTGCACACCTCAGTGCAGTTCTGTTCTATTTCACTGCCCAAACTCTACCATATGGCTTGCAAATGTGTTCACCCATTTCCTCACTGCTCTGCTTGCAAATCTTACCTGCTCTGCACCCCTGGTTCTAAGTGTCTTGCTTTCTCCTGCCTGTGCCGATGTGGGTCTGGATACTCAAAAGCCATGGTTAACTAGTGCCAGGAGAATACCATCAGAGGAACTGGTGATAATCTATCTGGCCAACCATCACTTGTATGATGTCTGTTCAAGGTAAATAAACAATACCAGTGGGTTCAACCACTGTCTCAAGCACAAGTCTCCATGAGTTCCTTGATGCAGGTTTGGCTTGTGAAGGAAATATTCTCCCAGGCATTGCCTGAGCTTGGTCGAGGGATGACACAGGAATAACAAGTTAGCTATTTCAGAAGGGAAGACAGTTTGCCAAAAAGACACACCATGGTTTTGTTTAGGGACATTTCATTGTACCTGATTTACAAGTTATTCCAATATTTTTTCTCTATTAAATAAACAGTTCTCTAATGAATTGCACTTGACCATTCTCATTAATCTCCTCTCAAAGGAGGTAGCTGTGACACATGCAAGCATATTAAAGTTGCCTTTATCTCACCAGCGGAAGAACTGAAAAAATGTGTATACCTCAGGACCTCATACATGCACACTTGCTTGAATCAGGACAGCTTTGTTGTTATCAGGACTCGAGTTAGCTTGGTTACTAATCACTTTTCTGTTTACAAAAGTGACATACTTTTAGAATACAAAACAGTAAAATTATTAAATAGAATTATTTTCAAATTTCTCTTGAAAAGTGCTCAGTGTCTAAAGAGATAACAGAGAGCATAATTCAAATTATAGCCTTACAGCCTCAGGACAGAGCAGTAAGTTCATGAGTTCTATCATTGCCTCTGATAGAAATTCCTTCTGGTGTTGCTTAACTCACTCAACCGAGCTGATTTATCATGTAATGCTACAAGACATTGAAAAGAGGGTTTATTGTAATAACCTCACAGGTTTTTATGATAAACAATTCACTTCAAGTTTTACATTGCCAAGTCATTTGCAAGCCCATTTACTACAACTGTTAAAAATAGTGTTAGCTTGTGTCCTGTAACATTTACACTTTCTCTTCTCCACATATTTTCTCTAAAGAACAAAACTTTTGAGGAAATTGGTGAAAAATGAAGCTTGTACATTTAAGCAATCACTTGAAAACACATGCTATTTCATGTCAATTATATCACAGTCATAAGAGTCTTTAAAACATCAGAGGCAAAAACAACTTATATTTTTGGAGAATCATCCTCAGTTAAATTTCATCAGTCATAGACAGACTGCTACAGGTACCATAAATAATTACTTCAGATTATTGGTATTTCCAGTTTCTTTTCTAATTTTTAATCATAGTGTCTTATCTAATATTTTACTATGTTTTCATCCTAGAAATATCATGCTGTTTTTGGCTTTACAGTTTTAGATTAAAAAGTCTTTCAGTGGCCTGAATCAGTATACCTGGAGGCTAAAATTTTGAGTCAGTTTTACCCTCAGTCCATCTGTGTCATGGAGAGAGTCAGCTTTGAAAGCAAATGTTGTCTGAAGCACAAAGTGAGTATCAAGGCTGAAGGGACAGACTCTGACATGAGTAGGCAAGGTCAGCTTCAGGTTTGTCTTGTGGAATTAAATTGCATAGACTTCTTTTGGGACTGGGCTTTTATCTCTACAGCTACTCATCTCTGAGGGATTAGTAACATTAGTCAGTAACAGAAGGCAGAAGATGGGCACATGAGTTTCCTTGCAATGTCTGGATACTGCTTGTGAATGCTTTGGCTGGGAATCAGTCATATTTCCTGCTCCTTCTCCCTAACCTCCAACACCAAACACACATCTCCATGATTCACCTGCCTGGACACATCATCATTTGCCTGTCTTACTCAAGCGGGCTCTTTTTATTTCTTTAAAAACAGAGACTTTTGACTTGATTTATACAGTTGCTGTTACTTGACTTCTCTGTTCTTAAGTCAAAATTAGACAAAATTTAACAGATGTGAATATGTAAAAAAAAGCATGGATAACATCTATTGGCATATATTGACAATTTTGAGGGGCTAGAAAGAGCAAAAACTCTGAGGTGAGGGAAAAAAGTCTTTTTAAAAGCTGTAATTTTGCCCTATATATTCCTATTTAAAGACAATTTTTGCTAGTTAGCACATTATTGTTTTTTATAAATTAATTAAATAAGTCTCCAGACTTTCAATAAAAGTCTCTAAAGCTATGCACATTAATCTGAGAAAGACAAGACCATGAAAGAACTTAAAATTAATATGTTTCCTATATGCCATTTCAGAAGACTAACATAATTCTTTTAACCTGTAATAATTTTATGAAGGTGTATGTAGGAAAATGCATGGTTTAGGTACGACCACAACTTTAGCAGCTGTTGTGATCAAAGGTAAATAGAGTAGAATAGAATAGAGCACAATAGTTCCAGTTGGAAGGAACCTCCAATGATCATCTAGACCATCTGCTAGACCACTTGAGGGCTGACCAAACGTTAGAGAATGTTAAGTGCGTTGCCCAAATTCCTCCTAAATATTTGACTGGCTTGGGACATCAAACACCTCTCTAGGAAACCTGTTTCAGTGCTTGACCATGCTCTTGGAAAAGAAATGGGTCCAGTCTAAAAGTCCAGACTAAACATCCCCTGATGTGCTTTGAACCATATCCATGCATCCTGTCTCTGGATAACAGGCAGAAGAGCTCAGCACCTCCCACTCCCCTTGCCCTCCTCGGGAAGCTGTAAAGAGCAACGAGGTCACCTCTCAGCCTCCTTTTCTCCAAATAGACAAGTCTGAAGTCCTCAGCCACTCCCCACAGGACATTCCTTCAAGTTCTTTCACTAGGTCAGTTGCTTCTTCTGGATGCATGGACCCTCATATCCTTCCTGAATTGTGGGGCCCACACAGTCCTCGAGGTGAGACCACACCAGTGCTGAACACAGCGGGGTAATCCACTCTTTTGCCCAGCTGGTTATGCTGTGTTTGGTGCACCCGAGGGTGTGATCTGTCCTCTTGGCTGCCAGGGCACACTGCTGGCTCATATTGAGCCTGCTGTTCACCAGCACCCCAAAATCACTTTCTGTAGGTCTGTTGTCCAGCCACTCCTCTCCCATTTTGTTTTTTTTCCTGGTGTTTCTCCAGGTGTAGAATCCAGCATTCTCATGTCATGTCATGTCATGTCATGTCATGTCATGTCATGTCAGTGATAGTTGCCCAGTGCTCCAATGCACCAAAACATGCTGCAAAGCCTCTTATTCCCCGAAAAAATCAACAGCACCCCAGTTTATTATCAACAATAGTACTGTTATAATTACCATATAACAATTTTAAGTAAAAGAAATAACATTACATACAATTATTACATAATATTGGTAAAACTATTTCCTTCTCATCCTCTTCCTCCTGCAATAACATAACATCCTCACATATGCTGATCAGACTAATTCTACTATCAAGAATTACTAAAATATTATTTTATAAGGAATATCAGAACAAGGTAAGTGTTCTGCAATGTTTTTGTGTTGGACTTTTCTGGACTCTACTGAGTGGTCTGTCTGCGACTGATATCAGTAGCTGAACGGTGTTCATTAACTTTTGGTAGCTCTTCCATGAGTTTTTATAGTTGCTTTTGATCTTATATACAATTTTCCATTCACAGTGTCTTATTGAAGTAAGTTCCATAATTTAACTGTGTTTTATGTGGAAGAGTGTTTTACAGATTAACATCTGACAATTTCATCTGCTGCCTCCTGTTTTTTGCATTCTGAGACACTGAAAAAAAAAACCAAACAAAAAGCCCAAAAAACAATCAACCAAACAAAAAAACCCAAGCAAGAACCCCCCAGCAAACCTGTTTCCACTTTCTTGGAGATTTGTGGTTTGAAAAATCTTTATTGTGTCAAAAATTATTTAAGTTTTTCTTAGGATGACAAAAGTGGCATGATTTTAATCACTAGTTATTGCTCTTCTACTTTTGGTCATCATGTTACCTTTCCTTCTACATTTTCCAAGTTTTTGTTTTGCTTTGTTTTGTTGGGTTTTTTTGAAAAGGTGATTTGGTTTCTTTTAACAAAATATTCCTGTTCCAGGAACATTGTGTATTCTACAGTGCCACAATATTGTTTTCTGATTAGTTCTCCATTCCTTACCTAATAAATTGTAATACTCAATTTGCTTGTTTGACTGCTTCTGAACATTAAGATGATTACTCTATTTTCATAGAATAACGTATTATAACTCTGAAATATCTTTCCTCTGTAGTACAAGCTAGTTCAGAGTCCTTCACTGTGCATACAAAGTTAGAATTGATTTTCCCCTTATTTTTTCCCATGAGTATCACTAACAATAATAATTTTCAGCCTGTGAATCTAATCACCATAAAACATCATTAAGGCTAATTGAACATTTATATAGATAATCACAAAGCTTACCCTGTTATATTAGAAAGGGAAATAGATAAAACCTCATACTTTTGGACAGAGTTGTTTGCAATAAAGGAATTAAGTTTTATAGAGCTTCCCCCCAGCCCCCTTCCAGTTAGTTAGGAATAAAATAAAAGAATTCTCAGTCTTCTGTAACAAAGCTAGGAAATGCTGAAATTTCAGTCTCTGCAATACTTCAGCATGTTGTCACACATCTACTCAGTTTCATTGTCAAGCATTCATTTGAATGAATGGATGGAAAACCAGTCAGAATTTGAAGCCAGCCTCTAAGGAAATGTTCCAGTAAAATGCTACATAATCTTCAGAGGGATAAATGCTTACATTTTTAGTGATTGCTATATTTTTTCTGGTTTATTGTACTGGAAGAATCTAGGAAATGTTTGCTGTAACTTAATTATTCAGGCTATGAATCATTTGCATTTTTCCATAGCATGCCTGGCATGATGAATATCACAGATAGGACACCAAACAAGAAAGTCTTGTGTACATGGTGTAAGCATTCCTATATTACAATTATACACTGTGGCAAAGTCCATTGTCTTTAATGAAAATGAGAATGGTATGGAAAAAGAGTTTTGCAGCATGTTTTGAAGATAAGACATCCTTTGCCTTAATGTTTTCTCTTCCCTAACCTGTTTCACAGCAGAGCACCCTTGACTGAAAACACTTAAATTCACTGCTGTCATGAAATGCAGCAAAAGTTTCTATTATGTTATAATGTTAAGCCTGATTATTAAGAATCTATATGAGAAACTACCTCAAATTAATGGAACAAATTGAAATCTTAATTGCTATCTGTGATCTAGGCATACAGCATATGAAGTACTGGAACAAATGCCCTCATTAATTTATCTAGAGCTTTGAAAGAAATGTCTTTCATGAGGAAATGCAGAAGGAGATGCTTATTACCTTCAATGTCACAAGCAGGGTGTTCTGATCTTGGAGAATACGATTTGAGACAGAAATATGAATGAAATATATTTTATGGTAGGAAAGCAGAATGTAGAAAGAGAATTTTGCTCCTTTTGGTATATTTGTAAGTGTGCTGGATGACTTCAAAGATTTGCAATTAAATATATGGGTTTAAATTGAGGCCAAATTTCACTAAACATAACAGGTGTGTCACACATGACCATATCTGTAAAACATATAATGAGATGGAGCATAATAATCAGATATTCTTTTGAATGTAGAAATTAATTGTCTTTTTCATTATTTCAGAGATATATTTAAATTTAAATTCATTTCAAAAATGAAATCCATGGGAAAAAAAAATTTCCTTGATCTGCTACTCTCTTTCCTGTAAACTTCTAATAACAAGGCTGTGACAGATGGCCTTTAGGCCTCTTTTGGCCATCCTACTTTATGATCTCTAATTAAGTCCAGATCACATCTTCCATCTGGAAAACACTTTCTGGCAGCAGGAATTCTGATTACAGAAGGCAAGTAAGAGGCTGTAATGCAGGTTTAGAGACTGAGAAGCTAAAGTATCCTCAAGCTACCCTTAATAACATGTAATCTTTAGCCCTAGTTTTAATATGAGTCATATTTGAATACATATATTCCTAAGTAAGATAAATTAAAATACAAAATGGACTCATGCAAAATTGACTATTCCAGTACAACTTGATATTTTTATCTAGTAAGTTGGGTGATTTTCTAGGTTAATTAAATGAAGGAAGGCTCATTGATTTGTATATTGGAAATGTAATCAGTGAAACATCCCATAGAGGGTGGCATCTGTTTGAAGCTCAAATAGTCCATTCCAGGTGTACTTGAGTAGGGGTGGAACTCAAATGCTTCATTCTCTTCTGGATGCCATAGGGCATCCAAGACATTCATGTGGAACTGATTGCAAGAACACAGAACCTATGGGAAATCCATGCTTCCTTGGAGTGACAGCTGAAGATGTAGTGGATATGGTAAAACTTCAAAGTATTGTTAGGCATCTGATAACCAATTTTTGTCTTTCCTGTCTGCCTTAAAGTGTATAGACTCTACCCTTAAGCTCCACTAGCGGTATTAACTAGGTCTTCATTTTTCTTTCAGGGGAATGTTGATCTGGTTTATGTAAAACCATGAAAGGTAAGAGAAATCAATGGGTTTACTTTACAAAAAAAAGGCGTCCTGAACTACATTTTACTGGAGAATTGTAGTAATGGCCTTTAAATATTTGCTAATGGAAATAGGTAATAAAATAAATTAGGAGGAAATCCTAGGAATTCTATGTGGTCTTTCAGATGACCTGAAAGACTGAAATACTGGGAAGAGAGTGGAGTAAAATAGTGTAAAATAGCTGGTCACAGAATTCAGGAACAGTAAGTATAATTTCTAGTATTGACCTGGAGCTTATCATCTGAAGACATCAAAGGATAAAAAGGACTTATTGTCTGAAGACAGGATGATTTGGAGTCACTAACAGACTATGACAATGGAAAACCAAATATTCTTGAACGTGTGAGAATACATATTTCCAGTGGAAACAAGAAATTATTCATGTCATGCTAGCCACTGAGCACATGTAGAGTCAAAACATGATCCTATCTGATTGAAGAAAAATTAATTCAGACTTCAAGCCTGCAATAGGGCTCAGATAGGCAAGAATATCAGAAGAAGAAAAATCAGTACTTACAGAAAAATGTGTATTCTTTACATATATATTTTAAAAAAAAGATCAGGAAGAAAGAAAATAAAATATTAAAAATATATAATGTTTGTGGAAAGAATTGTAGACTGGTAGACAGAAACATGTTTCTAGCCAATAGAGGAATAAAGCTTTAGAAATTTCTGATTGGATTAGTGGACACTTCAATCCTAACACAGATTTTTCTTTACACTTTTGCATTTTGAATTCTGGGTCCCTACACACTCAATATCTTGTGCTTTTAGCTTCTGCATATGTTTTCCTATTCAAAAGAACAGAAAGAAAAACATTTATATAAATATACTGCCTACTACAGGAAATTTTTGGATTTTTTTTCTTGCGAGAGTAAGAAAAAAGGAGGCATTCCAATTTGATATTTTTTCATTGTCATGAACATTCTCATTCCTCCCATCATCATTTGTCCTTGTTGGGCAGGATGAGAATATCAAAAATACACAATATTTTTGATCTGAAATTGCTGTGTACAAGTTTCACAAGGAAAGAAAATATGTTGTTCTTTTTAGTGTCTTTTTCTTTCCTTTGGTTTAGCCCAGATGCAGAAAGTTAATAATTTAGATAGCTCCACTCCCTTTTAGCAGAGGAAGGCATCATAAGTCATGACTCTACCTAGCTATAAGGTCAATAATGTGTTCTCTTCAACACTTTCCCTCCCCTTGAGTCAATTGCCCACAACACTCTGCTTAACAAGTCCCTCTAACTCAGGGTGGAATAAAGTTTAGTCCCATAGCTCAGTGGAGACTCTGGTAAATTTCTCTGCAGTGGTGGCAAACTGTCTCCTCAGGTTCTGCATCCATCCTGTTCCAGACTCACAATCAGAAATCCTGCAGAAATTTCAGGACTCAGAAATTGTCACAGGTGAAGGCAAGCTGAGATTTCTAACCTAATATAAACACAGATTATAAGCCAAAATGGTTAGTTAAGGCATCAGTGCCTTTCTCCATTTTTCTGTTCTTCTCTTGTCCAGGAAAAAAAACCCGAATCCTCACTTTTGGAATTCCTTTTGGAATCCTCACTGACTCACTCACATTTCCATTTTCACTTAAATCCTGTACTCACTCATTTTCTTGTCTTGTTCGGTACGTACCTTTGTGACAGGTAAGTAAGATGCTTACATGTAAATTCTTAAGTGCTCGTGGGAAGATCACACAACCAACAGCTGAAATTACCCCATATGTATCACTCTATGTTTCAAAAAGGAAAAAATTCAGACAAAAACTTTTACTAACAAATTTTAATTTGCAGAACTGATTTCAGTTTTAATTAGTGAGCTGATCCTTGGAGTGTTCTTTCTTTTGCGTTGAAATAAAGGAGCACTCAGGCCACTGGATTCTTTTCAAATGGAATTTATTTTTCTAAGTGTAGCTGTTTTGTTAGGAAATATAGATATGCCCAAACTCTCTCTCCTACTTAGTAAACTATTCAAACATCACAGACTTTTCTTATTACGTATATGAAGACTAAAATTAAGTGGGAACTGGAAAAATTAAAAAAAATTAAATCAGTTCTTAAATCAGAAATAGGAAAAAAAATAATTTGAAAAAAAGATTAAAATGTTACTACGTGTTCAAACATGACATTATCTTACAAAAATGAGAAAAAAAAGCAGTAGTAAACCTGGTCTTCATTTTATATATGCATTATATAACTTGTACCAAATAGAACTAGAGGAGATAACTGACCTTTTATGTAGCTTTAATCGTCTCTACACATTGAAACAGGAACAAGGATTTCAGAATATGCCTGGCTATTTCTCTGTACCAATCTTCTATATGTTTTTTTCTGAATAAAATAAGCTGTATATATAGAAATTTTTGCCATTCATCCAACCAACCAACCAACCCATCAAAAATAAGATTTTTTCCAGACCATATTTCCCTATGTAACTGATACAGCACATAACAAACTATGATTGTAAGGCTTGTGGCATTGGGTGTAGTTTCTTATTATATGCTTTTGAAGTGTCAGCCATAAACTTTTCTTAGAGATCCTGTGAGACTTAGACTGTTTGAAAAGAAACATTTTAAAATATGTATTGAATAAATATATCTCTTTAAGAACTGAACCAACTTTACAGGAAACATGTTAAATATAAAAATTATATAAAATAGCATAGCATAGCATAGCATAGCATAGCATAGCATTGCATAGAATAGAATAGCCATAGCTTACCTGTGGTGTAAAATGAAACCACAGAAAATGTAATATAGGAATATTCAACCTCTCTGGATGACAGTATATGAGACACTAGACAAAAGCTCTTAACAGATGAGCAACCCTCTTCTCCATCAGTCCATCCCACCACATTTCCACAGAGGCCATCAGAATATACTTGAGTTATTCCAATTAATCCACTTTAATTCAGCTTCTCTCAATGGCCTTACTTCCCTTTTTACTGCTCATATCCAGCCTCTCTGCCTCAAAGCCATTTTGCCAAACTCACACTTTGCTAAGTCTCTATGATGTAATATGCCTAGGCTTGTATCTCCCTCCAGAATGATCCAATCAAATAGCTCTGAAGAGGTGGAACACAGCTATGTTGTCACTTTCAAATCCTGTTCCTTCAATGCTCTGGGAACTAATATTTTGCTGTGTTTCTGGAAGGCACAAGATATAGGAAGATGTGTTAATACTCTATGGAATTCCTTCTGTCTAAGGAAGTCAAAGTGTAGTGGTCTATAAGCTGCACTGCTTCCCAAAGTCCCTTATTAATTAGTCAAGATTTACACGGAAAGGACAGACAAAAAGATACAGGAGGATGAACTTGGAAAGGACAAAAATACAAATGTGTTTGGGAGATGCACTGCTTTTATGAGCCAAATGCTGTAAATAGCTATTCTTGCCTTAAAAAAAACCTGATGGACTTTCCATATACTTCTCAAGCCCTGGTAACACAAAACATTTTGGATGTTTAGAAAGTTTACATCCTGAGGGCTAATTTTCTAGAATATGTGTTCTCCTGAAAGAAAGAACTGAACAGACTCAGCAACTTTTCCTGCTAGTGAATGTCAGAACCAACAAAATTAAAGTCTTGAAAGCAGTAGCAAGGGAAAAGATATTTTGGTAATGAAAACATAATTACAGTGTTCCTGATAAAGCAAGACCAAAAGAAACTAATTTACATAATGATTTTCTGAAATACACGAAGATTATATTTCTTTCTGTGAAAACCATCTATTTTCCACTCACATTCCATTTGTGATATTAAACTTCTTCTAAAATTTTATTTCTGAGTTGGAACAGAAGCACATACTAGCAACCTGTGACCTAACCATATCTAGTAATATAACCTGAAGTTGTCAGAAAACATAATTTAGAGTTCCTTATATCAAATCCTGTTTTACCTGTCATGTCTTTTTTTCTTTTTCCATGTATAACCCTAAAAAGTGCCCTCTAAATAGATTTACATTGGTATAAATAGCTAGAGAAACCAGCGTATTGTTCTTGAAAAAAGGCTGGGAATAAAGTCTTGGTTAATTTTGCAGGATTTTGTTGTTGAAATTCTTGTATGCCCATCTATCCTTTCGACCCTGTAAACTGGAAAGCTTATAGCTGAGTTTAAGGCATCTCAGCTGTGGCTGATCTTGTATACTTCTCATACACCAATCAGTGGATTCCCTCAGGGTCTGTAGCTGAAAAACAGTGCTTGCAACATAGTTTGCCTAATCCATTTGTATATTCTTAAATCACTGACAGGAGAGTTTTTTTTGACTATTAAAATACTGAAGAGCTATACCTGTGTTATTTATTCTTCAAGTTTGATAAAGAAGGCCTGATCTCACAAATAACTAATAGTTATTTTTATCTCAGAGCAAATTTGGTTCCTGAGAGTCAGCAAATTATTTTAATCTTCTTGTCAGTTTAATTAGCAATTTGAAATAGAAATTATCCAATTATTTGATTGTTTCTGTACAAAAAAAAAAAACCAAAAACAATGAAAGATTCTGTAATTAAATCAATTAACTTTATGAAATTCTAATTTTAAAAGATTCAGGTCTTCAATCGCTACAGATCAGGAACAATTAAGAATGTAAAAGGAATTTTAACAGTATTTTTTTCTGTAAATAACAATATTATAAAATGGCAAAATGCAATTCAATATTATATCTACAGAACAACTCAGAAGGACCAGAAATTGAGTTATTAATAAATACCTTGCTCTTGCTGGTTATTGAATTAGATTATTATACAAGTAATTATATCATCATAATTAGACAAGTAGATAAAATAAAAAATATTCTCTGATGGTTAATACCAGAATGAATCATTGCTAATACTTGAATCTTCGTAAGTCACTGGGAAAGTATATCAAACCTAACCTGGCTTCAGGATGATCAAGAACATTAAAACCATGTCCATAGCAAAATGAAATTTTTAGAAGCTGGGAGAATATATGATATTTAAGACTCCTTGTGGAAACTGTCATATTCTTCGTTAGTTTAAGGTGTTTCAAATTGGAATATTTTATAAGGTAATATTTCCAATTATTTAGGTAAAGTTACAATCCTTCAGTTGTGAGTATTCAAATGGTCTTTAGTAGTTCCTGTAAATACCTACTTACTGGTCACTTTACCCATTAGTTATCACACATCATTTTAAACCAAGCTGGTGACCAGCCTGCACTCCTCACATAAAAACACAAATGTACCAATCATAAATGGGATGGTGCCACCTTGTAATGATTTCAGTAATAATTTTTTTTGCCCTGCACTTCTACCTTACTTGTGCCAAACCAATTCTTCATAATATCAAAAGCTGAAAACAACAAAAAAGTTCTTTTTATAATCTCATAACATGCATATTTGTTTCAATTGAATCGGGAACATAGCTTCCTCTGATTTATTTTATTTACCTACTCAATGCACTGAAGAAAAAGCAGCATGATCCTTTGCTAGATATACTAAATGTTCATATGAAAGGTCATGTACTAAGGTAGCGTAGAGTTAATTTCTTCTCAGTGGTTCTCACAGTGCTGTGTTTTGATGAGCAATTGCATTGTGCATGACTTGTTTTTTTCCTTTTATCATCATCACTATTATTATTCTTTACCATTATTATTGTATTTTACTTTATTTTCAATTATTAAACTGTTCTTATCTCAACATACAAGTTTTGCTTCAATTCTCCTCCTCATTCCAGTGGGGTGGGGAGGAGGGGTTGAGTGAACAGTTGCGGGCCAGCTGGGCTTTAAACCACGAAATAAGCTTGTAAAACGGGGCCATCAGTTTCAG
This sequence comes from Daphoenositta chrysoptera, assembly GCA_013397915.1. Classification (NCBI taxonomy): domain Eukaryota; kingdom Metazoa; phylum Chordata; class Aves; order Passeriformes; genus Daphoenositta; species Daphoenositta chrysoptera. Next base: position 124,863 of record VZRO01005551.1, on the reverse strand, counting down.
CATTACACATTTATATGCATTATTAAATTCTTGTAAATGGTATTTATTTATTGCTTGTCACTTTCTAATACAAATGATCCTAATCCCCTGTAATCTGAAGGAACACGTTTTAATATCTTTCGCCTTTCATAAAACCTTCCCAGAAATACCATAATATCAGTATTAGTAACAATGGGTCCAATGTCAAAGTCCATATGGATGTTTTACACAGAGAAACACAGAAAATAATGCTTTTGTCTCAATGAAGGCTGTGCAACACTTGACAGAATTGCAGCATTTGGCACAGATTTGATAAGTCTATTTGCTGTGCAAGGGAACATTTTGCAGTGGCAGGGCAGGAGACAATTTCATACTAGGTGCAGTTCTAGTACACTCGGAAGATTTGCCCTGTGAGTAATTTTAATCCATACTGTGTCTTCATTAGAGATGCTTCTGAAGTGCTCTGAAAGTATCTAGCTCCTCTGCATACTCACTTTTCTATTGGTATGTATTTCTTACCCACATGGCCCTTATCTCCTGACTTCCAAGTCAGCACTGAAGCGATAAAAGCATCATGAGGACTGACTTTAGCATACAAAGCTTTCTTTAACTAAATCTTTTCTCCACAGGCATTTAGGCTGGTGACAGAAGCATATCTACAACAGCAGATGGAAAAGATTCAAATGCCTCAACCCAGAAAAAAGATATTTATTCACAGATATTTCTCTGTTGCTTAGACCAGTCCCTTAACTAGAACAGACTACAAAAACAAGGAGACTAATATAATTTGAGATAGGAAACTAAGCATAAGAACTGGCACTACATATTACATGTTGATAAGATATCTATCAGCCAAAACTAATTAGATATTCAAATGGTGGAGTAATTTAAACTTAGAGGGGACAAGAAAAGGAGAGAACTTGCCCTTACTGAAGCTTTCAGCCCCTTTAGGAAGATTATTATTGCCATAAATGCCTATGGATATGAATAACACAATTATCCTTCTGTGAAATTATTTTAAAGATTATGTACCTCCTTCCTTATTTTTCCCCAATCAACTTGGCATCTGATTGCAAACTAACTTGTAAATGCAGCGATAAAACTGTGTCAAAAAGTACAAAAGCTTCTAGAGGTGACAGGTAAAGTCACTACTTAGTCACACAGTTGAATTTTGCATGGAGGTCTTCTCAGATTTTTCTTTTTAGGGACATGCTGAAATTGAATGTTTATCAGAAATACATTTTCTATATCAGCCTTAGACTGCAATTTTCAAGAACTAATTTAAAACAGAAGAGTACTCATAAGTGAAGAAATACACATCCTCTGATGTTTTGTGTCACAGCTGTGCAGGTTACTCAATACACCAAGAACAGTTAATACTGAATGAAACACATACTTCAGTAGCTGACAATTTCTATAACATAAGTAAGGCTCAAAAAATGAAAACTAGTATAGGCCCACGTGTAAAAATAGTCTTTTTATGCTATTCTAGAAAAAAATAAAGTAGTTTTTTTGAAAATGCCAGCATAGCAGCAAGTGAATATTTCAAGTACTGCACATAGACAAATATAGCTTTTTCTGCTGAGAAAATATAGATAATCATGCTGCCACAATGATGTGTGGTTTTTGGTTTTTTTTTCTCCTAAAAAATAAAGCCTGTTTCAATAGGTATCTGTGTTAGGAAGTGAGCTCAGGATTCTTTGATAAAATCTTTTTCTGCATTGAAAAATGTTAGCTCTGTTGCATATGAATTAACCTCTCTCAAGTAATCTACAAAATGACAGAAGATAATTGCTGTGAAAAAAGGAAAATTATTTTGGTTATGAAAATTTATGCAGACTTGTAAGAGAAAAAAACCATAATAATAAAAGATGTATGCCTGTCTCTTCAGTTTGCTGTTTTCAAAAAAGCATTTTCACACTATAGGTCAAACAGAAATGCATATTATGACACAAAATGAGTGAACATCCCTAATTCTGTCTGTAGAGTAACAAATTGCTAGTAAAATTGATTTGAGATGTAATTTATGCCATCTACTCTAAAAACTCATCAGCTAATGGTACCTAGGCTTATTTTCATTACTTCAATTTAAATGAAAAATAAAAGGTACTGTGGCATACTGCATTCGGTATTAAAACCAATAATAATAAATGTTCTGAGGAGTTTACATAAGCCCATAAATGTGGAGGTGGCCACAGAAGAAAATGCTATGTAGTGAAATTTAATTAAAAATTAGCATTTTAGTATTAACATTCATATTAATTCTTTTCATTTGAAATCAGCAGAGACAGCTGTAAAAGCATGAACAGCATGAAATGAATCCCAAAGGATTTTTACAAAAATTATAGCCATTGCTGTTGTTGAAAATCATCCATCTACAGAGAGGCAGTGGGAGACAGAGAGAGGACTATGAAAATCCTTGCATTCGAAGGTGCAGGTTGTAGTGGCACTTTCAGGCTCTGGAGTGGTACTTCATGAGTGCAGCATCTGGTGCTCATTCTGAATACCAAAGAGATATTTTACTCCAAGTGTAGTATATGGTAGCACAGATCCCACCGACTTTAGTATGATTTTGCCCCTGGTCTCAGCAGAGAATTTAGACTTGAAAAAATTGTACACATGGCAATATGAGTTATCTATAGTTTTAGGATGGTGTCCACACCTGAAATATCAATTTTTTGTAGCTGGATTATGTCTTTTAGAGTACCATGATCTAAATTCGTTCAGGTGAGGTCGAGCTGTCTTTATGTTACACTTAGTCACACAGGTCTGTTTTAACGCGACAAAAGCTCGGAATTAGGACTTCCCACGTTTTTGTCTGGACTGGCTGTGCCATTGTGTGCAGTGTGAGCTGTCTATGAACCTGTGATACAAACGCAGCACAGAGGAGTATGGGCATGGGAGGCTGGCACAGGGATGGAGAGCAGAGGCACAGGGTGATACCAGAGGCCCAGGGCTATAAATGCTGCAGCAGTGGTCCATTGGTGGCCACCTCTGGAGTGCAAGATCTACAGCTGGTTTTACAGATGGAAACAGGAAACAACGTACGGAAATTGTATCATGTGGAGTAGATCTGGCAGCAAGTGGAATCAAAGACTAGTTCAGGAGGTGCTGTTAGAAAACACATGAAAAGATCCCAAAAAACCCCAAGAGTAAGGAGGAAGACACCCCACAGCTCCCAAAAACCACATTGTATTCCTCCTGGAAAATGATTTGGACTAATGATTTGCCCAAACACCCCCTGCTTTTTATTAATGAGTAATTTAATAGTAATAGTAATTTATTCTATAGATGTTAGCAATTACTAGAATACTAAGAATTATATTTATTAGAATACTATAGTTATTAGAATGCTGCAGTTGTTAGAAAATTAGTAATTTCTTGATTATAATGCTAAAAGACTACTATAAACATCATTTACTGATATAGATTCTTCATTGTGCTTTTATTGTGAGTTTTTTCGGCACACACAAAGCACACAAAGGATGCTATCACATACGTGTTTGATGAGAGTCAGTCTCTGCTGTGGACAAAGTTCAGGCACTAACAAAATCATGTTTATGAGGCTACTCATGATGCAAAACAGTTCTATTCACCTTTTACTGGCTTCATTTCCTATACAGTCATATATTAAAATATTTATATGATTCCTTTTAAATGAAATATAACTTATCCTCAAAACTCTTTATGCTGCTCATCACTGAAACAACCTTTTGAATTCGCAAATTTTACTGCTACCATTTCGCATGCGGCAAACAGATATCTGGAGTATTACTACATTCTAGTTCATCAAAATGTCAGCTCTGTCTGCAAGCAAACATGTATGATTGGAGTCCCACAGCACGATGTGGAAATGCCAGCTGGTAACCCAGCTGTGGTACCTTGTTACCCACTGCACCCATCCTAGGGAATGTTATGCTCATATGGCTGTAATCTTCCCAGGTATGGATCTAGCTGCCTTACTGCAAAATCTATATACACCCTGGAAGTCTTGCACTCAGGGTCTTAAAGGTACTTAATCACATAAAAAATTCAGATAAATGACTGAGGAGGGCTCTTAAAATCAACCCTCACACATTTCTCTGAGGAGCTGACTATCACAAAAAGAATTGATTTTAATAAAGAAGAAATATAAGCGTCTTATCCTCAGTTACTCAGAGCCTTAATCACTGAACTGTCCTTCCTTATTTATATAAAATAATTACCAGTAATGTATATTTCCACATCAAATTAATCCCTCACACTCATTTGACATGTATTTCTTTAAAAAGCACCTTCAGTAACAGTCCTGCAGCTATGCATTTTTGGAGCAGTGTTACACACTTTAGTCATTATGCATATGAAAAAAAATAAACAAAACAAAGGGAACGCACCTTCTACTTTTCCTTCTTTAGCTCTGTTTTCAGTTAAAAATACAAGATACCACTCTAAACACACAAGGAACAGAACAGATGATCAAAAAGAGCCAGTTTGCATGCAAGCAATTATCAAGTTAAAATTCAGATACACAGATTTTATATAGGAACTCACTTCCATAATGAGTTTGAATAAATCCTCAGATTTTCATGCAAGGATTTTGTTTCTGCTGTTTTTCTTTTTATTTTTTTCTTGATAGATGCCATCAGGAAACAAAGCTTTATGTATGGCTTGAACCCACTTCTATCAGAACAAAAGATAGTTTAGCACAGAGAGACTTTTGCAGTAATGTTAACTCCATTTGAACTTGAAAACAGAGTCTGGTATGGCAGGCAGAGCAAGGTCAAATCCTGCAGCTGTAACAATTTGATTGTTGGTTTTGTGAGACTGAATATCACCTTGGATCTTCATAACTAGTTTTTGAGATCATTTTGTCTACAGATGCAATCCATAGCTGGTAGAATTAGGATAGACCACAGAAGAATCTTTTAATTTATTAATAAAATCAGTTAATTGTAATGAGATCTTTATGGCACAGATTAGGAAGGGAGCCAGTGCAAGCTGACTCACAGGAAACTCTTTCACAGTTGATTCTGTTTTAGCATAATAATAAAAGGCATTGTCATTCTTTGACAAAAAACATATCCCATGCTTGTACAAATGGCGATAATAGCTGAATGGATAGCTAAAACTATATTTTCAAAGAGAAGCTTTTGATCTTAAGGACTCCAGAATTTTTGGCAAGTAGCAGAAGAGTGGGAAAGGTCATGCCTGTATCTGTACTTTACTCTTTTTTTGTGGGTCTAGCAATCAGTATACGAGAGTATAGAAAAAAATTCCAATTTTCTCTTGTGAAAGAAATTGGATTAGAAGATAATCAGATAGGATAAATGATTTGAAAAATTGATGTTTATAATCTCAGTGATATGTCTTCTGTGAAACATTATGGAAATTGTGTAGGATAAAGCAATATGCTGACCATAAGGTATGAAAAGCTTTTAATTCACCTACCTGCAGTTATCCACGTGCTACTGCTAAGGTAACCTAAAGACAAACAAAAATAGTATCATGACATCCATGAAGCTGACATGCTATAAACAGCCCTTCAGGGAAAACTAAGCAGTCAAACAAGGTTTTAATTTGTTGAAACAATAAGAATCTGTGCTCTAAGTCCTCTTCTATCCCTGCATTTTGTTTCATGCATGGTCTTGAAAAATTTCACAGGTGCTGTTCTAATATGACTGGGTTAACTAAGGATAACCCTGTGGCTGTTTCTGGTCTGAAACAAATAGGTGTCACTTGCAAAATTCAGTTCTGCTCCCATTCTGTCATCTGAACTTTGACAGCACAATAAGAGGTTTGATCCAAGAATGCCTGAAGATGGAAGTTAGCAATGATCTGTACCTCAGGACGTGAAGGGAAAAATAAAAAAAAAAAGAAGGATTAAAAACACAAAGGAATTTGATTCAGGCAGCTGAGTAGGTATTAGAAGAATTTCAGCAGTAGAAAATGTAATAAATAAAGTTCTACTCTACATGTGGCTTTTAGCATCACTCAAATTTATCTTTCTTCTACCTTTGTCCACAGTTTTCCCTGAAATGCTTTTCTAAGTTACATTCTGCAAAAAAGAAAAAAGCTTAAGAGAGAATTCAATTTGTATTTAGTGTAAAAGTAGCACAAAACTTTTTTTAATCTGGAAAGTATGGGCAGTTTAATCTCACATCAGTTTTTTACAGATGTTCAATGATAGAAAGGTAAAAATATAAGCTCGTTGGAATTCTGCCAGGTCTGCTGACACTCTCTTGGTGACAATTGTGGACATGAATAAAAAGTTTCCAGAAAAATAAATATCATTTTATGTATTTACAGGCACAAAATTTAGGTACATGTGTAATAAAAGCTGATTAAAGATAAGAAGAGATCTGCAAAGAAACAGACAGTAGCTGACAGGTTCTGCAACTAACAGCAGTGATGTGATTGACAAAGTTTAGGTGATCGATTCTCAAAGAAGTTGAAAAATGACAGAAAAAAAGTGCACAAATTTAGAATATCATAGAATTTTTGATAAAACAGCAGTTCAGCTTCTCCACAACAGAAACAAACATCTTCTATTACTGTTAGCTTACTGAAACCATGCCTGCAAGCTAATTAATTTCTGACATTTATCAGTAATTAACACTGTCTTCCCCATCTCACTTTAGCGGTAATTGGATTGTTTTTCATAGCTTAAAACATTAAATGCATGATTGGGCTTGAGCTTGGGTTTAAGCATGAGCTGCTCGAGAGGGGAAGATTACTTTCTGGAGCATCATACAAAGACATATGCATTAAGAGTATACTGAATCTACAAAAAGTTGAGAAACGATTTTACAAATCTCAGCAGTTCTCTGAACTCTGTTAAGGGGGTGATTAGTGCCCACATAAGCTGAGCGTTTTCTGAAACCAGTAATGAGCCAGTATCTTTTCCAGTTTTAAAAACCTGGTTAATATGGTCTGGCAAGGGAACCCTGCAGGATCTCAACACAAAATTTGTGTCTAGGAGAAATGGACTCCAAGCTGATTAAATCTGTTCTCTGCTCTCTTTTTTTTTCCTGATAGAACAGCATACACCCCCTTCCCTGGACTTCTGACAGAGAAACTACCCTTAGCAGAGAAACTGGTATAAATTATATGGTTTCTACAATTACACCCAGTAAATTTCATGAGAAAAAAAAAAGAACATTAAAATTGTTAGATACCTGCTTCCTCACTGATACTTTAGAAATTATAATATAGAGATTTTTGAAGGAAGAACACCTATGAAACTCTTATATGACTTTTACTTCAGTGAAAAATGCAAATTTTGGTACTTCTCTAAATAATAATTATTTTTCTTTGATTTTATGACTCCATGGTAACTTGCGTTTTGTGAATCTTTGTTTTCCTGGGAAACCCAGATGTGATCACACCCTGCAAACAACAGAAATAATTAATTTAATACATTTTTTGCGGTCTCTATTAAGAGGTAGAAACCTTTGTCTCTTTCACTTAACTGAGTACTTGAGCCTGAAGGAGATGTAACACACATTATCTCTGCAAGTCTCTAGTCACTCATGTCTTCTGGGCTAATTTCTGTTTTTCCGTACAATAATTAAAACAATAGCTCTTCATGCTTAATTTATCAGTGTAATAAAAACCAGTTTCATCTAGCTTCCTGTATTTGAGAAGTTTTGTTTCTTTGTTTCTTTCATCTTTTTCTTTTTTTTTTTTTCTCCTTTTTGCTTCAATAATTTTAATTACAATGGAAATACAGGTACAGGAATGTTATTAAAATACTGTGGACCATAGATGTATAGTCAATATTGTGTCTTCCTGTCTGTTTTATGCTGTCAATATTTTGTAAAAGTAAACAAGCTGAGTCTTGATATGCAAGCTAAAGATTTTCATGAAGCTGTTTATTCAATTGCCTTAGATCTTATGCAGTTACAAAACAGGAAAGGAATATCTTTAGATACTAAGTTTTCTGAATAATTTTGGTTCATATTATTATTTTAAAAGATGTATAGGTTTAATAGAAGATTTCATACTTAGTAAGAGCAACATTATTTTCCTACATTTAATGAACTACCCAAAATCTAGAACACCCCCAATCTTGTTTTGTAGATCTCCAATATTCATTTGAACAATTCATATCAAATTAACCATTTACTATAGCTCTATATTGAATTCATCCTATTGGCAGTAAAACTACTTTAAAGACTAGATATAAAATTAGATATAAAAAACCCCCTTAATAATTGTCTTGTTACTATTTGTTTCTTTGCTTTCTAGCAACTCACAGTGGTTTCTCCACCTCTCTAAATGGCAGCAAATTTTAAAATACCTTGATCTTATTTATTGCAAAATATTTATTTTGATGAATCACTTTCCTAGCCCCATTTTTTTGACAAGCATTTAGCATTCATTAAGATTTTCTTCCATATATCAGCTGTATGGTGGAGTTCTTGATTAGCCTTCTGCTTTAAAGATTAAGATTACAGATCTGAAGCTCAGCTTCTAAAATCATTCCTGAAACAGTCAAGAACAATTCACAGTTTCAACAAGCTTCTTTTAAGTAAACTTATTTATTAAAATGCTTGTGAGACAGCACTGAACTCAGACTGTATAGTCAAGCAAGTTGATTTATAAAGTAAATGAATATTCATGGTCAGCATTTTTTACGCTTTCAAATCAACCTCCTGCTGCCAAGAGAAGCCAGCAGAACAAGTGCATCTTGCAATGTGCCCAGAGACTCCCACTTTACTCTCTTGCTTAATCAAGAGGGAGTGCAATCGTTTAGTGAATCCTGAATGCACAGTATCCACAGAAAGAGACCTTTATTTACCTGCAAACATCTTTTCCCAACAATTTTTTTTTTCCTCCTTTTGACAGAGGCCTCATTTCAGCCATTTTTTCAGAAGACTGCACCATGAGTTCACCATGAAATTGGGTAAGGGAAACAAGGCTTTATGTTGTTATAATTGTTACCTCTATGAAGGTCAAACAAAACCTCCCTCCCATAAGCAGGACTGGCAAACTGGTAACCGTGTACGAGAAGGCTGTTGTGGCCTTTCTGTACTTCAAAAGGGCCTATAAGAAAGATGGGGAAAACTTTTTGGCAGGTCCTGTTATGAAAATACAAGAGGTGATTATTTTTCACTGAAGGAGGGTAAATTTAGGTTAGAAATAAGGAAGAAGGTATTTACAATGATGGAACACTAGAGCAAGTTGCCCAGAGAGGTGATTGGATGCTCCATTCCTGGAAACATTCAAGGTCAAGTTGGACGGGCCTCTGAGCAACCTGATCTGGTGGAATCTGTTCATGCTCATTGCAGGGGGGTTGTGCTAGACCATTACCTCTGGTTCTATCCTGGGAATAAAGTGTCCCCTCAGTCAGCTGGCAGATGACTAGCTTGGGTGGAAGTGTGTATCTGCCTGAGGGTAGAACAGGCTGGATCTATGGGCCAAGGCCAATTGGATGAGGTTCAAAAAGCCCAGGTCCTGTGCTTGCCTCACAAAAGTTCATGAAAAGATACAGGATGGGGAAAGAGTGGCTGGAAAGCAGCCCAAGCAAAAAGGACCTGGGGATGCTCTTTGACAGCTGGCTGAACATGAGCCAGCATGTGTCCAGGTGGCCAAGAAGGCCGATGGAATCCTGGCCTGTATCAGCAATAGTGTGGCCAGCAGGACCAGGGCAATGATTTTCCCCCTGTTCTCAGCACTGGTGAGGTCACACCTTGAATTCTCTATTCATTTTTGGGCCCCTCACTACAAGAAAGGCATGGAGGTGCTGGAGTATGTCCAGAGAAGGGCAACAGAGCTGGTGAAGGACCTGGAGTGTCAGTCTGATGAGGAGGGGCTGAGGGAGCTGGTTGTTTAGCCTGGAAAAAAGAAAGGTCAGGGGGACCTTTTAGCTCTCTACAGCTACCTGAGAGGAGGTTTTAGTGAGGTGGGGGTGTCTTTTTCCAGGTAATAAGTGGCAGACAAGAGGAAGTAGCCTCAAGTCTCACTAGGGGATGTTTAGATTGGATAGGAAGAAAATATTCACCAAAAGGCTTATCAAACATTACAACAGACAGCTCAGAGAAGTGGCTGAGTCACTATCCCTGGAGATATATAAAAAAATGTGTAGATGTGGTGCTTATTGTCACTGTTTAGTGATGGACGGGCAGTGCTAGCGTATTGGTTGGACTCAATGATCATAAAAGACTTTTCCAACCCATGTGATTCTGTTCCTATTGTCTGAACATAGGTCTCAGTACAATGTCTCTTGCTGTCTTTCTTTTAAACCTTCTTTAAGTATTGAACAGGCACAATGAGGTCTCCAAGCAGAGATATGACTACTTCACTATAATAAACAGTCCTGAAATGAGACTCTCACTGGTTTTCACCCTATCTACTTAAGTTTGCTTGCAGCGTTCATTATAATAAAACCCAAGTCTCCTCTAGGATCATGATAACAAGCAAGCTACCATATAATTATCTTTTTGCTGCAGTAAATACTTAATCAAATATAAAATCTTATAATGAGCAAATTTCATCCCCACAAGTAACTCAAAGCACTATGGTTGAAATAACCTAGTGACTGAGGAGTCATGTTTAGTGGGAAAAGCATAAAGAGGAATGTTCCCAACGTCACAAAGAGCAGAAAGTTGGGTCTGCATACGTTGTCTTCAGGTAATATTCCAGGCCATGTTGTTTTTGTTTTTTCAGTTTTTAAAAAGACAAGCCCGTGTTTTGAAAAAAAAATTCAAATCACACATCACAGTTAAAGTAGTCAGGGCAACACCTACATGAGAATATCTCGGTGAATGGTATTAGACACTCTGCCAGTTGGCATATTATGTTGGAAATTATACAGGTTTTTATAAAGTAGCACAGATTTAGGGAACCTTACCAGAAGAAAAGGAATATCTTAGAAAATGTAGGAGTTTCCAGTCTTAAGTGGCATGAATCGGGGGTTTCTGAAAGACACTTTTCAGGAAATCACCAATTTGGGGAAATTATCTCTAGCCTCAAGGCCAAACTGTGCAGAAAGTTCTGCTATGTTTTGGGATTTATTCTTATACAGCAGACTGGTGTGATCACAGCACACAGACTTTGGCTCCAAGTTTCTGCTGTTACCATGATGTGCCCCATGACTCCAAGATATATTTTATTTTGCTGGCGTTTTGTTGGTTTTGGTTTTTTTTGGTTTTTTTTGTTTTTTTTTTTAAAATCAAACATGGAATGGTGTAAGTGCTGTGCTGAAGCTCAGACGGCTTTTTTTTAATAGTTTGAAAATGTAGAGATGTGTTTTGTGATCAGGTGGCAGGAAGCAGTAGTTAGGGACACAGAGATTGCAGAAGTTTGTGGTACAGTCTTACCAAGAGTGTTTTGATGTAGAAGACCAAGTCTACTGTGATCATATTCTTCCTGTCTCATGGGAGGAGTCTCACAAGAGGAGATTTCAATATTGGATACATTGTGGTAAGATTTTTTCTTTAAGAAAGAAAGTTGGAGTACTACAAAATATTCAAGAAGCATAATACCAGTCCTTCGGTGTGATGGTTTATTCACTCAGGTTTATTCACTGGCCATCTTTTATTCAACATTGCCCATACCCCCTTTTTGATATGGAATAGTTAACAATGGATCAGGGAGAATTTGAAAGGAAATTTTGCTCTGTGATGAAATTATCAGTGCATTTGACTCCTCTTCCTTCAGTTTCACCAACATGAGATCTAACTACATACAACTTTATCTCCAGATAGCATTGCCTCCATGTAGCTTCTTCACTCATATGACTGTAGTTTCCTCAAAGCCTAGACAGTATTTTTAATTTTAAAAATAACACCTCAGGTGGCATTTATTTTGAGATCAAGATGCTAAAATGTAACTGGTCCTGTGCAAAAGTATATATATAAAATAGTGAATCATCCTCCATTTAAAGGCTTCATTCATTTTCCCTAAATGTAAATGTCTAGTGCCATTTGAGATACCCTCTAGTATCACAGAGATACAGAAAGTAAGGAAACTCATGCCCTTCTAGGAAGTTCATGTGAGACTGCATCTCAAATACCATATGCAAAGGCACTTGAAACAGGGTCTGAGTCAGTGCCAGATTCTCAGAGCAGTTTAGATGACTGTGCAGAAAGGGTTTGAGACATATCTTAACACAGGCGGCTAGACATGAGATGGCACATGGATATCCATTGGATCTCTAGGTTCCATCCCAAGAAAAGAATTTTCCCTTCATTTTTATGTAATACCTGCCAGCCCTGGATGTTAGGTGCATCCCAGTCAGCCTTAGATATCTATCTTAGACAATTCAATCAAGCCCAGTATCTTCGTCTATCTCATAATTGTATGAAAAACGTTTAGTTAACCAAGGGAGTGACTTGGTTTTGGCATTACAAGGGGAGATTGTTGAGTTGGTTCATAGGCAGACACTGTACACGTAGATGCCTAAATTGTAGTACCTCAGTCTTGTAGTAAATTCCATTTTTTATGCATGTTTTAAGCAGATTTTCTTTATTTTGAGAAATTTAAAAGTTGCTAAAATATTGCAAATAAAAAACCACAAAGCCTATCCTATAAAATATTAAAATAAATTGTTTGAGCAGATATGCAAACACACAAATACCCCACTAACTGAATACAGTAAATACAGTATTTACAAAATAGTGTTTCTGTTTATAAAACGTAACTCACTTTACTTGACACTTTTTTGTTTTGCTAGGTCCTATTTGTGAATTGAAGCCTCTGTGTTTATCAAATTTCTAACTGGATCAGTAGGCTGGGAAATTGTGTTGCAATGCAATGGTAATAGAATACTAACATCTGATTTGCTCTATGACTTCTTAGAGGAAAGTACATTCAAATATGACTTAATGGGACTAAAAAATCATCCTCACTAAAAATATGTATTTTTTCACTTTTATGGAAAATATTTGTAAACCATCTGAAATTTAAAATAAGCAATTGGAAAGGTGAGGAAAGGTGTGCTTTAAAAGCTGAAGAAAAGAATCAGATCTTCAGCTACTCAATTTATAATTTATTTTGGCAAGAACATGTATTAATAAAAAATCTATAAAGTTAAAATTAACAAATTTACAAATTTATTCTCCTTAAATGAAATGTATTTCAATATTTATGTATATTCAGATAATATGAAATTCATTTTATATTATTGTGAAGAACAAGACAGGTTATTTATGTGGTGTTTAGTAAGACTCCAGTTTAATTTATGCTTTAGGTTTGTTTTCTTTCCTTTGGCTCTGTGGCATTTGCCTCGGTATAAAATTGATTCACTTTTAGAAATAGATATTTTTTTTTCAATCAACAAAGTTTTCCATCTTTGGGACAAGATCCTGAAATGATGTAAATTAGTTGTACCCTTGAAGTCAACCATATCACACAAATAGAGGAGAACGGAGATTCACAGCAGCAGGGTTTCTGTCTCCCTCTTACACAGACAAACCAAAGTGCAGTAAAATTAGCTGTCATGGAGATTTAATGCTGGACAGAACCTAAAATAGGTGCTTATCCCATCTTTCTGCTTCAAAGAAATAACCACATCTTTGTTGGTCAGTTCCTAAACATTTCCGTAATAGTACGTCCAAACTTTCCAGACACTAAAAACTAGAGTTTTATTATCTTGCCATAATTTTTTACCAATGACAATGAGGACTCAAGACTATTTATGATTTAGTGTATTCCCACCTCTGCTTCTGCAGAACTTCTAGCTAGCAGGCTGTTTCATGTCGATAGCAGTTATTTCTGCAAAAACTTAGTGTATTTTATGTAATCTATAGAGTCATGTAAAATTTCACCCCTTATTCATTCTTTCAGTATCTAAAGATCCCTTGAAATGCTATTTCTGTCCTCTAATATACTTGAGGTTATCCTACTTTGATATCAACATGAAAAACTAGTAGTTGTGTTCATGATGTAAGGTCATTAAGTCAAATACTGAAAAACATCTGTCCTGGGACAGCACCATAGGAATTTAATTTGATGGATTCTTCCACTTGGACAGTGAACCATTAATATTCTCTGATTGCATATTTCCAATTAATTTTGCAATCCACTTGTCATAAATGCATTTAAACAATTTTCTTTTGCATGCATATGATGTTGACACCAAAAAAAACCCTGTAAAAAACATTACTGAAGCCAAATATAAAACTCTAATATGTTGCTTCCTTTTTGTCTGTAAGGCCTGTTACGTTATACTGGGAAGAATTAAACTGGTTTGACATGATTTGCTCTTGACTAATCCACGTTGGCTGTTACTTACTGAAGGTCTAAAGTGCAAGGTCTAAAAGGCTATGACTTGTGAAATCAGAAGGGAGCTCAACATAAGGTGACACTGCCCAAAACATCTTGCTATTTCTGTAATAAGGCTTAGAAAATGTTCTCCGTTCCAGGGGTTTTGTGACAAAAACGTCACCTGGTATTATTCTTTGACAAGTTGATTTCCTTTACTGAACTGATGTAGATGAACACAGAATAGTTTTAAATTACTTGGAAAGCTGAAAGATGCCATTTTTAGTCTCAGTAGAATTTTGAAATGAAGAGAATATTGCTTGATGAAGGTGGCAGGGACTGGTATTCAATGAACATGATTTTATTATGTCACTAGTATTTAAGGATGACAATGACCTAGGTAAGGAAAAAAGAAAAAAAAAATCAAACTCTGCTGCTCACAAAAATAATTCAGTTATCTAAAGGCATGTTTATTCTTTTCATTTTTCAGCTCACAAATGTAATAGTGTCAGATATTTTCATGGTTTCCACACGTGAGTGAGGGAACTCATAACCAAGAGACTATTCTATGTGGAAGAATGTATTAATTTATTCATTTTTGGTTTCCCATAAATATTCTCTATGCACTGTATATCAATTGTGAAGGAACTATCAGATCTAAGGCAGAGAAATCTGTGGGATGAAACTAAAGGACAGATATAAAATACATATAAACAAAAACTTATCTTAGTTCAGACAAGTAAGATTCTTTATGCACTTTTGTCTGTGTGAGGACAGGGAATAAAGGTCTAAAGTCTTGCAGGGGTTTATGGATAGGTATTATCCATATATAAGAGCCTGAGGCCATCAAATTTAGTTGTTATCACTCCTTTTTTAAGTTAAAAATTAAAGTAGAGGCTTTGATGCTGATGTTAGCTGTACCAGAATGGCTGGCTACAGAGAATGCCTTTGGGAAATGAGATCCAAGGTAAATTTGTGTTCTTCCCAATCCTAAACTGTATCTTCTGAGAAAATGCTACAAATATGTTTGAAGAGAGAAAATTTGAAAGAATAATTTCAAACTTTATTTAGAACCTAGAAAACAGAGAAAATTTGTTGGTGCTCAGTGGATTAGCAGTCTATCACATTACTGAATTTTTCCTCCATAGTGTGAATCCCCAGGCTGCTTCTTGCCAGTATTACATCTATGTTGCTCACCACTGCACAACTAAACTGAATGCAACCTTGATATCATCAAGAGTTTAGTCTGCTGTTACAGGCAAGAAATTACCTTATTCCTTAGAAAGAAGTGCTCTGGTCTGCAAGACCAGCAGGTCTGGATGCCCAGTTTTCCACATTTCATAGACTACCCTGGTGCTCAGAGCAGTACTCTACAAAGTGTAAATCCTCTTAGGAAGTGGAGTAAACTGAATGCTAGCTTCTCAGTCTTTGTGGGATGAAGAAGGAAAAGTGAACAGTAATAACCACCGCATCTTGATTTATAGAAGAGAACTGTGAGACCTAATCAATTACTGGAAAAAGAATTCATCAATACTTTTTTCTGGATAAACATCAACATGATGGATTCTGAATGTAAGGAGGTATTTCTCTGTGTGCCTTAGGTAAAGCATTTGAGGATTCAGTGCATATTAAATTATTTCTTTAGCCAGGTATCTGAATATTGATTTTATATTTCCACAGTTTTGCTGGTGTACTGGACATCAGTTTGCCTTCACTGCATCACTGCAGACTGGCTTTGTCCATGCGAGTCTCAGGGCTGTTTGGTCGTGTGCTTCCTGCATACACACGCACAGTCCTGCTTTGGTGCAAGAGTTCTCTCTGCATTCCTGTTGGACACCCCTCACACAGCTTTATTCCTGATTTGTTGGAGAGCGTGTGAATTCTATCAGGATTTCTCTGGGACTGTGGAAAAAATCCGTTATAAATCGTGTTCCAGGATATGTGAATACCATCATAAAAAAAAAAAAAAAACAAACAAAAAAAACAACCAAAAGCCCCAACAAAACAACAAAACCCCAAACCTCTTTCAGTGCTTGTCTGTGATGCTGTGCCACTTGACTTCTCCAGTGAGAGATTAACATCAGCAAGTGCCTTCTAAGCAGCACAGACTTAGTCTTTGGGGTTTTGGGGTGTCCCCCTACAGAGTGCAACTACACTCTCTGATAGATGGGAGTACCTCCATGGGCAATATTTTCTCCATGAAGAGTGTGGAAATTTGGGGCATAGCAAAAGCTTCTGAAAATCATTTTAGGTACCAGAAACTACATTTTAGGTAATACCACACATATTATTCCTTAAAGATCCTAATATTGGATTACAAAGGTCATATTGTGGTTATGCCCTTGAATTTTATCGACAAAAAAAAATTAATTAAATTAGCTCCATAAATGAAATTAGCCCATCCATGAATGGGCAGGAAAATATTAAGTAGGGAGAAGATTCTTATCACTGCCCTTTCCTGTGTGTTTATTCCATGGTCAACATGGAAGACTCAGAAGTGAGGCTTGTATTTTTTTTACAGGAAATGTTCTGTAAACGTAGGCAACAACTACAAGTACTCCATGTACACTGTCTCCCTTCTTAGGTGTTTGATGGCCTGCAAATAACTTTTCCTATACCTCTTGTAACTTTTATAACTTATGTGTGCTCTGATTTCTATATTAAATAATAGACAAAAGGTAAGCATTGCAAATGGAGAGAATGCAAGTCTCTAGATTGTACCCCTACATTCCACACAAAGTTTAACCAGTGTAAGCATATAGGGAGGAAGAAATGTTCACTTCTGGTGGCTGATGCTTTTTGCTCCTGCATTACTCTGCCTTTTGGCTGTGCAGCCCACTCAGCTTAAATTGGGGTTATATCTGCCTCCTCCTTACACAGAGAAGTATTGTATTACAGTCTCAGAGGTAACAGCACAAAACCTCACTTCGTGGGTCACTTCATGTGTTTTCAGCACAGTAACCAATGAACTGGACATGAATTACAAATATTGCAATCCTATCAAAATTCATTGATAATCTTTCCTACAAAGTTTTGCTTTTCTGCCTGTTCGATATAGTTAATCTCAGCTACTCAAACATTCATGGAAAATAAACATGAAAAGGTAAAGAATGTGGATGATGTGAAATTTGGTCTAGAATCTCAAGAAGCAGTTCCATTTCTGTTCTCTTTACTATTCAGCTAGTTGTAGAAAGAAAGTAATGTTCATGTAGCTTTTAGCTGCCAGCATTTCTGCTAAAACAGTAGCTTTTAGAAACCCCAGGGAATGTTATAGATGGGGAGAAAACACACTGGAGTTTTAAATTGTCCTTTGCTTACCATACATCAACCTCTCTTATTTTTATCTTTCCTCGGGAAAAGTTACTAAGAAACACAAACTCAAAACTGTATGTAGAAAGCAGGTTTTAGAAAGTGCGAAATCCTTCCACAGCAGGCCAAACTTTTGATACTTTGGCTGCTAACCATATTTAGACTTATTTTCCTTTGCTGATTTCCTTATGCAGTTCTCAGTGAGGAAAACGTGATGTGGGATTATTTTTCACTGAATCCTGCTACCTCTCCTCTTTAGGATCAGTTTATTGCACAGTGCAAAGAAACTCTGCATGAGATATAGTCTCAATTTGAAAATGAAGAAGCAATTATTTACCAGTTCAGTCTCGCAGAACATAGCTAAGATTTGATGATTTAATGATCCATTAGGCTAAACATTGGTTTCCTCACCAGTACCATGAAGGCATGCAGAGAGTTTGTGCTGGCCTCACAGTCCTCAGTCAGAAGGCTCAAAGCAGCCTCAGCCACTCCTCTAACAGGTCCTAAGTGAAGTGGCTCTGAGTCGTCAGGTGTCACCTGCTCTGTCATCACTGGTGGCACTGATAATCTCAGTTTGAAACCCCGGTGATTCCTTACTACTCAACTAACAGTGCAAGTTATTTTTTTTAGTATTTTATATTTTTTCATGCTGGTGCTTTTCTCCTTGACTGCTTGAGCCACTAATTATCTTGTCTTAATAGAACTACCTCTGGCTTTAATTTTATCTTTCTTATTTTTCTGTCCTCTTTTCTCACATCTCTCTAAATGAAGAACTTTTGCAGAAGTCAAATACAAGGTTATGCTGCTGGGCCAGATGATGGCTGGGTATTGAACTCTTGACTGCTGAGCATAATGGAAAAGGGGTTTACAGCAGTATTTACAAAGAAAGAGGTGTATAAGCTTTATATGTAATTTTTGTCTATGCGAAAAAAATCAACAGGCAAGTAAAAGGCAATCAAGATATAAGCAGTTTAATCATATATTTTATAAAGTGAAAGCAAATCTTTCTTCTGCTGAAATTTGTGAATCCAGAAGAACCTATTGAAATAAAAATGCTTGAAATTTGAGGATTTTCCATTTTTATTGTTTCCAGCTTCAAAGTCATAAATTCTGACAAATAGCTTTGATATGTCACACAAGGAATAACATATTTGCAGCTAATGTGAAAAAATTGCTGCTAGATTATTATGTAAAATCATTATGAGCAGGGAAGCTGTTGACTGTGTGCAGGAAAAGTATTTGAGTTTATTTGAAATATCCTTATTCATAAAAAAAGTTTGCATTTATACAGTAATAAAAGAAGGAAAGAAACCTCAATTTTTTTTTTCAGGGAAAATAAAATCACAGATGGACATAGGAAAAAAAAAAAAAAGAAAAGCTGTCACTTTACCTAAGCAGAAAAGTTACAGCAAGTTCAAACTGTTCAAATTTGACAAAAACGAAAATATTTATATATGTATAAATACATAATATACATCTATAATATATGTGATAGATATATTATTTATACTGCAATTCTGCTATGAATAACATGAAGCATTCAAAAATTGTCAAAGAATTTTCTTTATCTGCTGCTTGTTTCAAGGGTCAGCAATGAAAAATCAAATAGGAAGTAATTTCACCCATTTAATTTGCACCTTTTTTTTGTTAATTGCTTTCCAATTCAGGATATCTATTTGTAAATATGATAAAACAAGACTCTATTTCTCTTCATACAGAATGAACTTTTGAACATTAAGGTAAAACTTTATTTTCTGCAGGTCAAATTTCCTTACTTTGTTAATAGTGCTTATAGATTGGTGAGAAATGCTCATGTACCTCCATACAAGCAATAAGAAATAATAATAAAAAAAATTCTCAAAATGATTGTGCAAGCTAACCATCAGCGATCATCACACATAAAGATTCTAGCCTTAAACTGGTAACATTTCTATTGAGAAAATCCCCAGTGAGGTGATCAGCACCCTTTTCCTGGTATACCTCCTGGGTAATAGATAGCCAAACATATGGCTCATTTGTTTGGCTCACTGATTTTATTATTCTCACTTTTGCAAATGTTGCATGTTGCATCGAATTACTGTTAATCATCTTCCAGGTACCAGCAAACACCCTCCCAGCTCACATTACAGACCTCGTCTCGGCTGCCTCCTTTGGAAAGAAGAATGCTGTAACTCTGAACGATGGCTGTAATGAAATATCATAACTCTTTTCTAGGAAGAATAATGTACAGTACCACCTGTGCTAGTAAAGCCATACTGAGCAAGATTTGTTATATTAAAAGCATGCAGCTGCTTCAGATTGCCCTGAAGCTCAGTGCTTTGACTATTATTCTTTATAATTTTTGTACTTTTTATTTACTGAGATCAGTTAGGTCTATTAAAATGCAGATACAGATATAAATATAAATATAAATATCTGAACTTTTTTTTCTTTACTCAAAGTTTTCTTGATCATTGTGGTCAAGTGTCTCTCGGCTGTACCTGGAGCTCTGATGGCACACAGCTCATGAAATTTTTTCTAACTGGGAACAGAAGTGAACTCTTGCTTTACCTTTTCTTTAGAGGTGAAAGGACTGAAAACTCCAAACTGTTGACTAATTAGCTGCACAACTATCATCTGCATTGTTTGTAGTAGCTCTAATGAATTTTCACACTTTATTTAGGAACCTGCATAAGACTTAAACTTTTTTTAAAGTGGAGCTCCAGGTAGGACCAAGGGATGCCCATCCTGGCTGTCTCTCTCTGAGTTTAGATGTAAATAAGCAAAGATTCACAAGCCGTTCCTACCCTTAACCAGGATAAATAAAGGCATATTTTCTGTGGCAGGTAGAACAGAAAATGGGCAGCAGGAGCCTGAGAAGAGTCAGATGGGGAGGTAGGGACTGATATGAATCAAAATCTTCTGTTATAGTACAGAGTAAAAAATGTTTATTAGAAAGGTGGATTTAATTATGTTAATATTGATACTGTTGCATATACCTGAATCTTACTCTTTAGGCTTATATCAATAAGGGCTCGACATTTGAGATATGTAAATCCCATCTTTAGAGGCTCTGTGTTTAAGCTATTCAGATCTTCAGGCATTCAACCACCAATATTTCTTTACTCCACTTGTTATGAAGATATTAATTTCCTTCCCCCTCTTTATTAGAAACTTCTTATTTGCTAAATATGAGAAAAAACACACACGAACGTGACTGCTTCATTGTGTTCCTGCCCTTCCCGTGGGTGCTTCAAGGTGAGGTACTCTATACTTACACAGCCAAAACACTCAGGCAATTCTTTAACGCCCCCACTCATAAAAAAGTTAAACCTAGACGTCAAAGGCATACGTGGGTAGGAATAATAAATCACAAGAGAAACCACAGGAAGTGATTTCAAGATCTTATTATAGAAGATGCTTAATTTTCTCTCACATACGGCATCCCTCTTATCAGACACACTGTTGCAGATAACTTTGCACCCTAGCCTAGCTAGCACCTTTCCTACCTTCTGCATCCTTTATTTAATTGTTGAACTGTAGTTAACTTTTCTGCTATCACGCCCATGAGGTAGCCATACCGCCTGGTCTTTTATTTCTCAGTACGGCCATGCCTATTAGGGCTGATTACCTAGGAGAAATTACTCCATCTCTCATGCCTGTTAATATGCAGGTTTCTACTATTTGGACCTGTTTTTGGAGGGTGTTGGTTGTTGCTGATTTTTTTGAATAAGTTTTAATTTTTTCTTGTTTCATTAAAGAGCAAGAAATCACCACAAATCAATGCTAGCACACAAAGAAAAATGTCTGTCATCACCAGTAGGACAACCATTACATGATGACTCCATCATCTGCAAACAAACTAACCTCAAAATTCCTTCCATCCCTGTGGTAAACACTAACATGTCAATAACACAGTGACAGTAGGGATTCCCATAAATATTTTCATAATTTGTTTTATTTGTTACTGTCTGCTTCGTCTGCTAATTAGTAATATAATGTAATTCACTTCAGAAAGAACTTTGAACTACTGCTGAAAATGATCTATAATCATATATATATAATCTATATATATGATACATATACTAATTTTAATAAACATAAAACCTCACATAAGGGGAGACATTCCCAAAACGTGTAATTTGCCAATATTACCTTGCAATGTCAGCTCCAAATATTTTATTCCTTTTTAAATTTGTTTCCTCCTTCATAAAATCTGGCTTTTCAAAATAAAAAAATCTGGTTTTTCTTACTTTTTCCTCAGTTCCTTTACCTATGTCTTCCTAATGCATTTGGTATTCTTCTGCTTTCCTATCTTTTTCAGATAGTCATCTATCCCTAAAATAACTCAGTAGCTACCTCTCCTTTATAATGTTTTTCTAGTCTTGTATGTTTGAGTAGTGCAGTTCAGATAAACACAGGAAACAAGGAAGATGAAACATTGTGCAATATGGAAATAGAAATACTTCTTGTCTGGAAAGGAATATTAAAGAGTTTCAGCTTCTTTTACTATTTACTTCGCAACAGAAATCATCAAAACCCATCAAGGGCATTACATGGGCAGAAGGTTTGATTCCTTTGAGAACTTGCTTATCACAATATGTGCATGGTCCTCTGTTATATTTCTGAATAGATTACAGATACTATTCATTTTCTTTAGGAAGCACTTGCTTGACTTGATTAATTCAAATCAACTGTACTGTGCTATATATAACCTTTGCTTTTATTAAGTGGTGAGCATTTGCAAAGATTGCATTTCTTTAACCTCTTTGCATGTTATGCTTTTGACTGTTTTCATGAGTTACAGTTGTTCTGAGCTCCTCTTCCTCTTTGCCAGCCCTCTAAGGATTAGAATTATTTGTCTATTTTCCACAGCTGCTTTTTATATTTTGGGGATATCCAATAACAAGGAGTCAGTTGTTTAAGCCTGGTGCTGATAATGCCAAGGTCATGGGCTTGATCTCTGTAAAGGCCATTCACTTTAAGAATTGGACTTGATGATCCTTTTGGGTCCCTTCCAACTCAGAATATTCTGTGATTCTGTGATTCTGAAATTATTACAAAACAAAGCCCCACAAATGATGTTTTTCACAAGTACATTACTATGCAGCATTCATGGACTTTAGAAAAAAATAAGGTTTTGTAAATGAGATGGCTGCTAATAACCAAAAGTACCTTAGAATATACAGGTCAGTGGTCAAATTACTTTTTCAAAATAAACCTATGTGGCTATCAATTGGCACATTGCCCATTGCCTAATATCTCTTAAAACCAGATCACCATCAGTCTCACTACACCCAAGATACAATGTCCCCAACTCTAGAATCCAACCCTCCGTACTGGTTTGCCCAGGCAAGCAGCTAAGCCTGCCATCACACACTCTCTGCCCCAAGCTGGCCGATCCTCAGCCAATCTCTGAGCAACAGCCACCCTGGAAGAAAAACCCCTCCCCCATTTACCCACATTTTCTTCATCTACCCTTAACTTTCATTGCTGAGCATGACATTCTAGAGTGTAGAATATCTCTTTTACCAGTGTGAGTCAGCTGTCCCAGCTTCTTACTTACCCTCAGACTGTTTGCTCAGGGGGCAGAGTGGGAGGAAAGAAAGCCTTGATGCTCTGCAAGCATTGTTCAACAATGTGCTGGCAATGGTTTTAGGCACAAATCCAAAACACCACTCTATGGGCTGCTATGAAATAACTTTGTCCCAGTCAGACACAGTATACCCATGTTTCTCAACTTATCTTTAAATTTTGGAATGTCAAATGATGTTTACCTAATATACATCTTACCACTTTCTATACTGGTAATTCACACTATCTTTTATTCTGTATTTCTTTTTGCTCATTTCTGACGTAAGTTTCAATACCCAAATTATAAGTTCAGTGAGTTGTACTGTGTTTGTGAGAATTCTTTCTGTGACAAGGTGAAGAGTTTTTGTAAGCAAGAATTAATAGAAAATTAAACAGAATTTGAGATTCTAGTTTTACTTTTCTGTAAAAATGAGGCTAAAGAAAAAAATATCTTCCTATTATTATCCAAAATATTTGGATTTATTTGAACACTTGGGACTTTAATTCATTTGAATGAAATATTGAGAAGGTCAGTACTGAATGCACTTAGGGACATCTAATATCTTTTTTTACGGTGGGAGGCAAAATCTGGCAAACAAAAGCTAAAAGGGCTTCATTTTGCCCTCATGTTGTCTGTGGGCTCTGCAGAGAGATCAGTGGGATTATGCAGTGGCTGTACTCTAAACTGTAATGACTCTGCTCATCCTGGCTTTGGCAGGGGGTCACATCGGCTCAAATCAATTGTGCTTTCCAGCTGCTTTTGGTGCAGTTTGTGGTGATCCTCAACTTGCCTCTGCTTGTTGTCACTAAGAGAGAGACAGTTGCTTAGCTGGGGATTACAGGAGGTCTTCTGGCCATCTGCATCAGTAAGCCATTGACATACAGTAAAATCACTGACTTCTGCTCTAGACTTTATGAGTGCCTCCAGTTTCCATCATCTCAAAAGGCAATTTAATGCATTGGTATTAGTGCTTATTGTAATCCCGGTGAGAAGGGCATTCAGATTTTGGAAAGGATTGCTTAAAACACCATATATTGGAGCTATCAGGAGAAATAAAAAGAGGATAGTTTAGATAATCCTACGTGTCTTCAGGTGCCAGAGAACCACACATCCTGCAGCATCAGATGGACCTCCAGCGATGCAGATCGTGCTGGGCGGGGACCAGCACGGAGATGTTTGCTGGCACATTGGTTTTTGCAGCTCTTATAAGATTTCCTTAACAGAAAACAATTCTGTCTATCAATTCTGTTGCTGAGCAAAATTGAGCAATTGTGAACAGCTGCTGCTTCACTTTAAGGTAAAGGCAAGACTTTGTACATGGAGTAATTGCCACTGTCCATAGGGTGTTGCCTCAGAGCCCTCCCCTGTAATTCACTGTTGGGGGACATCAGGCAGCAGCCCTCTCCGGAGGCTCAGGGGAGAATTTACCAGTCTGCATCTCCCTGAAAGGAGGCTGTAGCCAGGTGAGGGTCAGTCTCTTCTCCCAGGCAACCAGCGATGGGTCAAGAGGACAGGGTCTTAAGCTGAGCCAGGGGAGGTTTAGGCTGGACATTAGGAAGAATCTCTTTTCCAAAAGGGTGATTAGCCATTGGAATGGGCTGCCCAGGGAGGTGGTGGAGTCACCGTCCCTGGAGGCGTTTCAGGAAAGGCTGGATGTGGCACTTGGTGCCATGGTCTAGTTGACATGGTGGTGTTAGGTCATCAGTTGGACTCCATGATCTCGAAGATCTTTTCCAACCTAATTGATTCTGTGATTCTGTGATTGATCTTCCCCCATGTGTCTGTTGCCAGGCTCTTTTCAACCACTGGCTTTCCATTGTGCAAAGATTTAGAAAATGAAACAAGGAAGTGTTTGAGGCATGGTTGCTTCTGTTTGCCCAGCTTGTCTTTATCTGCGTGAACACTTGAACCAAACTTACATGCACACATGCACAGAAGAAAACTTCCTCATTGTTAAAAGGAAGGACACAAAAGGCTTTAGTTTGTCATGCTCTATGCCCATTTGAAAGACTTCAACTTGTCCTTAGAATTTATACACAGTCATAGGAATGAAGTAACTATTAACTTGAACTGAAAAATTCATGAAACTTTCTGGTTTTTTCACCATTTCATGAAGTCAGCAAATTTCTAATGTTTTATGATGCTTTTAAACATAACTGCAGGATTTTGCCTGGAGGCTTTCGTTGCAACAACAGCTAATCTGATTGAGAGGAGACAGAGATGCAACCCTGCTTTTTATTAATTATTTGTACT
Source organism: Daphoenositta chrysoptera (assembly GCA_013397915.1). NCBI lineage: Eukaryota > Metazoa > Chordata > Aves > Passeriformes > Daphoenositta > Daphoenositta chrysoptera. The sequence continues at coordinate 99,584 of VZRO01005551.1, read as the reverse complement.
GAAAAAGACAGTAAACTTGTACTTTTTAGATGCCATATTTGCTTTACACACTTTTAAAACAAAATAACTATGTGAAAGTTCCTGGAACATCTTCAGATAAATACTGAAATCACTGAGATTATAGTTTGGCGAATAGTTTAAAACAGTTTAAAAGTCAAAGCAATTAAAAGAGGGCACTTTTGCTGCCAGTCTTCCCCAAAACGGTACATCCTGTTGCCTCCCTGGTGCCATGCATTATTGTCACATCTAGGCACACAGTCCTTATGAAGATGATGTACCCTTTTAAAGTTATGGTAATGTTTTATTTTAGGATGAATAGGATATGATTAAGGTTCCATAAGGCAGAGAAGATAGAATGATTTCTGCTGCTTCAGATTGCAATGCAAATATTTTTACTTGCACTTTTTTATTTTTATATATTTTTTAAAAGTGGCATGAAAAGCATTAGCAGCAGCATTTCATATAATGATAGTGATGGCAGCAATAAATTCCATTTTACATCCAACCATCAATATGAAACACCTCATCTCTGTGAAGTTAAAACATCCAAAATAAATATTTAAAATTAGTGGCTGGTTTGCCTTTGAAATTAGTCTCTCCATATCTCCTATAAATTGATAAAATGGAACTTAATCAATCTATCTCTATCCAACTTGTTTCATTCTGGTTTTGATGGAAGGAAATAAACACATAAAAAGGGTGATTCACTATGCCTCTCATGCTTTTTTTTTTTTTTTTTTTTTAAATGGGATTCCTCCCTCGAAGATGCAGATTTTTTTTCCATGGCTCCCCCCACCCTGCCCATGGCCCAGGACCCCATTTCAGCTCCCTGGACCAATGCAGCAGGGCCAGTCCAGCTCCCCACAGCCCTGTCCTCTCTGGCCACAGTCCCTGCAAGCCTGACTCCCCTGGGGACCCTGTCCCAGCCCAGCCTTGGCCTGTACCCATCCCCATGGGCAGATCTGATGCCTGGGGCTGGGGCGGCCCCTGTTGCCTCCAGTTACTCTGCTCTTCCCAAGCTGTAATGGTGTTTCCTGAAGTAAAAAAGGATTTAGGAGAGAGATTTGGCAAAACTCCTATGTCTCCCTGTAGCTTTCCTGGAGCTCTGCAGAGAACTCTCTAAGAGGTAAAAAAATAAAATAAAAAAAGGTAATGTCCCTCCACTGAATGAGCAATGGGTTCAGATCTGAAGAAAAGAGGATTTGCAGCAGCTCTAAATTTTTCCTTGCCCACTAGCTGTGGGGCCAATTACAAATCCAGACAACCTTTTTAAATTCACTATCCATAAAAATCCCATATTTTATTCTGGTTTCATTCCTTTCTATCTCCCTTCCTAATTATATGAGCTCAAACTGTTTTTTTAATACTGCATTTCATCAGTTAAGATAAATAAGGAGCTTTACACTCTTGTTGATGAATACTTCCTCCCAGGTGCTTCAGTGGATTTCATTCTGTGGATGGGTAGACAACAACATGGGAAAAGATCCTTGCATTCTTTAAAAATCTGTGCCTTATGAAGAGGCTTCTTGTGTTGATGAAGAGTTTTTAGGTAGCATCCATTTTGTCAACTAATTCAAGCTAAGCTATGGATTATCCAAGAATAGCAATTAACCTGAATCTTGACCTATCTGTGAAATGATTGTTGAAGATCCCTTAGGTAGACAAAGCCAATATTAATCAAATGCAGTGGTGTCAGCCAAGCCAGGAATATTTTTATAAGATGAGTTGTCTAGTTTTCTTTTTCTGATCTCTAAAAGACAAACAAAACCAAATCCTGACACTAAGCCTGGCCAAATCAGAACACAAAATATAGCTTTATTTACTCTCTGTCAGAACAAGTTTAAACTGTGCTGAGTTGATTTATAATTTTCTGCTTGCAGTAAATACTGTTTATGATAGAAAATAATCAATTTTTATCTCATATTATTAGAGATAAATAGATTTTGTGTATTAACGCCAGAGAGATAATGAATGTGAGAAATAAAGTATGGTGATACTTTATAATGCAGCAGGAAAAGCCAAAGCAGTGAAAAATAGGAAGGAACTCAAACTCCCCTGACCTCAAAACAACAGATTAATAGCAGTAAGAATAATAACTATTATGATGGAAATGCAGGGTGTAGGGGTTTTTTTTGTCAAAATTAAAGGAGCGAGAAAGAGAAACGCATCACCATGTAAAAAGCCCACTACCAGACGACATTTCAATAACTGATATCTTATTAAAATGCAAAATTAAAAAAAAGAAAATAATTTGAAATGTGACTATGAGATAAAGTATCCAAAATTGAATATATACTCTATATATGTCCAGCATGGCCAGCATTTAAATGAATTATTTATGCAAGACTGAGGAGGACAATTTTGGCAGCAGTGTTACTTTTGTATGAAGATAAATTTTTTTATATATGTATCATAAATATCTGTTGAACTGGAGTTTCATTTGAAAGGCACAAGATCCAATAAGTTTTGGTTTTTTACACAAGCTATCTTGCTTCAGGGGAAAATGTTCTAAAATGCCAAGAAAAACAAGAAACATTATATGAGTTTATTTTTTTAATATTGCCTGTATATAGGAGACAGAATATATTCCATCACCGTAACTTTTTTGTTGTTTCCACCTTTTTTATTAGTCTAAAGCTAAAGTATATGAAGATCTCTCTTTAATGCTGCTTGGGATATGGACATCATGTAGTGGAGAGATGACTGTTGGTGATCTTGGGCATCACATGGGACTGGCAGATATGACCTAAACCGTGATGTGACATCTTGAGACAGGCTTCTCTGGCCACTCCAGATGCCTGTATGTGGGCAGCTGAAACAAGCCCAAAGACGAGGATTCATTTTCGTATTCCAGACACTCAAACTCAATTTTGTTTAAATAGTAGGGTCTATAAGGTAATTTGGTGAGCTATGGATATGCAGTAGTAAGAAATGCAATATGACACTCGGTAACTCCACATGTAGTTACCAGTTCTTATTTGAAATACTCCACCTCATCTAACTTCCAGCTGGAATTCCTGAGAACCTGGCTCTCCAGCAAGCCTGAGCTGTATCTACTATTCCTAGGTGCCTATGTCCCTCCAAAAGTAACAATTTTCTACGGTGCCTCTGTCCTGGAACTCTACTGAACTCATGTGACCTATATAGAGAGAAAGAAATCTGAGGGTCTGTGACTGAACAATTTTTTTCTTAATTTATCTAAGGGAATGGATTTTACAATAAAGAAGTTGTTTCCTTTGCAGTTATTCCTCCCCATAGGAACAGAAACTTCTTGTCTTTAAATCAATAGGAGATTTCACTCTACAAATCTATTTTTTTACATCAAAAAATGAATAATATTACAAAATAAGACTAATCTTAAAACCTGTCTTTGAAAAATTGCACTAGTAACTTCCTTGTACAGTTATGTTTTCTCTTTCAGCATTGTTCACTTCCTCACTTTAAAAGTCAGTTATTTTATACCCCTGTGCCCAGTTTGGAGAATAGATTTTCACATGGAACTGTATGAAGTACTTAGTTAAATACAGCTAGATTAAGCCAATTTACTTTCCTGTTGCCTAGAAAATCAATAGTTCTACTTCTGAAAACTGTTATCAAATTAGTCTATCACAATCTAAATTTCACACCTATTTGTTAATCCTATTAGTGTCTTTAGTTAACTTTTATTTTAAAGCTCTTTCTGGATATTTTTAAACCACTGACACCATTTTACAGACTGTGTGATTACTCTGATTACTCTCCCATCCCGTTAAATAAACATATGTATTTGCTCTGCTCCATTTGTTTGATTCCACTGGGATTACTCGATTAATATCATCATTTACTGTGAAAAAAGTGAATAAGATAGGCAGGCAACTACTATTTAGGCAGCAGGAGAAGTAAACCTTATTTCCTCTTCTGCTACGTGCATTGACTGGTACACATCCAGTTCTATTTTTTTAAGGTTATTACAAGAATAAACCCAGCAACTAACTTGAGTTTACGTCCATTTCAATAAGTACGAGCTATAGGGTTCTCTTTTAAATTTTAATCCTGAAATAATTGTTTACTTAAGGTTTCAACAACATAGTGAATGCTATACACATGCATTCTTGCACATACATTAGTTCAAAACACAAGTAGACACAGTATTTGGTCTTCATAATTTTTAGAGGTATTTTTGGTTTTTTTCCTGCAGAATTTTAGCAATAATTTATAGCATGTTCTTAAGCCCACTTTCTTTACACACAGGAATCAATTTTATTCTGTATCTGTATCTAATCTCCCTATCTGTTGTCTTGAAGCTATTTTAAGAAACTAATGTTGGGAGAGATAGGTAATTATCTTCAAAGATTCACAGGGGTTAAGGAAAAATGGATTAGGACCATTTTCTCAAGCCTGCAATATACTTGAGACCATTGAATTTCATCTTGTGTTGATGTATGTTGAAAATGAGCTGTGATGATCTGTCTTTATTATTAATATTATTACTATTGATCGTACTTGTGGTTGCACTAACCAAAGCCTAAATTAGAAAAGAACTACTCTGAGATAAGGATTTTATGAACACAGACTACTTGATGATCCATGTTTTGAAGTGTTTATGGTCAAGATATGAACACCCTGGAGTTGGAGAATGGAATGTAAAACACCCTATATGATAATAATTGCATGGCAAAAGCAGAAAACACCTTAGCTGTATTATTTAATTTTATTTTTTTGTAACTTAGAGGAATGTAACTGGAATTGAGCCCTATGGAAAAGAATACCAAACACAAGTGGACAGACCAACAAGACTGAAAGGAATGTAGGGTTGGAATGAAATTATTGTGAAGAAATGTGTACCCCTTTCTCATTCTTCCTCACTGGTTAAGTATACTGACTGTTCAGCAAGATCAAAAAGCAGTTGCCCGTGACAACCAGTAACTAGTCTCCAACATTGAACTTGGGATGGAGATGAATGAATTATCCAACACTTAACCTACTTGGCTCAGCAGAGTAGGAGATAAACACACCAGCTTGGATCCAGAAATGTTACTTATGTAGTTCTGCACCAAGACTAATAGGTCCTGCTCTGTAGTTTTCAGCATCCATTTCGCGTGAACAGAGTGGTACTGACTCCAGACCAGGGTGGATTTGTCTCCAGCCATCCTCAGCCTAACAGAACCCATGTGATTTATGGATCTGTGACTAGCACAGACAGAGATAGATAAATTGAAAAGTTGTCTTGGACATCTCTACGAAATTTTGCACTAAAGACAGGAGAGAAGGGGAAAAATGTCACAAACTTTCCTGTGTTCTTATGCTGAGAAAATCTCCAAGGCTGTGGATGAGATGAAAAAAAGATGAAAGACTGTTCCATCAGTCTGTCTGGGTACTTGTTTGTCCTCTAACCTCTCACTTTGATGCCAAGAAAATTAAGCTAGGCCAGAAAAAAAACACTGGGAAAAAGCTGTTTAGAGAAAGATAAGTGAAAAAAATGGATTTTGCATTTAAATCTGAAAGCTGTGAAATCTGAGCTCATTTCACAAGCTCATACCACATGTAAAAGAGAGCTCCTCAACCTCTGTGCAGCTCTTGTAAAAGTTCTATTTCCTATGCTTGCAGGTCTTCTTGACAGAAAACTTTACTGTTTCTTTCAATTATAACAGCTGTCAAAGGAGGTCATGGTTTCTGAAAAGAAAAGCTTGGTCCTTTGCTATGGAGGACTCTGAATATTAAGATAAACTATAATGTGGGGTGATGTATTCAGAGACCTATATGTCACTAAAGAGATGGGTTTATGAATTTCAAAACTTCCTTTTCAACACCTGCTTGGATTCATTCCCAGACATAAGGAGTTGAAATAATAAGGTCTGAAGGTGAGGAATGTATGGCTTACTCTGGCAAGCTTTATTCCTGATATTCCAAAGTTATTCTATGTTTAAATGAGTATAAAGGAGAACAGAACGTGGGCCTATTTTATTTTTTTCTTATTATTTTAACAAGCACATTTGTTAAATCTGGTTTCTGGAAAAAGCTTAAAATCTCATTGTATTTAACTCAGTAGCGGCAGCTGCAAATGCCATTGAGTTAAAGTGGGTGAAGATCTTGTATAGATTAAAAAAAATCAGTGCTTTTATTACAGCTGGTAATATACAAGAGGAAATAATATCATAGAAAAAGATAATAAATTGTGAGCATCAAAATTACCTATTGAAAGTCTCCAGTATTATACTGTACAATGTTGTTATCTCTACAGCAAATACATATTTGTGAAAAAGGTATCTATTTGTGTAAAAATTGTCTTCGGTTTGCTTGTTCCAATTTATTTTCCACATTGAAATATGACACCTGTGATTTGACTTGTAATTATTATTCCTTTGAAAATTTATGTTATATTCTTATTTGAAAGGACTTGTGGTGCAACTAGAAACTGATAGGATTCAACTAATACACAAAGGGAAAAATATTGACTCAAATGGAATGGAATGGAATGGAATGGAATGGAATGGAATGGAATGGAATAGAATAGAATAGAATAGAATAGAATAGAATAGAATAGAATAGAATAGAATAGAATAGAATAGAATAGAATAGAATAGAATAGAATAGAATAGAATATTTTCAGTTTTTGAAGAAACCCACAAGGATCATCAACTACCTCTCTAGGAGGCCTGTTTGATCACCCTCAAGGTAAAGAAATGCTTCCTAATATCTGGTCTGAACCTTTCCTGATACAGTTTTTAGGCATTCCCATTGATCCTGTTACTGGATCCCAGGGAAAAAATATCAAAAATGAACTGCTCTTTTCAAGCTAGTGGTTTCCGTTTCTCTTGGGCAAATTTTGCCCTGCCTTAAACTAATGCAAAAAGAAGCAATTTCCTAATTTAGGCCAACTTAATTTAAAATTATAACTAGACCTGCAGATATCTTCATTAACATTTTAGATGAAATCAGACAGACATTGATGTTCTGATGAGTGAAATTAGCTCTCTCTATTATATTTCTTAATGGCAAAGTACAGTAGTGGTGGAAACTGCCAAAAAGTTGATATTCTAAGTTCAGGAGACCAATGCAAATCACTGTATATCAGAAATAAGATATCTTCTCAGAGATATTCTAGAATTATCTAGTGTATTATTTAAGTGGTTCATAATTAATGAATTTAATATTTCACAGTTGTTCAAGCACACAGCATTAGTTTAACAATGTGTTTTGGGGCCCAATTATGTAGTCCAGGGGCTAAAAAAGAATGAGGAATTGAGTTCTGCTTAACTGAAACGTCCAAATGGATTATTCGTTGCATCAAAATTGTCTTCAGAAACCTTTCCCCATTTTTGGCCAAAAGTCCAGGAGGAAGTTAGCCTCACAATTTTTATTCAGCTTTAAAAGGAGTCAAATCTCAACTAATGGTGTACCATGTTATTTATGCCTTTTAGTTTTGTATTGGGTGACAAATGTTGCCATTTCTTAGAAGGTGTTTGGATTCCAAGTTTTATCTTTGCTCATGATAGTAAACATTACTACTTCTCTTAGTTTAATATTGCTACAAAAGCACTACAGTCACCCTTTTTATTCCTAAAATTACAGCACAAGAGAACATGGTAGGTATTAGTAATTTTAAGATTTAGCTGACCTCTATGAATAAGTATAATTTTTTCTAGGGCATGCAATGCTCAGGATTTAATTCTGGCACTATAATGGCATGGAACAGCATTAAAATACCAAGTTAGCATTCAGAGAAAGTACCAAACAGCCATAAAAACCTGTGTTTTTTGGATTTAATATGACAGATTTTGTCTGACATGTTTAGAGTTTTACAAAGGGAATTTAATGGGTATATGGCCTGCTAGTGACACATCAAATCATGAGGGCTACTGCAAGACACTTTCTGAACCATCATCCAGTTTTTCTAATCTTCCTTTGATTACTTGTATTTGTACTGCTGCAGAAAACAACTCCCACATGGGATTTACCTTTGCCTGTCACAGTCATGAAGAGTTACCTACTAAATTGCTTCCAGAACACTGGCAGAGGGAGCACTTTGGCTGTCTCAAGCTGATAAAAACTCTATTAGTGGACCATTTTCACATCTAATGGCCCCAGGCAAGTCCAACACAGAAATTCACCAATGCTGCAAAATGGATTACAGCAGCAATATTGAGAGAGCTGACCCCCCACTAGGCAAGTCACTGCACCAATCTTTGCTGCAGTCTACAAATCTGTAAAATGGGGAGAATAATAGTTCCCTGTTTTATAAAGTGCTTGGAAAGCTAACATCACAACCTTATAAGATGGATTGTTTACAACAGACACACTAAAATAGCATCAAACACATAAATTTTAAATGAGCATTAATCATATAGAATGGATTTCCCCTGTTATAGTCCAATTACATTATCACAATTAGCCAGTCAGAAGGGTGGTTTTTTGTTTTGTTTTGGTTTTGTGTGTGTGTGTGGATGTGTGAAGGTGTTACTCTAGAGCAAGCCTCTCTTTTATAGGATTAATGGAACACTAAAGGGGTTCCAGCAGCAGCAGCTGTAGCAATACCAGCTCAGGCTGAAAGTACTGTGACTTACCCTAGTGCTTTTAAGTGAGGTATCAGTCAAACATGAGACCAGCTCACTTTATCAAAATTGCAAGATCAAAATGTCTTTTACCTTTTCAGAAATGCACACAAATCAAAGACAAGTATTCCTGATCTAAAGCACACAAAACTTCTGAGCATGGAGAATATAGTGGAATGCACTATGTGCCCCACAGCTCACAAAAACTTCATAAATTCTATATAGGGTGAATATCTAGCTGGAAATTATATAAACAAGTAAAGACTTTTTTTTTTTGGCCTAATTTTTATGTCTTCAATGACACAGCATAAAGGACTATGCATACATTTGCCTAGGTGTTGTCAGGATCAGAGGCTAAAACTGTAATGAGGGATAATATGTTTTCAGTTTCTTTCCCACTCAGGAAAAAATGTGAGTCAGTCAAAACAGGAGTCTAAAGTTCTGACTCCTGTGCCTTATACCACTGAGACCTACACCATTTATACATAAGTAGTGTTTTTAAGATTCAGATGCAAGGATCAGATAAGTTGAATTGAATTATGCTAGTCTCATTACCTGAACATTTCAGATTTCATTCATATAAATCTGAAGTTTTCTTGACTTTGAATATTTGGAGTGTGATTGCAACGTGAGTCTGAAAAATGTTCCTGAAATACTCTGTGTGCAACTCATTTGTGCTTTCTACAGATATCAATAAAAACATCCCCTTAGGGACAGTGGGATAAACATTTGCTGGAGTAAATCATGTGCTAATGGGATACATGACCAGCGACTTCAATTTTCTGCTTCTTTGTGTCTGTTCATATGGGTGTACAAAACCCACCCTCGCTCCCCTTGTATTGGTTTTCCATCTACAAACAGACTGAGCCTCAACTTTCAGTTATTATATCAGAGACATAGTTAACTATGGTATTACTTGTGAAACCCAACACTGCAGTTTCCTGACAGTAAAAAGAAAGAGCGAGCAGAAGATGTACAGAAGCGTAATTCACTTGGCCAGAGGTAGGAGTCTATTATGGTTTGGCACACCTGGAAGAGCATGTCTGACTCAGCTGCCAGAAGAACAGCTGCAGAAGAACAAGATTATAGGATTGAGTTACCTTAATGTAGGTAACTAGACTCAGGTGAAACAGTTCAGGGTGATATTACAGGAGAGGCATCTGCACAGTCTACCAATTGTGACACAAGACAAGAGACACATTAACTTTCTGGAGTGGCTGCTAGAGACCAAATAGGACACTTCACATTACTAAAATGACACTACGAGGCCATGGGGCATTTGGATTTTGCCCCAAGCTTAAAGGAGAATAAATCTCACCTTAAATTAATCACTTAGGGTAGGACCCAGTTCTTAAACATAATTTTTCAATGTTATTTTCAGTGCCTTACAGTATGGCACCCAGCATTCTATTTGCTGCACAAGTGGTTTTCCCTTAAATCCCTTGACATGCTTGTCAACCTTCTGAATTTCTAGGAAAATGACAAAACCTGGCCACCAGAAAGCTAGACAGAATAATCTAATATCTAAAATGTCCATCAAAATTTGTCAGGTGGCAGGGAAATAAAAAAAAAAAAAAATTTTTGGATCAATTAAGCCAAATAATAAAATGCTGATTTAAATATTTTGCATTTAGATGATTCTCAGATACATACGCAGCTCCTTCTAGTTGATTCTGTGGCTGACCCAGTATGGTATGTATGGTACTGGTATGACCCAGTACGCACTGTTTTTCTTTGTTCCGTTTGTTCCTATTATTAGAGATGTTTGAAGATCAGTTCTACTAGAATACATAGTTCTCAAAAAGTTTGAGATATTTACTTACCAGCACAGACATGATTATCCCATAGCTAATCTGTTAATTAACAAAAGTTTTCTTTCTTTTTGTTCAAAAATTGCTTACTAAAAGATGCATTCTTCTATTTACTTATCAGTCAAAACAACACATTTTCCTATTAATCTTTGAGCTGCAGTTTTTCCTTGGAGACATCTTCTTTTATCTTGCACAATGTAAAGTATATTGGTGAATTTTGAAAATTCAGTTAATGGTTTTCTTACTCCATGACCATAGCATGTAGTTCAGCATGCGAACCATGCATACCTACGAAATAATTTTCATCTGAATATAAAACTTGAGGTATACATACAAAATTTATTCATGATGGCATGTGAGGATTTATTAGGAATAATACAAGGATTTTTTTATTTAGCAAGACAATAGATGTCCTTGGCCAATCACGTTTCAGAAGACTAATGTTATATTTATCTGACGTATAATCATAAGTGAGGTTGTATAATTGACATACATAACATATTAAATAGCCTTTCTATTTTATAATACCCTAAAAATTTAAACCAAAATATATTACTATAAGAACACTTTTGTAATCAGAATTATTGGTATTTTTATATTTCGTTTCACAAATTGAAACCAATACCTGCAAGCCCAAGGACATCAAACATAAAGTTGGTTGTATAAAGAAAAAGGGGTGTGTAATATCTTCAGTATATTCTAGTATCACAAAGCAGCAATAATGAATGGGACTAGTTATATAGTGAAAACTGATCTGTTAAGAACAGATTATTAGAAGGTCAATGACAGAAGAAAAGTTCTCTTAGTTTGAAGGAAGATGGTGATGCAGAAAAAAACCTTTAAATAAGCATTCAAAATGATCATAGCTTCCACAAATCAAAACCACAAACGTTTTGAGGTTTGTATATTGCTTTTTGACACCCTTAAGCCTTATCCTATGATGTGTGAAAGTGCTGTAGACTCTTTACTGTTAATAGAAAAAGGAAAACACAAATCAATACCTTCCTCTTTAGTGAGCCACAATGTTGGACAAGTCCTGTCTGCCCCTGTTAGTGTGTATTATTGCTTGCTGGCTGAAGATAAGATTGATTTACTTTCCCCTCAAATTCTTGTTATAAATTTCCTGCTACAGTACATTCATTTTTGAGAGAAGAGTAAATGAATTGCTGGGTTAGCGATGACACATACTTGTGGTGCAATATAATAACTGTTAACATCCTTCTGGGAGAACAGGGTTATTATTTCCATGTGACTGTCATTGTTTCTGTCCCTGCCTTAGTAAACAAAGCATTTTCTTCTTTTTGACATGCAGTCACAAACAATGAGCATGAAACATCACACCTCAAGGTTACTCTGATTTTACTTATGGAGAGAAGGCCAGGTAGTGAACTCAAGAATTGAGCTGCTCTATGGGCTTAAGCAGGGGTTTGGTGCAGCACCCAAATGACAGTTTTTTGCCAGAGCAGGGGTTTCTTTAAAAAGATGTGCAAGCAATTTGGGCATAGTTACCTACATGATCACCCTATCAGTTTAAGTATATTTTGTCCTTGTCCTTTCTGGCTAGATCTTTCTGTCCCTGGGTGAGAGCAGGTCATTATATCTTTTCTGGAATCTTACTGCAATACAGACAGATAAAATGATTTTGTGTTTCTTAATTTATAAAGCCTTTTGCTGAATGCACTTGCTGAGATATTTAGTGATCCAATTACAGGTCGTGATTTAAAATTTCGACAGATTTGATTAATCGTAAACTGTGGAAACTTAATCACTCTGTTGTAGCAACACACACTCATACAAATACAGCCCTCATTACTTCTTGTGTCCCACAGTAACTGATTAATCAGTGTTAAAAGCAGTAGCTGTAGTACATATGAGATATTTTTTCCATAAGCACAGATTTCCTCTTTCTTCCTAATTTATTTTCTTTGAAAACCTGTAAGGACAGCAGTCATCATCAGTGAGTTGTCAGCAGGGCTGGCTGAAAATCTTCAGTCAAAGATAAATCAGTATTTTTGTTTATTCTTCTACCAGTTTTTTCTACTGTGAGTGCTCCATTTTCTTACGACTTTTTTTTTTCCTAACAAAAAGCCTCTTAAAAAATTCTGTTCAAAATGTAAACATTTTGTTGTATTCATAGTCAAAAGAAAAAAAAAATCCATGAAAAATAATAATTTATATTAATTATTTTTGATCATAAAAGAGAAAGACATGAAAAAGAATTATCCTTCCCAAGCTAAATATGCTTACACACATGGTTCTGTATATATTGATATTTGATGATTAATTTTTTTAAGGCATGGCAAAAATTTGGATGGTTATCTCTTGATGAGAAAAAGGAAATCAATTTAATATAGTCTCCTTCTGGAGATAAATTATCTATATGCTTAAGTGATCTATAGTAAAGAGATTACCCTGAAAATAGTGAATACTATAAAGTTATAAAAGGCATTAAATGCCTTTAGTGCTTCCATACCTTTTACTCAAAATTGCTCTTTTCCTTTCTTTGCATCTATTTTAGCCAAAAGGTATTACTGAGAACATTGTTCATGAGGATTAGTGATCTTGTGTAGTTGTGAATTTGGAAGTTTATGTTTAGTGTTGAAAGAGATGTCCCTTATTCTTCAGCGCAGTATCTGTTGCCATAGGCCTTCTTATGGTACCACGAGAAAAGAAAAAAAGCTTAATCTATAGAACACTCTGTTGACTAACTGTGAACACTCCAGGATTCCACCTACACACAGTTAAAAATACTTTAGGTTAGAAAAGCTTAGAGTGATTTATATCAGAAGAGAGCTCTGGAGATCATCTGATGCAACTCCATGACCAAAGGGGTCAGTTTAATGCAGGCGACTGGAGGCCCTTTTTGGTCAAGATATGAATATCTTCAGAGGTGGAGATTCTGCAGCCCCCTTAGGCAACCTGCGGTCATATTTTACATTTCTTACAGTTAAGAATATTATTCTAAATTCCTATTTTGAATATTTGATGATTCTTTTTCAACTTGGTCTCCCGTAGGTCCTCTTCTGCAGAGTGTATTCTAGCTTGTTGTGACTGAGCCAGTGCTACTGCTGTCAGTGCTAGCCATGGGGATATTGCCAGTCCAGCATTCAGTCACTGGTGTGATACATGGTCACACTAACAGGACGTCTAAAAATATTCAAAGGAAAAACGCCTTTTGATTATGAATCAGTGTTCTGTTTCCAGCAGTTCTGCAGGATCTCTGCTCTGTGGATCTCATTTATGTGTTACACGGGGAGCAACACAGAATTTATGTATTTATGTGTAGTGAACACGACAAAATAGCAGCAAAATAATGTGGTCTAATCCTTAGTGCATGTGATTGCTGTTTTGATGAACTGGACTCTTTCTTGCCCTTGGCCACACAGTCCTTATGTAATGCTTGATAATCACTCCAAAGAAATTGTTCACAAGTGATTGTTAATTATGTGATCTTCATTTTTTAATTTCATAAATTAAGTTCTACTTTGTAGAACTGTTGAATGTTACCAGCAACACAAGCTGCCTTAAATCTGTGCTTATCTTTGCAGCTGTTTGGCATTTGTTTTCTGTCTCATCCTTTCTTTCCTTTATGACTCTCTATGCCCACATCCCTATACACATGACATGCAATTGGATTTAATCCAAGTGTCTAAGAACTGACTGAATAATATTCATATAATTGAAACATTTAAATGAGTCACCATCATTAAGATGAAATATGCCTTCCTTTTTTGTTCAGTAAGAATTGCACATCTATCACTTATCCATTAAAATTTATTTTGACTTTTATAATTTCATTTAAAAATGCTTGCATTTCCTACGGGATTCAGTAAGTAAATACACTGAATATAATTAGCAACTCTATTCAATTATATAATGAATATTTTCCATTTTTTGAATTAAAAAAAAATATTTCTTGTGTTTTATCTCACAAACAAACAGGATGATGGCTGGCAATATAAGTTTAATGATTCAATAGCCTTGGAGAAGTGAATCGTTTTACATGCATTTTTAAAGGGTATTGCAATAAAATTGCAGTGCCAACAAAACAGAACTGCCTCTGAGTTCACAAAGATTTGGAACAGGGTAAAGAAGATTGCTTTGAAGAAAAAAAATAAGAAAGAAAAAGCTGCACAGAGCTATAAATAGCCACAAATGAGATACTTAGAAATTGTTCCTTTGGTGTTTACTGCAATGAATTAGGAGTGAATAATGAGTCTATTTATGTCGTGGTGGCCAGGCTCCCTGTCGGACAGGGAAGACTGTTTGCTAAAGGAATTTTTCAAATGGCAGGCCATATACAAACTTTCTAAAAATTCCAGGATTAAGAAATATTTATGTTTTGTGTTACTAACCAACACAAAATGTGAATATTTCTCAGAAGGTAATTGCTCCCTTTAAAAAAACCACAAACCTAAACCACAAAAAACAATCAAAACCACAAACAAACCTGCTTCTGACACAAAAAGCAAAGTAGTACTTATAGCTACTGTTTTTCAGAAAACTCTGACTTGTCTGCCTTTTACAGATAAGTTAGATTTATGTTTGGTAGTATCCATGAGAAACACAGCATCAACCAAATAGTATGGAGCAGCTTCCATATAATGCCAAGGGAAGAATAAAATTCTTTATAGTTTCGAAAGCTGTAAGAGCCTTACTTTAATATGTAGGCAATGCTTTTTTGAAAAGCCACCAAGCCCTATGAAATTGCACACTTTATTCTTGGAATAGCTGTGACAGCTAGAGAATTTCTCAGGCAGTTCAGGGAACAGCCTTTATAAAGAAGAGTGTATTTAGTGGGCCTCTCATCATTGCCAAAGAGCAGGTAAGAATAAATGACACAGTCAAATGTGTCATGGAAAGTTTCATCTAGTGATGATGCAGATGTGTATTAGTTATCTTTCTGAGCTCGGGGTAAAGGCATCCTCATGAATGAGCAGGATGTGTGTTTGATCATGCATGTGCAACACTAAACAGAGCAGAAGGGACAAGCTCCATAAGCAAACCCGACCTTGCAACACTGTTTGTGCTGTGATTTTGTTTTAGGGAGTGAAATAAATTCTGGATGGGATCTGGCCAGATTCTAGTATTTTACCAAATTAGAATTTCAAGTGTAACCTGTGGCACTTTTGCAGGAAGGATTTACTGGTTTTAAAGGTAATGTCACAAAGATTAAGAGACACGAGTCTGAGCCTTATGCCCTTACCTCTTGAGTTTCAAAGGTCTTTAGAATAAATTTATGGATACTTTATGTATATAAAAACGATGGATTATGAAATAATTCCTAACGTTGTCTTTAGTTTTGAAAAATATTAGGGAACTGAGTATTTGGCTGCCTTTCCCTCATAAAAGTGGTTTAGTTTGGTTTTTTGGCTCCTTTTTAATCCAAACATCAGTGAAAAATTGGAGCAGCCAGGATGTAATACCTCTTTTGCAACTTAAGGAAAAGAGAAGGAGAAACAGAAACATGAAAGCAAAGAGGCTTATTGAGGTCTTTTTCTTTCCCAATGACTTTGGATCCTTTTCTTAGTCTGTACTCAGAGTCATGGAAACTATGACATATTGCATTCAGCAGGACTCAAAGTCAGAAATAGCTCCTTACATCTGGCAAAGGAAAAAACCCACAACTACCCTGCATGTTTTAACTAAAATTTCAAAATAATTTTTGCCTCATGGTAGAAATAAGAGCGAATTGGTACCTAACCTTGTTTTTTAATCCTTTATTCTCAATTTTGTATACTTTTTTCCTTTTTTTGCCTTTCATGTGTATTAATCTAAAATTAAACAAATTCTCTAGTAGTGCAGCTGTGGCAACATCTCTTCCTTTAAGCCCAAATACTGAACTCAGATGTTCATATGAAACTCATTGAATGAGCACAATCTCCTCTGACAGTCACAGCCACAGGCATTTGGCCTTAGTTGTCAATTCCTTCACCACCACAGAACACAAAACGACATTTTGGATCCACTGTATTCTCTGTGTCATTCTATGAAGTGACACACTACAATGATGCTGAGAATAAACTTAGGTTGTTGTATCAGTTCAAAAAGGGGTTTTTCCGCTGCTGTTTTATAAGCAAACATAGAAATATATCTTTTGTTCTGAGGTGAAGTACAAATTGTTCTTTAGGACATACTGTTTTTCTTTTGCTCCCTAATCTTGTCCTTTGTATGCATTCTTAGTAGAACCCATTCAAGTAGATATTGTTTATTTTCTTGAGTCCTTTGCCTTACTATTATTGAAGATCTGCAATTTGGAGAAGGAATTTCCTTCTTGGCAAGTAGAGAATTCAGACAATTAGATCCTGATACTCCTTGTATCTCATGCATCTCTGGTATATTTTGTTTCCCATCACTGCAGAACATAAGCATAGTTCTTGATTACAAACTGTCATGCATTTCAAAGGCATCAAAAAAATTATTCTAGTTCCAATCCCCCTGCCGCATGCAAGGGCACTTTCCACTAGACCAGATTGATTAGAGCCCCATCCAATCTGGCATTGAACACTTCCAGGGATGGGGCACCCTTAACTTTTCTGGGCAGCCCTTTCAAGTGCCTCAGCACACTCACAAGAAAGAATTTTCTTCCAATATCTAATCTAAATGTACCTTCTTTCAGGTCAAAGCCATTCCCCCCCATCACTACATGTCCTTGTAAAAAGTTATTCTCCAGTTTTCTTGTTTGCCCCTTTAGGTATTGAAAGGTTGCTAAAAACTCTTCCTGTAGATCAGGAAAAGTATAAAAGTTGTTCAAATCATTACGGATGTTCCCTTCATTAAACCACCTGTAGTTAATTTCTTACACGCCAGGTGCACGCACTGGCTTTCAGAGCCAAAAGATCAGTGGGAAAAAGGGACAAATCAATTTTAAAGACCAATTTGAACATTTTATGTTCTTCTTTTCTCTTCTTTTTCCAATGACATATTATAGTCATTTTGTTTCATTGGCAGCTCTTCTATTCTGGTAATTCCAGACGGCAAAATTATCTGGAAGACACAATTTCCTTCTACCTTTCTCTTTCTTTGGCCTTATTCATTTTAAGTTGTTGAATTTCTATCTGAACTCTTATCTATGCTATGTGAATTATTGGCTGAGGCTGATGTAATTTAAAATTGAATGTATGTCATATTACATTTGAAACCTTTGCCACCCTGAGATGAATATGTGGGGTGGTTGTTGTTTTTTTCTTTTTTCCTTTAAGCATAGGAATAATTTTATAGCTTATCTTACTTTATACTGCATTATTCCTACCTAGATTTCTTCAAGTTCAAGATCTTTATAATAATATACTGATTAAAATTTATAAAAATATGAGATTTATTCCATGATAGGATGTCATTACATTCCTTTAAAATCATATTCTATTATTCAAGTCATATGAGAAAAAAAATCTGTTGATTTTCTGAGTGCTTCTTTCAACTTTTCTGGACAGCTTTAAAGCTAAAAACATTATTATGCCTAAGTCATAAGCAATTTTTCATATTTCAGCTTCTCAATTAATTTTGTTCTTGAGGAATTTCTGCTACAATGGTTTTTAATCCATTAACACATTTTATACATTTGTGATTATAAAAATAAGCTTCATCTGATGTATCAAAATTCCTTTCTTTATAAACCGATTTTGTCTGTAGTTTCTGGTCACATTTCTGTAAATCCAGCATTTGGGGTAGAAACTAATTAAACTAAAAAATAATTTCCAACAGGTTTTGATGACTTCCAGTTCTTCTGTATCTTAGAAGGAAGAACTTCAAAATGATAATGAAAAATAAAAGATGTTATTCAAAACCAAGTCTGGCTTGATTTTGAAATTTCATAGTTCAGAGAGAAGAACAATACAGTTCTTTGTTAAGTAGCAGTACTTCAACTTGAATATAATCCAGGTCCAAAGATTTTTGATTTGATTTTTTTACTGGTTTTGTTGGGTTTTTTAATAGAAATTAGCCATTTAAAAATATATTTAATTAATATAAGATTTTTTAAAATACTGGGTTAAAATATTAGGTTATTATTCATATTAAAACCAGAAAAGAAATTTGTTTTTAAAAATATGGTGTTTAATTATTATTAATTTAAATTAAATAATTGATGAAAAAATTACTTTGGCCTGTTATATGATGTAGGCTGTTACCATATCAGTGCTGATCTAGTCAGAAAACCAGTCAGTGTTAGAACTAGCTAGCAAAATAGCAGATTAGATTGGTAATGTGCTGTTTTAAAAATCAGTTTAAGCTTGTAAAGATATTTGACAAATTTATGGGATTTAGAAAAATTGCCTCAATTGTTCAGGAAATCTATGAGTCCAAACGATATTGAAAGAAATCAAAGAAAATTCAGTGCTCTTGAAAATAAACTTATTTTTTGATGCTTCATATGTGAAACTAAGTTTAAAATGCTTCACATTCCTACCTATACTAAATAAATAAACAAAGATCAGTCATTGGTTTAAAATTTGTAATATATCATATTTAGACTACAGGGAGTTATATTTCCTTTCTGTTTAATGACACTTTGAGATATATTTGGTTTTCATTTACAGATGTGGCTGCAACAGGTGCACAGAGAAATCTTAATATTTTTACTTAAAATGAAAAGAGGTATTTTCAAAGCAATTCTTATGCTTAGGAGATGATTAACTTCTCATGCCTGAAATTATAACTAACTTGAAAGTTATGAATAATTTCTTGGTAAAAACAGAACAGTTAGTGTTATAAACAAAATAGTTTGTTATACAGATATCAATAGGTCAGCTTAGAATGTTCTGTCCAAATATATCTTTTAGTGTTAAAGTTGGACTACTGGTTCCAGCATTGTAGAGCTACTCAATAGGTTGCTGGTAGAGACAGAATGAGCTGTACCTCTTGGTAGAACCATGAAGTGTAAGGTTTATTTGTTCTCTAAATTCCTCTGATATTACTTCTAACCTTCCAGGATGGGGAATCTGACAGTATTGCCACAGGTTTTTTTCGTTTCTTGTTTTACTCTTGAAATAAATCCCTTAGATACAGATCTACTTAGGAACTGTCTGATTTTTGGAAAGGGTCAGGAATCTGGTTGCACTGGCAGATTTCTAATGTTTTGGTTTGATTTTTATTTTTGGCCATATATAATCTCCACCACTATTTCCTAGGGCACAAATAATTCTCCTGAGAAACATAAAACTGCACAGAGCTTCAATGTATCTTGCTTGCTCTCTGAGCTGCATCTCTATTTTGTTAACTGGTGCTACAAATTGCTCATGCTTCTAAGAGAGCAGCACTGTAAAAGGCTAAAGTACAAGATTCACAGATCCTTCACTCTAGAAATAACTATTTATATTGTCAGGTGATGCTCAGTGTGAGGAAGAGGATTGATATTGACAGTGGGAGATTTTAAGCACCAAATATGAAATATATTTACAGCACCTAGGTCTGCATGCCCATTGCAAACATCCAGAGTGTCCTAGTCTGGGAAACTCTGGTTTGTCCTATTCTGCCATGTTGTCAATACATGAAATAGATGAGCCTGTGCATAGTAATTTTTAAATAATCCCTGATATCCTGTCATATTCTGATACTGTATAACTGGAATTATCAAAATGACTTCTTTATTTCAAGTATAGTTCAGAAGAAAAATGTGGCCAGAGTGGTAAAATATAATTTCAAAGGCTTATTTTCCCAAGGGGACAATTACTCATTAATTCAGATATTGCATAAAATGAACAAATCTCTGGAACAGCACTATTATTATCATCATGCAGTTTCTGCCCAGCCCTCCTAGCACACATGATAAACTGCATTTTATGTTTTTGTCCTTTTTTTCAAACTGGATTGTTAAATTGTTTCCTTTACTAATCCAGAAGCTATTAAGCACTGTGGATAGCTAGACATAATCTGAATGCATAGTTTCCTTTGCAAAATAGTGTTAAGGAATAAGATTTCATTGTTGTCATAGGCTTCCTGAGGGATAAAGCAAACAAACCAAGATCAGCATAGAGGTTTATTCTATTTACATAACTGTTAGCACTTTTAATTTTTCAATTTTACCTGCAAGGCAGCATGAAATGATAGAGATAGAAAATGTTTCCAGGAAATGGGACTGTTAAATTCCTTGCTTGATGGCAACAGAAAGAACACATTCACTGAAGTACTTATTGATGTACTTATTTTCATTAACTTGAAACAAAGAATTAGAACCCACAGCAAACTGTTAAGTATGATCTATATCAGAGATGTTATTCTAAAGAAAATAAAATATATGCCACTTCTTTACAAAAAAAGACCCTTAACCCCCGAAACTGGAAGAAAAATCTGGGAAGAATATTCATCCTACTTTCTCGTTTTAGAACAAGAAGCAGAATGTGACATCTGTTAGAGAGTTCTGAGCTCATATCCTACCATAAGAAAACTCTTGATAAACAACTTTTAAATTATTATTTATCTCTAAATTTGTTTTGAGAAAAAAAATCTTAGCGTTTCTGTCTCTCTTCGTTGTACACAGTCTCTCGGTTGTCAAAATGATTTCCAATCCCTTTTCCTTTTACACTTTTGAATTTATGCTTGTACTAAAAATTCTCATAAAAAATTTGTGAGAATTGCAAATATTTCCACAGGAGGGTGGTTTAAAGGTTTCTGAAATGAAACCAGAACATTGTGAAAAACTATTCTGATCTTCACACAGATGCGTGGCATTTTTGCAAGTAAACCCTTTATTGTTATATACACTTTTTCCCTGACTCAGACTCCTAGAAAGCATCCCTGCCCTACTGCGCATTATCATAAGTTCATGGTAAACTTCAAGGGTGAGGAACTATCTGTATCAACCCAGACTGAGATGTCAATACAGAATTTTTCTCTATAAACCCTTTGGAAAGCTGCTGTCACCCCAGAGACAAATTACAGTCTATTTAGGCCCCATTGTCTTAGGTTACAAAGTAAGTTGTAACCAAAAGTATGTATTCTGTCACCATCTTCATATGGTTTAAAACCAGGTGGGGCAATGTTCTTTGTCTCTTCCATGGCACATCCCTGATAACTTCCTCTGGGGGAGATATCTTCTGTTAACGGGCCATCCAGCCTCACTGCATGACTCATAAATTAGATAATCCCATTGGGAGATGCTCTGGCCCAGGGGGAGGAACCAAGCATTCCTACCTGGATATAAACAGGTTTGGAAAACCACAGTCAGTCCTACCTACTGGATTCCCAGAGGACAGGAGCGTCCATAACCACCACTGGACCTTCAGAGGAAGACCAGACCCTTCTACAGGATCACAGCTTCAACAGGACCACATCTGTCACTTCAACAGGATGGCAGCCACATTTAATGGGACTGCTACCACCACCCTGACTGACAGGTGTTGGGTTGTATCCTGACTCTGCCAGTGTTTCTGTACTACTGCATTAATTTTTAATTTTCCTATTAAATTGTAGTTCTGACTTAGAGTCTCTCACTGGTTTGCTTTCCAGCTAGTACACCCATGCATGCTGGAGATTCCAGGATCTTCTCTAGATGAAGCCAGGCAGGAAAATGAATATTTTTTTACCTTCCTTGACTACTATAATCATAATGTTGAAGAAAAAATGCAGCTGTCTCCCACACTGCCCATCTAAGCATACCAAATGTATAAAACACTTAAATAGTATGTAAATTTTCTGCTGTGGAGGTCTTGGGCATGTTGCAGTGCAAGTACAGGTTATATCAAATTTTTGTGTAGTTGAATTGTGGTTAAAGCTTATCAGGCCTTTTCCACAGTCTGGGTAATGACAGGTATGTGATAATTAGTTGAATTGCTCCTGTCACCAGTAATTGTATTCTAGAGCTCCAGACTATAGACGTGCATTACTTCAGCAATGGACTGTAGTTAGCAGGCTGTAGCTGTGTTCTGCAGGGTGACTGACATTAATCAGGTTATGAAAACTTGAGGGTAAGTAACAAAAATATTTATGTAACAGAAGACAACTCCTTGTTGAAGATGTAATTTGACCAGCAGACAGTTTGCTCCACAACTCATTCATTGAAATGGAAGTCTCTGATTAACTTTAATGCAAAGAGAATTAGGCTGCTGTCAAATATGGAGAAAAGTCTCCAGTTAAAAGCAACGCCTCAGAAAAAAAGGCACCCTGAACACCTATACTCAAACTTCTTAGCATTTTATGCACATCCCCTTAGTCTGCGACAGAAATGAAATACAGAAATAAGATCTCATTAGTTCACAGGGATAACCTAGTTTTGCACAGAACAGGGTAGATAGTTACAGTCAAGACATTCACGTTTTCTTTTTTTTTTTTTTTTTTCCGTTTTGGCTTGTTAAAAATTTTATAAGTTTAAAAAGGAGAAGGCAGGGAAAAAAAAAAAAAAACAAAACCAAAAAAATCATACTCCATGAGAGAACATGAGAAAAAACTTTTTTCCTTTCCTATATTGACTTCAAAGGAGGTTGTCAAAGGCATAGTGATTTTTAAAGACTAAAACTATGTTTTTTTCAGAAGAAAATGCAAGTTTCTATCTCTAGAAAGAGTTTTCAAAGGAAACTGGCACTAGAAATACTGCAGCTACAGATTTTTCACATGTTAAGACAGTCACGATTTTTTATCAGACACACAACTGCTACTACCATCTGGAGGTTTTACATGACACTACTTAAACATTTGCAAATGATTAAGAGGTCTCTTTAAACACAAATATCAAATTAAATTGCCAGAATAAAGGTTCCAGATGTATTAATACTCCATGTCCCAAACTGAGGGGTGGTATAAACAATCACACTCCCATCTATGTCTGCTGCTTGTATTCTGAGCCTTAGGCATGCATTGAAATCTATCAAATTGTATTTACTAACTTCAGGTTTTAATTCTCATATTTATTTCCCAGGTGAAAAGGTGAAACTCATTACTGAGAATAGACTTAGCAAAAGGTCTATGACCTTTCAAGCCCTCTAAAGCTTCAGGCAAAGTAATTAGGCAGACTGAACTTAAAAACAGCATCACATTTTGATATACTTGTCATCTCTGCACAATTTTTCCAAGAGATGGAAGGAGAAACAGAGGCGGAGAAGAAGATAGAGAGAGGAATATCCCTGGGTATGTTAATTTTCTGATCAAACTATTTGTTTAAATTCTTGGTAGGTTTTTTAATAGGAAAATCTGTATTTTGTGCACTGCATGAGGCAAAAACATTTTCCTTAATTATATTTGATAGTTTATCCATCTTCCTTCCTATGTCTCCCTTAGGGAATAAAAGCATAACTGGTTTCTTAAAGCAATAAAGGCAAACTGTCTAAAACAAATATTAGGTTGTGTTATAATAGCCTCAACTTTTCTAAATTACTTCAATAAAATCCCCAAATTGCTGTAATCAAGACGAAGATTGGAGAAGCTTTGCAGGTCAAATGGCAACTTTATTAATGTGTAAAGCTAGCAAAAAGAGCTATAAAAATAAGATTTAAAATACATAAATACATTTAAAAGCAGCAAATACAGAACATGAACGGCCATTTTATACCATCCGTAGGAGTGTAGCACACACATGAGAAAACAATTCACCTAGTTTTGTTGATATTGAAGAGTTCATTATTCTCCACTGAAATTGTAGGGAAAAAAAACAACAATAACAACAATAACAACAACAAAACAAACAAAAACCCAAACAAAACAAAACAAAAACAAAAAAAAACACACCAAGAAAGACATAATAATTAGCCTTGAAATTTTGAAATTTTTAGGAATCGTTACTTTTAAAACAATTTTTAAAAAATTACTTTTATCATCTTATTACTAAGAGTAAAAAATATCCAACTCTAAACATAGAATTGACAAAATATACCCTAAAGAAACTTCACTGAAAACGATTAATTTACCCAGAAGATTTTGACAACAGTTATAACTGTGTTTTACCATAGCCACTAGTGATCATTACTAAACTTGCAATGCAAGAATGAGGAAAAGTTTAACCTACATTGCTCTTGCTCATACACACAATTCTTCTGTCTGTTTCAGTTGGCACTTTTCATATAATATACCCCTTTATATTATCTGACAATATCCTGCACATCCCCAAGTACTACCTCTAAAAATGTATGCATATGAAAGGGTACTTATTAGTCTTTCCTGTCCTATTTACTTTTATCTAATTTATTTATTTACTCATTTATGTAATATTTCTCTCTATATGTTCTCCTTTATGAAGACTCCATTGTTCAGAGAATACTACTTCGGCCTACTTGCTCTATTCTGTTTTAGTGTTTTGGGGCTTTAATGCTCTTCTGTGGATTTTTAAATGCCACCATGTTTTAATAACAGAAACAAGAAATATTTATGTTGGAGGCCTGTAGCTAATGATGTTACTGCAGGGGTCAGTGCCAGGTCCAGTTCCATTCAACTTGTCAAAGACCTGGATGGAGGGACTGAGTGCACCCTCAGCAAGTTTGCAGATGATTCAGAACTGGGAGGAGTGGCTGACATAGCAGAAGACTCTTCTGCCATTCAGTGGGACCTGGACAGGCTGGAGACCCTAATGGATTTGACAAAGGCGCCTGAGGGAGGAATAGCCCCATGCACCAGTAGAGGAAATCAGCTCTGCAGAGAAGAACCTGGGGATCATGGTAGTACAAAAAGTCAGCCATGAGTCAGCAGTGTACCCTTGTGGTTGAGAAGGTCAATGGTATCCCGGGATGCATCAGGAAGAACATTGCCAGCTGGTCATGAGAGGTGATTCTTCCCTTGTGCTCAGCCCTGGAGAGGCCACATCTGGAGTGTGTGTCCGGTTCTGGGCTCCCCAACACAGCACAGGCAAGGAACTACTGGAGAGGGCCCAGTGAAGGGCTGTGAAAATTACAAGAGGAGTGGAGCGCCTCTCTTATGAGGAAAGGCTGAGAGAGCTGTGTCTGTTCAGCCTTGAGAAGAGATGGATGAGAGAGGATCTTGTCAATGCATATAGATATCTTAAAGGGCGAGTGGCAGGAGGTTGGGGCCAGACAACCCTCAGTGACAGGACAAGGAAACAGGCACAAACTAAAACAAAGGAATTTTGACCTGAACAAGAGGAAGAACTTGAGGGTAACAGAGCACTAGAGCATGCTGCCCATAAAGGTTGTGAAATCTTCTTCTCTGGAGATATTCAAAACCCACCTGGACGCAATCCTGTGCAATCTGCTCTAGGATGTCCCTCCTTTCAGAGTGAAGTTGGACTAGGGGACCTCCAGTGGTCCCTTCCAACCCGACCTTTCTGTGATTCTGTGAAATGTACAATGTGAAAGTTCATATAAAAATACACAAATAAATGAAGCAATAAACCATTAATCTTCTTATTTCTATATTGATTATTTTCCTGGAAACAAATGAATAGATATGAAGTTAAATCAGTTAAATTATTTCACTAAAATATTTTTTTCTTTTATTTCTCTGTGTTTCCTATGTACCAGTACAACAAGCCTGGATGAGCTGGAACTTTCCATTTTACATCAGTGGCTCATGTAAATTTTTTATGCATTTCTTCATGATGAAATGCATTTGGTCATGAAGAGAAAAACAGCAGTGCATGTGGCAATAAACAGATGAGTTCATTTGGAATTTGAAAATAATTTTTTTGTTTACAAAGTCTTACTGAAACTTGTAGACACTTTTCAAAAAATGCATTGGATGTAGCCACAATGTCTCTTAATTAGCTGCTAACCTTCTAAAATAGTGTCTCATTTTCCAATCTTCTCCTACTTTAATGAATGACATGATTTTATTTTGCATTTTTAAAAAGCCCTTGTAATTGTCATGCAGTATGTTAACTTCAAATAAACATTTATAGCTTTGATCCCTTTTATATTGTCTCTATGTTGCAAACTCAAAAAAAATATTTATATTACCATCAATAATGTAATGGTAACACATCAACATCTGTGATAAAACTGTCCAAAATATCAATCTTTTAAAAGAAACACAAAAGTAAACATCCTACTTGAATATCTGTAAGCAATGATGAATGCCATTTCCTTAATTTTGGAGTACAAGAACACTGTCCCGGCTATTAAATTAATTGACCAACAATAGTCTGCAAGTTTTATTTCTCTAAAGAGAGAATATTGTCACTATCTTATGTCAAAAATTTTTATGTGATACAATAGCAATAGTCCAATGGTGCTAGTCCTGGGTTAAAATCAGTTGTCCTCAGACTGGATTCAGCTGCCAAATGAAGTATTTTTCAATTAAAATTGTTTTTAAGACTCATGAGGGATAGATAATATTGGTAAGGCTTTTATTTTTTTTTTTTTACTTTGGCACAATTAAGATAGAAGCATATGTGACCATGAATCTCTGAAGTTTTTTTAAGAAAAAAACCCTTTTTGTTATCTGTAACCAATAAGTACAAATAGAGTATACTTATTTGGGAATAGTCTTGGTTTTAAGTTCTTTCTTAAAATAAAAAAGGTTGGCTTTATTCAGAAACAATGTTCTTTACAAGATGAAAGAAAAAACCAAAACGGAAAAATGCAGAAAAAAAAGGACCTGTTTTAATTTTTTTTTTGTGGGATTGAAAATCTGAAAAAATCTTAGAAGGTTTTATAGCTTTCCAGGTGTCTGAACTTGTTTCCGGCTGACCACTCTCTCAAAATCATGTGAACAAAACTTGAGTTTATGTAGTGGTTTTTTTTCTCTAAGTTTTATGTAACTCTTGTTCTTTGCAAAGAAGTGTCCCTGATAAGAACAGAAATTACAGCAGAGACTAATTTGAAATTGTTTTTATGGTCCTTTAACTAAGGTTAGCTTCATAAACCAAGATAACTGATGAGGATTGAAAAAGAATTGGGATAGGGCATTTGGGAGATTTGTGGCTTTTTGCCCAGCCTAGTGGTTTATGACTTGTTCTTTTTCATTACATATGCTGTAGTTATGGCTCAGTCACTGAGATGAATTCACAGTAGAGAGCATAATAGAAATCAATACCATAGAAAAGGATAAACAATGAAAGCTGTCTATTAATGACAGCTTTCTTCTACACAGATAAAAATTGAGCCCTTTAGTCAGATCACAAGAACTTCTACTTCTTGCCAAATTTTAAACTTAGCACAGGAAGAAACCAGAAAATTCAAACAGACAGCCATAACTCCAACTAAGAAAAAAAAAAAGCCATTCCATTAAAATTAGGAAGTCCTATAAATTCTGACAGTAAGGTCTTAAACTTTAAACCTGACTGGTCTGCACAAGACTGCATAATATCACAGAATCACATATTCATAATATGTAATATCACAGAATCATAATCATATGATTATGATATAATATCATAATATCATAATATCACAGAATCACATAATAAGCTGAACTGGAAGGAACCCACCAGGATCACTGAGACCAGCTCCTGGCTCTGCACAGCACCATCCCCAAGAGTCACACCATGTGCTGGGAGCATTGTCCAAATGTTTCTTGAACTCCGTCAGGCTTGGTGCTGTGACAACTTCCCTGGGAAGCCTGTTCCAGTGCCCAAACACCCTCTGGGTGAAGCAATTTTTTCTATTATCCAACCTAAACCTCCCTGACACAACTTCAGGCCATCTCCTTGGGTCTAGTCACTGGACACCACAGAGAAGAGATCAGTGCCTGCCCCTCCTCTTCCCCAACAAGGAAGTTGTAACTGTGATGAGGTCTCCCCCAGGTCTTCTCCAGGTTGAACAAACCAAGTGACCTCAGCCCCTCCTCATATGGCTTCCCATCAAGGCCATTCACCATCTGTGTTGCCCTTCCTTGGATGCTCTACAATAGTTTAGTGTCTTACATTGTGGCACCCAAAGCTGCCCCCAGCACTGGAGGTGAGGCCGCCCCAGCTCAGAGCAGAGCAGGACAATCCCCTCCCTTGCCCGGATGGTGATGCTGTGCCTGATGCCCCCAGGACAGGGCTGGCCCTCCTGGCTGCCAGGGCACTGCTGGCTCACGTTCAACTTGCCATGGACCAGGACCCCCAGGTCCCTTTCCGTGGTGTTCCTCTCCAGTCTGTCATGCCCCAGTCTGTCCGTACATCCTGTCCCATCCCAGGTGCAGAATCCGGCACTTTCCCTTGTTGAATGTCATATGGTTGGTGATTGCCCAGCCCTCTGATTTGTTGAGGTCTCTGCAGAGACTCCCTGCCTTTGAGGGAGTCGACAGTTCCTCCCAGTTTTGTATCACCCCTATGACATACAGCAGACCTGACAATTCTTCTGCAAGCTGGAGAACAGGCCTTAAGCTGTTGACACAAACTATTATGAAGACAGTGGATTAGCCTACACTTCAAGAAAAGACTGATTTCAGTTATCTGCCTGCCTCACACTTGTTTGGGTCTTCACCAGAAAGCTTGTAAGCTACCTGAAAAAGGCTTCTGGACATGATGTCTAGGTATGGCTTTTAGCCACAGAACAAAAGGTGAAATTCAGTTTGAGAGTAAATGTTCCATTCAGTTTCCTAAACATAGGTGCCTAGTGCTATTTTGATGCTCTTTATTGGGCTAGGAAATATAACAAGGACTGCTCAGATTATCTGCATCTCTTGGTATCTGCAGCTAGACTAGAATACCACCACACATCTAAAATGACAGCAAGTAATTATTCTTACATTGCTTAAGTTAGCCAAGGACATCCGAGTTTGCTTCCAGAAAGTTTTCTGGATCTGGATTGTTTGGTTGTTTGTTTTTAAGGTAGCTAAAAGTGAAAGCTCTCTTCACAGTTTTTGAAGAGTTAATGAAGGCTTTCAGGGGATCTTAGAGTGAGTAGGCTGACAACTATGATGGATGGGATATTTTGCCTAAACATGGACATTTGAGATATGTCTTACACCTTACTCACGTTCCAAAGGCTGCTTCAGAAAACCGCGGGACCTCTGTGGAACCTGTGCCGTATCTCTGCTGAAGATGATGTCTTAGATGCACGAAGAAGTCTCAAATAGTTTTTTAGGTATAAATACTGACATAAGTAATAAGTAACATTTGATGAGTATTTTTTATCAGGTGAAATATGCTCCTGAGTCTTTTTTGGAGGAAAGTTTGAGGCACTATCAGATATCATAGAGCAAGCATGTAAAACTGTAGTTGATGCCTGTATTTAGACATCTGAATTCCACCCTTTCCTCACATACTGGCATTTAGATTAGGTTATCATGATCACTAATGGAAAACAAGTTTTATAGTGGCCTTTGGGAGAATTTGTCCCTGAATAGTAGAGGCATATCCTGTCAGAGTTTTGTTTGGTTAGTGGAACTATGGGGGTGCTCCTTAGCTTTACCTAGCAATATTTTTATAAATCTCTTCATTTATAAGATAAATGCCTAATTTCCCTCGTATTATAATATTACTTACATATTTCTAACTCTCATGTTGCTTATTCTTTATTCTGTCTACTTACAGAGCACTAAGTTACTTGAAAAAGGATAGAAATCTTG
Organism: Daphoenositta chrysoptera; assembly: GCA_013397915.1. Taxonomy (NCBI): domain Eukaryota; kingdom Metazoa; phylum Chordata; class Aves; order Passeriformes; genus Daphoenositta; species Daphoenositta chrysoptera. The sequence continues at coordinate 69,868 of VZRO01005551.1, read as the reverse complement.
TGCCAACCACTTGAGTCAGCATTTAGACAACATAGAATCTGCACAACAGCCAATTTTACATGGCAAGTTCTAGGATATCTTGCTAATAACTTAAAGCACCTAAACTGAATCACCATTAAAGGTCTTGTTTATTGCATTATCAACACAATATTAGAGAAAAATTGTCTAGTATTAAGCAGTCTCGCTAACTCTACTATGCCTTACTCCACAGCCGCATTTTCTACACACAGAACTGCACCAGTAATTAGGACATTGTAATTAGGGCTAGCTACAGTAGTGTTATGTACACTGAACCTCATGCAGAAGCAGAAGACACTGCTTACATGCTTAGAGCAATACCTGTTTTTGGGTTGCTTGCTCCTCTAATTTATATATTTTAAATATGTAGTATATATAATATATATAATATGCAATATATACTATATATTATATATAATATATATAATATATGGGGTGAGATTCAAGTCTGGATACAGGCATCTAACTTCATATAACTAGAATATAGAAATTCACACATTAGTCAGGTGTTTCATGTAACAGGACATCTAATGAAAATAAGAGGGGTGATTCAGTTGTTGCCTGCAAACATGAAATACAGTTTGAAACCTCTGGGTTATTTCTCCCAGCCTCCAGCTGACCCTCCAGAAGCTGACAAATATTCTCTGCCTTGTGTATAACCTATCTGATGCCTCCAGATACCCTAGAAACTCTTTAGGTTGCAGCATGTACATGGAAAACCTTTCCAGGCTACAACATTTCTCTCCAGAACATCAGGATAAGCTGATGAGAGATTAAAACTATTACATTCAGTTTTACAGGCATCACCTTCAGGTTCTGATGGTATAGATCCAAGACTTCAGGAATCTCCTCTTTCCCAATTTTTATATAAGCACATAGAACTTCACAAAGTTTGTGGTTTATGAGATACGCCTCTTCTGTTATTCTACTGCCAGGCAATAAAAGGCAGAAAGAACTTCCTCCAGCAGAATGCAATTTTTCTCTTTCCAGCCAGTTCTGACAAGATATTTTATTTCTTCCTTGGATTTAGAAGGACTGTTTTCTTTCAGAAGGCCATAAGTTTGGGGATTTTTTTGTTCCAATACTTATCTTGCTGTCCTTGCCTGAATGTCCAGATGACCAAGTTCTCTGGAAAAGAACAAGGGTTGCTCCTCTTTCTGTGTTTCCATAAAGACACAAATCTTCTATTCAATCAGAACCTTCCAATCAATAAGAACTCAGGATTTTTCTTGATTTGATACTTTTCTTTTGTGACTTTGTGTAGTGCTGCTCAAACAAGAGCATGTTAAAAGGAGAAAAGATTGTTCATATTTTCAGGGGACAGTGTAGAATACAACTTTTTTGCTACCCAACTTACTTTAAAAGAAGTTTTCTCAGACCACTGTATATAGTGTTCGGTTCTATTTTCAATTAATTCTCCCTCCCAACACCTCATAAATCTCACCCCCTCATGTGGCCTTCCAGCTGTCCTTGAAGATACACCTCACAAGACACTCTCACCCTGTATGAACAGGTTCAGGAAGAGATGGGGACATGGAGCTCTAAAACTAACATTTACATTCATTTCAGCAGTTCTTAAAGCTCCCATGGTGACACTAATTTTAATTTTCCACCATTTTTCAGGGCACTGTTTCCGAATTTGTTTTTATGCAAGCCCTAATGAACACAATCAAACTTGTAACGCAAAGTGACTTTGTGGGACAAGCTCCAATCAGTTTATGAGTTCTGAGGACTTTTTGCAGCCTATTTGCCAGATTTTGTCAGCATAGAGAAAAGTTAACTGCTATTTTTTATCTTGGGATGTGAACTTTTTCTCTTTTGTAGATACTTATTTCCATCTCTTACACTGAAACTCTTGTTGCACGTGAGGGTTTTTCAGTTTAAAGCCAATTCTGCTTTAGTTGGTGAAAACAGGAAAAGAAAGGAAAGAAATGTATATTCACTTGCAGCTATGCATATCTATTCCTAATGAAGTCCTGCATATTACACCTCCAGTATAATAATTTACTCCTGTATAAGTAATGAGAACATAGTCATTAACTCAGAAATATTATATTTAAAAACAGAATTAAATTTAGAATTCTGAGTCTCTTGCATAATCAATGTGGAGAAGGGAGAGTTCATAGGAAAGCTGGTTATTCTGCCTTGGTTCTCTAGAGATAGTATGCTTCTTACTGTTTGAACCTGACATGTTCTTAAATAAGGGTTGGAAACTGTACAATGTGTTCTTTGATACTTCTCCTCTCCCCCTTTCATATGCAAGTGCAGACACAATGCTGCAGTCAGCTAATGATCAACTTACTCCTAGCCAGTTTTGCATATAAGTGATATCAGATGATTTTGTCCAAAACCTGATATGGCCAGTGCCAGCACACTTAGAAATTGGGGAAAATACAGAGATTTTTACTCCTAATACTTACTGGTGCAGACATACATAGTATTTTTCTTCTTATTTAAATGTAGTTGTCAGTCAAGTATTTAGTTATGAAGCTAAATCCTAAGTTTATTGAATTCTTGCTTTCTTTTCTTTCTTACTTCCTTCTCTCTCTTTCTTTTTTTCTCTCTTTCTTTCTCTCTTTTTAATGTTTTTATGCATGGACTTCTTTTTCCCAGATATGAAATTGTGATAATAATAATTCAGATGAAATAAGCTATATGAAATAAAGTTACGGTTTTTATGATTAGTGCAATCTGCAGGTGGAGAAGAGTACAACCTCATAAAGCTGATTGAATACAGTCCATTATTGATCAGTGTACTGTAAAAAAGTGAAGAATAAAAGTTAACAGACTATGATGGTTATTTATTATAATAAATTTGGAGGTGGATATTACAAAGAAGATTTTTTTTTTCACTACCATAAAAATCATAATTTCATTAACTATTTTTCAATGAAATGTGATTCTTTGCTGGTGAAATAAAAAACCAAACAAGCACACTAAAATATGCTCTGGTTATAAGTTCCAATTTTATTTCATTTTCTCCATGCTGGTCTCACTTAAAGAGAGCATTCAAGGAATAAATAAATGCTGTTAAGTAAGAAGACAAAGTAAGAAGACAAATTTCTTATCAGTTTGATATCATATCTTGTGCTGAAGAATTCTGCATACTACAGTGTTTCATCCACTGTTTCTCACAGTACATCCAGAAATAGATTCGTATACAGTGAAGACAGGTGAGCAAACCCAGGTTCAGAGTCAATCTGTAACTAAATTCTGTTATAAAAGTGATGAAAGTCTCTGGGGCCTAGAAAGAGGGAATAGACAGAGAATAGTTTTTTCAGTCCAAATGAGTATATGAGGATGCAGCACTTCCAGGGGATTTTAGAAAAGTGAAAATAGGAAAATATGTCCTTGAAAGCATATAAACGCACGTCATCTATACCCAATAGAAGTGGAAGATCCTTCCACGAAGAAACAGCTGTGTAAAGTGCAGAACAGTACAAAAACAGATCTAAGATCAGATTAAGTAAGAAAAGCTTAATAAGACTTATAAGTTTTTAATTTAAACCTTTAAAAAATTTCTGTAATATTTGCCTCTGCTTCTCCTTAAAAGACACAAGACATGTGAGGCCAAAAATTAGGCAAGTATTCATTTAGCAACTGATTTCTGCAACAAGAGGGGTAATGCAGGACTTTCATACACTGTTCTAAGCCACTCTGCAGCATAGTCTCCTATCATACCATTTGTTTTTGTCCTATGTTTTTTGGGATTTTTTTGTTAGCACTTGTACATGGCAAATGAGTTCTTTATCATATGAGTTTCCTTATAATTAGGTAGATGTCTATGTTGAATTAAAGGCTGATTTTTGTCTACGAGGTGATACTGCTAGTGATACAATCACTCTTATTTCATGTCTAAATCTGTTCTTTGCATCTCCATGGACTCCAAACGCATTACCTCATATAAAGACTTCTTTTCCCTTTTGACTTTAATTAAGCTCCATCTTCATGTACTAGTGGAATACTTACCACTTTATTTTTCTGCTTTAAAAAGCTTGCTGCCACGTCAGTTTTCCTGAACTTTTACAGCTCTTTAGGTCTTTGTCTTAAATTTTATTGCTTCCATAATTGCTCACAGGAAAGAAAATGTCTTTTGGCATACAAGTATCAATTATGTCTTGGCATGATGTCTTTTTCAATGAAAAATATTTCCCTGCATGAAATCCAGAACAGCAGAAACAAAATCACTTATATGTTTTGTACAGAGAGCTGTGTAAGATAATCTTCTTTATGCACGGGGAATATCAAGACCAATGTCAAAACACAAGCTGGTACACTGAATAAAAGCCATGCCTCGACTATAGGAAATCTTCAGGGACATAGAAACCCTGTGTTTTCATTAAGAAATAAGATGACCTGTGAAAGAGGATGTCTGTACAATCCTTCTGGGACTAACAGCAACAAAACAAATCAGTTTTTAAAATAGAAAGATCACACAACAATAGATTTGCTCACAGACAAAAGCTGCAGAGCTGCCAGGCATTTGGGAGATCATTTCCAAATGCTCCTCCAACCTCAGCTGGAAAAAAACCCGTTTTGTGGGTTCATAGAATAAAAAATAAAATTAGCTCCAAAGCGTGCCTAAGGACTGACGACAACACAGAGACTTCTGTGATGTGGCTGTGAAATATGCACTGACTGGTTCTTGCAGGTGACCCCCTGCACAGTTTGGCACGCAGATCCACTCATGGCAAATCCACGGTACCTGCCCAAGTAGGCTGTGAGGCAGAGCTGCCTCCCTGTCTCTGCAGATCTCTGGGTCTCTCTGTTCTGTCTCCTGGGGCAGAGCAGCCGGAGAAACTGTGTCAGGCCTACGGCATGTAACACAGCTCAGACAGGAAGCTCCAGTGGGAGAAGGAGAGATAGTGAGGCAAAATTTCTTCTAGCCTGTGCTTCAATAATTAATAACAAATAATAGGATTCCGGTCCCTTGCTGTATTCTGAGGATGACACTTTCTAGTATGAGTGGAGAAGCCAGAGAGGAAGAAAGGGATTTTGCTTTTAGAGCAAGTCTAATGAGTGCACCCTGGCTTGTACTGGGAAATTATTTTATCTATGTGAAACAGAAAGCTGGTCTTTCCTGCTACAGAGACCCATTGTGGTTTGTCAGAGAGCTCTGGCATGCAGTGAACTGACTAATACAGTACCAAACCCCCCAAAAATCTGTGGAAATGGGTGATGGAGGTAGAGACTCTAAATCTGAAATAGGCAGTCCCAAGAGTAAGAAACTCTTCCAGGATATAAGAGCTATAACCAATGTAGAATATATGGCTTGCACATTACATTTGCACGTAACTCATTCCTGCCTATGCATGGTTTAAGTGCATGAGCCTTGCTCATAAAACTGTTGTTTAAATATGGTTTTAGGAAGGCAGACTTACAGAAGAAGATTAGTCTTTCCCACAGAGAAGCCCAGCTCTTCGCCAGACCTACTAATCTCTACATCCAGCAGCAGCATACTGTGAAGACTGAAACCATCTCTCATCCCCTGAGCTGGCCTGGGGATGAGAAGTAGCACATCAGGGGTAATCATTTATTCCATGATGATGGAAGAAAGAGATTATGTGTCTGTAATACAGAAGGAAAGGCCTTATAGAGTTTAGGCCTGCTTTTCTAGAATTGATCATACGACAGGGATGGTGAATCTGTGGCAGGGATCACGATTGCTTGTGGTGTGCAAGTAGGGCTTGAGATATCTGCTCTTTTCTGGCTGCTATGGAACTTTTGCTACTCACACTGTCTGGCAAGCAGTTGCTGGTTATAGGAAGCATTCAAAGCATCAGCCAAAAGATAAGGATATTACTTAGAAGTTGTAGGGAGCAGAAGGAGATAAAAGAGATTAAGGAGCAAGTGGGGGAAGAAATACTGGCACAAAGTAGGAGAAAGGTTCATCAACACATCTTAGTCTCTGTAGCATTTTTCACACAAATGTATAGTATTTAAATGTAATATTTAATGATGACAGATGTAGTCAAAGCAGTATTATTGTGGTCTGAATGGTTTATTAGATTAAAGGATGTCAGCTCTTCTCCACTTTTTTTAGTCTGCTTAGACATCAAATTTTCAGACATGACAAAAATTCAGGAATCATTTATAAAACTTTATTATCAGAATAATTTAATAGTATATAACATTTATTTATAATAATAGTTTATTTAAAATGTCAACAACTGCATTGATTTATAGCTATGCCATTTTACATATATACATAATGCCAGTGCATTACACAGAATGGTTAAAATGTGACAAACAGTCTTTCAAAATCACATTAAAAATACTATTGGCAGCTATCCAACCTGCACATGATGAGATAAACATATCTTCAATGAGCTGCGAAATTTAAGACAAATGCACTGGTCAGTTCTTTACTGGTAAAAGTAGGAACATTTCTAGTGAATTGAAAGGTCTTTTCCCTGAACTGTTAATCCTTGAGACCTGTGGTGCAATTTTTACCTCCCCATGGGTCTTTTGTCTGTGAAGTTAGTGGTAATGCAGAATGACAGAATAATTACCGTAAAAATATCTTTTTCCAAATGGAATGTGATTATGTAATGAATCATCTGTACAGAGAATAAAGTATATTAAAGCACCTCACTTCAGTCAGTTGAAATCCAATTGAGTTTAAAGCACCATAAAGTTTACTCTTTTCTCTTTCTTTCTTTCTTCTTTTTTTTTTTTTTTTTCCATTTTTTCCCATCTTTCTGGGGAAATCTTAACCCTGAACTTTTTTCCTTTTTAGCTCTAAAGGAGCTTATGTGTCAAATAATCTCATTGAGGAGATAAAAGCAGAAGGTCTCCAGAAGCCTGCATTAGAAGGAAGAGAAGTTTCTTCAGTTGCTGAGACCCTAAAAGGAAGGGTCATTTCCTGTGATCATCAGGTATTCTAATTTCTGTTTCATAGCTGTGACCTGGGTTCATGACTTTTGGGTTTTCTGTCAGCTTCACATCATCACCTTTAATTTGCATAATGTAAAACTGTAGGAAAACATGGAGCAGGACAAGTTTAAATTGACCTTGTATAGTATGAGTTTTACACTGGTTCATTAATTTCAAAGCATATGTAGTTCTGATACCAAATGAATAGAGAATGTTTTCAGCTGTACAGATTAACTGTAATAAAAATAAGGAAGGTTGGAACTTCAGTACTAAATCTGACAATAATGAGAATAAGATTTCTTTTTTGTGTGTGTTTAGTTCCTGTTTCTCATATGAGAAACTTAAATGCTGTAATGTAATCACTTTTCTATATTAAGGCATTGTACAAGAAGTGAAAATCTCTTCAGATCTTAAAGCTAAGCTGAGGAAACAACATACCTTTGTTTGCCAAAATCCAGTCTTTACTATCCAACTTTGATAGTGTGCTCAGTGTTATGTTTTTAATGAAATCATGTTAACCACTTTATTTTATCAGATAAGAATTCTTCTGTGTTCTTTAAGCTTTCTGTGCTTTAGTAATTAATATAAATACATTTCACTGCTTCTGAAATATAGCATATGTACATGATCCATGGAAAATTGTCCTGGAACAGTACCTTGGTAAATTAAAAGTATAATTCACTATTGCTTTCACCTTTGCTGAATTTATATATTGTCAGCGCTGCTTCAGAGATGTTTTAAAGAACAGTAAATTCCAGCATGCTAACATTTACTGTGATAATGTTAACACAGTAACATATAATGTGTTTAGCTACATCAATCTGCCAATATAAACCAGCTTCAAGTCACTGCCTATGACAATCGTTGGCATCTCATGTTTGGCTGTTCTGGGTTAAGGATACTTATTGCTTTAGGTATAAAAAACTATTATTTTTTTTCCTCACTTGTGTGTCCTGCTGACAAAAAAAAAAATGTTTTAATTATTTAAAATAACCAATCGATTCTCTCAAACAATTTCATACTCCTGTAATTACCTGTCTTAGTACATTTTCGGAAAATTGAAAAGGAAACAAACAAACAAAAAGAACAAACACAGCAAGCAAGCAAACAAACCCTAAGGCATTACATACATACAAAAACATAATAAAAAAACCCCAGAAACTCCCAACTATCCCAGAAATGTTGACCCAATACTAATGTTGCTGTCCCAACTCTTCCTTTTGAACTGTGTTTCCTCCCCTGCTCTTCTTTACGTTAGTTTTTTGGCTGAGAGCTTTTCAATGAAATAGTTAGAAGAGATTTCTGAAACTGTATGCTTTCCCCTTTTTCTCTAATTCCTCTTGGTATAAATGTTTCAAAATAATATTCCAGCCTAAGGCAAATACATAGCATGGAAAATTTCAGTACAAAGAAGAAAGATTAGCAAGATTAAAAATAACTGAAAATAAATGTGTTGGCTAACTTTAATGATGATGAAAAGTACTGCCTTATCCATGTATTGATAATTACAATGGTTAGGAAAAAAAAAGAAATCTCCCATTTAAAAGAAATGTCCTCTGAAGTAGAAGCATTCACATGAATTGTAAAATGTTATATTTTAAACTGAAATGTAAACCAAGAAAGCACAAACACATCTTGTAATAATGAAATGTTTGTTTAAAATAGTGAAAAAATAGGATAAAATATCCAAAATGCCAGTTCAGCGAACATATTGTTCTCATACTGTAATGAACAAAGTTTACTTGATTCAACTTAAGGACATTGTCATGGATACAACTTTCACAGAATCACAGAATGGGTCAGATTGCAAGGGACCACAGTGGGTCATCTGGTCCAATTCCCCTGCTCAGGCAGGGTCATGCTAGAGCACATAGCACAGAATTGTGTCCAGATGGTTCTTGAATTCTCCAGTTAGGGAGACTCCACATCCTCTCTGGACAACCTGTTCCAGTGCTCAGTCACCCAGAGAGTGAAGAAGTTCTTCCTCATATTCAGGTGGAACTTCCTGTACATCACTTTCTGTCTATTGTCCTACTGCTCAGCACCACTGAGCACAGCTTGGCTCCATCCTCTGGACACCCTCCTACCCTACCTAGAGACACTGGTGAGGTCCCCTCTCAGTCATCTCTTCTCAAGACTGAACAGGCTCTTGTAAAAGAAATGCTTATCCCTTAATCAACTTTTTTGCCCTCTGCTGGATCTGCTCCAGGAGCTCCATGTCTCTCTTGTACTGAGTAGCATGCTGTTCTTGAAGGACTGCGCCCCATGGAAGGGACTCACACTGGAGAATTTATTGAAGGACTGTAGCCTGTAGGAAGGGCTCATGTTGGAGAAGTTCATGAAGGACTTCCTCCCATGGGAGAGACCGCACACTGGGACAGGGGAAGGACTCATCTCCTTGAAAGCAGTGGCAGAAAAAATATCATCTGCTGTGATGAACTGATCATAGCCCCATTTCATGTCTCCCCGCACCCCTGACAGGAGAGAAGGTAGACCCCAGGAAGGATGAAGGGGTGGGCAGAAGGTGTTTTTTAGATTTATTTTTTTACTTCTCATTATCCTGCTCTGATTTTCATTCGTAACAAATCCAGTTAATTTCCCCAAGTCATGTCTGTTTCGTCCGTGACAGCAATGAGTGATCTGTCCCTTCCCTTAACTCATGCGCCTTTCATTATATTTTTTCCCCTTGTCCAGTTGTGAAGGAAGTGAGAGAGTGGCTTTTGTGGGCACCTGGCATCCAGCCTGGCTCAAACCACCGTACATGTCTGCGACCTTACTCGTTGCCTGCTTCCTTCTCACCAGACACTGAACTCCACAGTCTCACGGGCTCTGCAGACAAGGCTGCCATGACCCCGCTACAGCTGCCCCCAGCCTTCACGTTTCCAACAAGGCCTTCCTGTTTCATTACTATAAGGTTAGGCAGCATACCATTCCTTGTGGGATCCTCCTTCCTTTGACGTGACGTTGTTATTAATGCTTTCCAGGAACCTCCTGAATTCTTTGTGCTTTGCTCTGTTGCTTCTCTGGTAGATGTCAGGACAGTTAAATTCACCCACAAGAGGCAGTGCCCCTGGCTTTGAGGCTGCTTAGAGCTGCCTATGGAATGTCTCACCCACTTCCTCCTCCTGATCAGGCAGTCTACAGCACATATCCACAACTGGTCTACTCTTTTATCCTCAGGTAACTCTCAGGGCTACATCTCCACTGAGGGTCAGGAGTGATCTTGACCTGTAGGCCTTGGTCATAGGCAATTTATTGTCATTTCTATTCCTGGTTCTATCAGTCTGACAGTTCTACTGTCTTCTCTACTTCTTCTGTTATAACCTGTTCATGCATCAACTTGTGAAAGTCTCAAATGGGTTTTTGACTTATACTTACTGGTTAAAAGTCTAGGGTGAGACATTTCTGCAATGTTTCATATTTGCCTTGAGCCGAATGAGTCATAAAAGCAATTTTCAGTTCAAAAGAATAATGCTGCAGAGAGATGCTTTAGCTCAATCTAATTTTAAGGGAATTGCTCACACTGTAGGTTCTTTGTCTTAGGACTTCCTTTCCTGATAATTACCAAAGGCTAGATGCCCTGAAAATGTGGCTAGTTTAAGGAAAGACTTTAATGAAACAGACAGAAATCTCAGAATGTTGAAGATAGTGTACAGTGTAGGGGTTTTGGGTTTTTTTCTACTTCCATCATGTTTAGTTTAGGAATGTCCACAGTAAATGTGTTGCAAACATAGTGATTGGGAACTCCTACTACAAGGTATTTAGAAATTAAAACAAGCATTTTGGAAAGAACTACTGGTGGCTTATTTTGCTACCGAGTAAAAGGAATATTGAATAACCAATGTATATTTTTCCTTTTCTATTCCAGTGTCCATTTCATTGGGAATAACACTTCTAGTGGATGACTAGTCCTCTCCTGATATCAGAAATTTACTCTCACTGTTTTATGGACTGTGTGGCTTCCCATTTATCCAGGGTGAGACACATTCCTGATGTCACTGTCATTTCAAAGTATTGGGAAGAGAGTGACAGACACACACCACATTCCTTCCAAACCTTCACAAAACAAAGAAAAATTGCATCTTCTGTAAGAGGCTGATGTGTGAAACTGTCCTCTTGATAGTAATAATGCATGTGGTGCAGGAGAATACTTGCAGCAAAGAACCTTTGCAGTTGACTAAATATCTCAGTTCCACAAAGGCCATTTACTGTTTTGTCTATTTCAGCACCATAGAATTTCTCCTTTAAATAGAAGAAATGTCAGTTCTGGAAAATGTGACACTCAAACATTCAGTCATAAAGCAGAAAACCTTGACAGGAGATGCTTTTTTTTTTTCTTCTTTTTTTATTTTTCCTCTTGGATGGCAGATTCCAATACTTTGCCTGAATATTTCAGATTACCCTCCTTTCAAAACTGAGAAAATATAACTGGACAGAGAAAGTTGAAAGGGATAGATACAATGAATTTTAACCTATTCAATTTTCCTGTCCATTTGGATTTTTGCAGCCGTGGGGACAGCCTATGTTTTTGTTGTGCGGGAAAGGATTTAAATATTATTGAAAACCCATTAGTAACAGTTAGAAAGTATTTTCAGAGCTGTAAAAATTTGGATGGATATATATGGAGTAAATTTTCAGTGCAGTGTGTGTGGACTAAGTTGCAAATTGGGTGATTTAAATAACTAATATTAATAGCAACTGTTGCTGAATGTAGGCATATGCTGCACAGACTGTTGTTACCAGAAAAAAGATTTTAGTCATAAAACTATATAATCTTAGAAAAATAAAGGGAATGCATGCCAGGTTTTGCTTTTGTTGGTTTAGCTGGTTTTCTTTTCCTATACCAAGTTCAAACACCTTTTTCTCAAGATTATTATGTTTATGAATGGTCTTTTTCCTAAACTGTGGAGTATAAACATCCTAGTGTAGATGCCTGAGAGTATATATGACATAGCCATGTTTTTTGTGCTAATGTTGCTGTAGCAAAAGTTCTGGTATGAATCTCAATTACAGTGGCAGATGTTTTATAGCTACCTTAATGTACCTGTTTTCTAGAAGTGATCTGAATATATGCACATCTGAGTTAGGAATGAAACAGTGGAACACTAGGCTCCCTTATTTGGGAAAAAGCTCTACGTCTCAAGGAACAGTTTATGACTTTTCATTATTCCTTCATTCTTCAAAGACTTCCATGCAACTACTTTACATAGTGTAGAGGAGTCAATGTAATAGACATATTTGCTTTTTAGTGAAGACATATTTCAATACTGATGCAACTGGACACAAGTAAAAATAAATCAAATAACTTTAATGACAGAAGGCACAAAAAGGTGAAGCGCAACATCTAGTAGCACTAAATACTTAATCTTGCTTACTCAGTGCTATAAGTGACTAGAGCTTAAAATTTTTAATATTTAGACACATGAAAAGTTTTGAAATTAACACAATCCTTGTTTTCAGCTTTATAGTTATGAATTGTGATCTACTGTGGCAGTCAGAATTTTGTTTTAATTTGCACAGTGAAAAAATAGAAAAAAAAAAGAAAACTGTCCCAAACCCTGCAGCTGTCATCTTTTGTTCCATGTCTAACAGAATAAATGATCTGGTTAGTTTCCAGCGTAGTTTAGGAGAGCTGTTTGCTTCAACTCTCTGTTATACAGGTGCCACAGTGGACATAAATATTTATGTGTAGCTGGAATTAAAAAAGAAAAAAATAAAGCCACCCCAAATACTACAGGAAATGCACACAATTAGTCTTAGTGATAAAAATTGCAAAATTATACTAGGGGAAGAATCACATTTGTTCTTTCACTATGTATCCTCTTTCTGTTAGATGTTCATCTACCACATCAAAATACTCCATTTATCTCCTTATATGTATTAAAGTATTAAGAAATCTATCATGGTCACTTCAAGGTAGAGGGTGTTATAAAAAAGTTTCTAGGTATATGGTGTTGACTAGCTTAGAACCCTTCATCTTGGATATACACAAACCCATGGTAGGCATATTAATTCAGCAAAGTCCGCTGCAATTATATATATGGTCTAAAAAGGGGGAATTCATGCCAGAGAAGTGAACGAGATAAGCAAATACTTCACATTAAAAGGGCAAGTTTTAGAGAGGTTTAACCTACATTCACATTATAAGACACAGGAAAGTAGCTTATGCAACTTTTTATAGTTACAATAACTTTATTTATTTAATAACATCCTTTAAAGTTGCTATATGTATCTTCAGAATGAAAGGAAAAAACAGACTGCAGAATCTCCTGTGCTCCTTTCTGCTTTACAAGAAGAAAGTCATTCAGGTTAGAAGTGTGTGGCTGTTCCTTGTGCATTAAGGTTTTAAACACACCACATGAAGAAGAGAAAATACGATGCAAGTCTGTTTTCCAAGAGTGGCCTGGCTATTAAGACAACCAGTTGGACTGTAAAACACGACTGAATGTTCTTCAAGTGACTTTAAGTCAGACTTTAAGTATCAGATGGTAGTGTCCTAAGGGTTTTCTTTCAAAATTCCTACTTTTTTTTTTAAGTTCTGTAAATCCAAACCAGACGAAAGTAAAGAAACAGTTTAATCATATGTTCGTACACTAGTTAGGGAGATCCTGCATACTCATATGGCCTGCTAAATCACATTCCAGGCAGCCAGGTGAGACTACATTGGAGCAAAGAATGGGCAGGTAATGGTAAATAAACATTAAATATTAATGGGACTTTCTGATAAAATATCAAATATTAGGTTATGACTTCTAAGCAGTAATATGCAAACTTCAAGGAAACCATCACCAGTGCAGTCCTCTTAGCTGCCAGACAAAGCATAGATCTTCCCTTAACAACTAAGTACATAAAGTGTCACAGTTTTCACTTGAATTAAAGAAAAAATGGTCTCAGAATCTTTCTTTTATGGCATATACAAAAGCTTTCAAATGCATGCTACTGCATGTGTGAATTTATCAACCTTGCTGGAATAGTTTCACTTTGTGTAACTAATTAAATATTTATAGGAACAGGGAGTGCAAAAATAACTCTATGTGACAGAGGTTGTTATGTTTATGTGGGAGAAGAAAACCTCAGGATAAGTTCTCTTACTTAAGCAAAGCAGATTTGGATCAGGCCACCCACAGAAGAGGCAAGTATTCTCTACTTGAGGTATAGGATATACTGCTTTGGGGCTGTCTCACCATAAATTACTCTAAATTGATGGCTTTTTCTCAGTCTAGAAAGAAAAAAAATAGGCACTTTTTTAACTTTTGCATGAAGTGAGACAATTCTTTTAATTTGAATTTTATGCAATGTGTTAAATTTCTCCTAGACTATTTCACTGCAGTTAAAAAAGAGATGCAGAGGTGTTATGAATGTTATGAATATTGACCTGTCTAGTCATATCTGTATTAGCATTTCTATTCAGCTATTAAATAACAAAGAATTGCAAAAGTAGAAAGTTAAGCAGTAAAATTTCAGATAAAATACAAGAGGCAGAACTGTTTATAATTCTAATGCTGAAGATGAGTCTGAAAAAAGACACTGTCAGACTATCTAATTACAGTGTTTGAAAGAATACTTTTTTCAGTTTCTGAATCTGAATATAATGACACTTTTCAGTTCTCAGAATTAGAAGACTGAGGATGAGTCAGAAGAACAAGCAGTAGCTTCCATTAAATGTCCCAAAGGAAAAAAATAAAAGGAAGTGGAATATAGAAAGAGGAGACACAACACCAGAAACAACAGAGTCACTATAACACCATCAATAAGGATGAAAAACTTTAAAAGTTTTTTATATCAAGGTTCATTTGTTAACTGTCAACCCCCGCTAGAAACCTTGTGTGAACAGATTTTGTTTTGATAATTCAAAATTTCCATTCCTTGTCTTAGCAGACCCCAAATTTGCAGAGATGCATGAAAAAAAGAAAACATATGTTGGAAAATCGGCTATGTAAATAATTTTTGACATTATATAAATCCCTCGAATCAGATTTGACTTTAAGTATGGATTGATTTATTTTTATTTTTTTTAAGTGGTCTTATTTTTTTTTTCCATTTTATCTAATAGCAGTAGTAGTAGCAGTAATACATATTCAGCAACATAGAGGTTAACTTAACTTTATCAAGGTTCTTTACAGCACCATAGGTGGAGTGTTTCCACATTCTGCGATAACAAAATAATACTTCCATGTATCTCTGCATAGACTTCAAAACAGTGTTTCAGGATTACAACTGGTTTGACAATATTTAGTTCAGTATTAGAGATTTATGTCAGTGGTACCTTTTCTAGATCAGCCTGTCTACCCTAGATAACAAGTTGTTGTAAAATGGAATAAGGTCCCATCACAAAAGAGGTGGATTTTTTCATCAGGTAGCCAAGGGAGGCCTCTGCAAGTCTGAGCTTAAAAGATGTATCAGGAAGCGACCTGTGAGTACAAGATATACATAAACACACACACAGAGTATTCAACCAGTCTTGGGCTGTCTACCATACTACTCTATTCTGCAGAATTATGCTGGTTTTATCACAAGCTTTCTAAACCAAAGTAGCACAATATTACAAAGTGTCAGAATTTTTAGGTGAGAGTTTTCTGAGAAAACAGAAAATAGTTAACAAATAATCTAAGTGCTATTATTTGTAGCATGTTCAACAGCCCTAGCTGAGACCGAGGTATTAATGTGAAAAAATTATTTGTAAAAAGGTAGTAGAATCTGCTTGAAATAAGTTATATTTTCATTTCAAACAAAAGGTGGGAAGAAGTCCAAAGAAATGGACCGATTTTCTAATTCTCATTAGCAAAATTTTTGGAGAAAGAATTTTGGAGATCATGCATGGTACTCCAGCTCCTGGTGACAATATAATACTGTAAGTAGAGGACTTATCTACAAATGTATATAGATGCACACTACAGACTATAATTCAGAACAGTTTTTGCTCAGTGAGATTATGAAAAAAAAAAGTCCAAGCACTCTAAAAAGTCTGTAATTTGAAAGTGAGGCTGCTGCATGTTGTTTGCTCAGTCTATTTTTGCAGCCATAGATTCTTTGACTAGTGTGTGAACTCTTCAGTCATATCTTTGTGTAGTGTCTTTCTAAGGTGTAGTCTTACACATCTGTTGCTAAATAGAGGGGAGAGTCCTAAGGATTTACTTCCTCATAAGGAGAATATCTATTTAGGGCTAAAAGTGTGACTGTAAATTTTAGTGTGTGTCTGTTGGATACTGTAATTGCACTTCAGACTTTGGGAACACTCTAAATCAGAGGAGCATGAGCAAAGAAATGGTATTGCTGCTAAACTGTTGCCATGTATATAGGACTGACATGCTTGGCATTGCAGAAGAAGCATTTTGGAAATGTTAGCTCACTAACAATATGGGGAATGCGGCCCAATCTCATTCATTTAGCTACCTGGCTAAGGACTTTTTGCTATGGAAAATATAAAAACGAACAAGAAACATGATAAATTAAATACACATACATAAATTAAATATACATAAATTAATATACATACCTGAGAAGGTGATAGAGCTGCATTCATTGTTTTCCCTGGGTGATTTAATCCTGTGTGCAGGTTTGTGTATTCAGTAGCAAACTTAAAGTCAGACTATCTGGTGAACAGGAGAAGGCTCCATATGTGAAGCCAGTGGTGGGTATGGAGCCCAAGATCTGATCATGGATGTTAGCCAGGCTGAGAAACTCATGTTAATATTGAGGGGATCTGTGGGAGTGGGGGAGATTGTGAAGCAGATGGGTGATCCCATGCACCTGTTTGATAGTAAACACCAAGCTGGACGAGCCAGTGAACAGCAGGAGACTCGGTTGGAGGGGAAAGGGCCTGGCACCCAGACAGGGGTGTTAGGTGAACGTTCCAGAGACCCAAGGATAAGGGTGAGCTCATGAATGTGGAGACTGAGGGCGTGCATGATTCCAGTAGTGAACTTCAACCACAGTCAGAGAGAAGGAACAGGTTTGGCCATCTGTACCTATATCTTATGAGAATCCTGTTTCGTGTATTGTGTCTGGGTGCTGCTAAAGGCAGTGCCTTGAATGTGCAAACTGGAAAACAGCAACTGCATCCATCAGCCTGGGATGTAGACCCCTGAAATATGATGCCTTACTCTGTGCTTACCCTGATCTGTAGATAGTATTGATAAGATGAACTATGTATACTACTAAAGGAATTGAAAAATAAAACTATTAATTATATTTTCAGTTGAATTTCTGGTTTTAATGCATAGAATTCAGCCATAATGTACCATTGTTTCTAAAATATTATAATTTTTAGAAAGTTTTGTGTACTAATTTCCATTTGTGGGTATTTTTTCTAAACTCCTTCCTTTTAGCTTGCCATCTGCAAAACCGTGCATTTTTAGGGTAACAACTTTTTTTTCCTGTATAATTGAATATATTCTTTAGATGTTTCTAATATTATGTTAGAAGTTAGATAAATAAGTGTTGAGTTTATGCTGGCATAACATTTAATACCTTTCCTGGCTTGCTTTCCTATACTAAGACCATATTTAGGCAATCTGAAAATAATTCTTTTATTTGTTTTTTTTCTTTGGAAGGACCAATTGGTTTTATTTATTTTTATTTCTACTTTGATAGTACTTTGAAGGTAGTATCTTTGGTAGGTTCTTAAAGAATAAATCTTGCTTATATTTTCATGTAACTTGTCAGGTATAATTCAACTGACTAGCAAATTAACAAGAAAGTGAAATAAAATAAAAAAATCAGAAAAACCTTAACCTATGCACAGAAATTTTAGGGTTTACTTTCAGAATTTTGAGTAGTATTTAATCTCAATTTCTTGAGTGGATAACTTATCAAAATTATTGCGTATTATAAATTATTATAATTAATGATAAGTATTAATTAACACTTTATCACTCCTAGGAGTATTTGCTATTTTTTTGTGATAAATAAAAAAATCTCTTTTTTTTTTGACTGAGAGAAACTAAAATAAAATGAAAGATAGATGATTGCAAAAATCCACATCTTTTAACCATTCCAAGCATATCATCTGTAAAGTGAGAAAAAAGCAGAAAGATATATTAAAGGGACAATTTAAATTATATCAGGGATAGAGGCTGGTAAAAACCTGATGATATGTAGATACATATATACTGCTTTGATTAACTAACCTATAAAAATAATTTTATGTAATCTGCAAACAAGAAATATACCTCATAGCACATGAAATTCAAGGGAGAATTAAATATCGTATTTTATGTGCTTTTCACCTAGATTTTGGAAAGCCATTTGCCATGGTGCTTTGTGAATTACTAGCATCTATATACCCACTGAGTGTGTTTACATCATAGCCTGCAGTGGAATGAAGACACTTGAACCAGCACACGTGCCAGATGCAGCGGTGTCCTGACAGCACTGAGTTCAGAGTGAGCTTATTCCTGCCACTCATGTCATCACAATACAGCCACCTCTCTGTTACCGATGTTAATTGGAGCCTCACAGAGTTTTGAAAACAGAATCAGTGCTATGGTTTCCACACTGAGCTAACTTGGTTAGGATCAGCCTCAGGAACAGTCCCTTTTGCTTTACGAAAGATGCTGTGCTGTCCAAACGCATTGAGCCACTCCAGCTCCCAAGCTGTGTCCGGCATCTAAACCAATAAGCCCTCCAGATATGACAGAGTGCATGGTGTGATGACAGCTGGAACAGCTCTTGGTCACTGGCAAGGGCTCAGCACAGCATGGAAGCAGTTAAAATCTTCTGAGCCAAGGATAGATGCCATTGCACTCATGTGGCTCTATACTCGGGCAGCAATCTGTGCAGCATTTGTACTGGCCTGCTTAGATCAGCTGGGAAATTTTTGCACCTCTGGCAAGATTTAGCTACAGCATGGATAGCTACTTCTCATATGATGCAAAAGTTACTGAATTTGAGTTACCTCTCACCAGCTGTAGATGTTAATAATGTATGCATCTGAACTACTCAGCCCAATTCCTTGTGTGGTCAACTGAGAAAAGTAACAGCTTGCAGGTTGTGATCTATTTCTTCAAAATCCTAATGAGAATTGCTCTTCCGTTTGCCTAATTCTCTAAACTGAATGAAAGAAGCCTCAAGTATCTATCTCAAAGGTGGACATATAACATGACGTCTAGAGCTAGCTGGCATCATCTTTAGCATCTACCATGGGTCCTGTGCCTTACTATTTTAAAACGCTTTACCAAACATCTCCTGTAGAAAGAACAGAAAAAGCTGACTTTTCATTTATAAATTGACATAGGAGGGACATGTTTTGCATGTTTGGAGTTCACAGAAGCTGTAGAGAACTGATATTATTTGACCCTATGAGACGTCCCTTTGCTTTGTCATTTTGGGAATAAGCGGAACACTTAGTATGGCACTGATATAAAATACAATAGTGGCTTCAGGACAGTGATCCTGCCTATAATTATGTTCATAAGATCAAAGCAAAACCACCCATTTTGTGAGTTTCTTAGGCTCTTGTGACACTGGTCTAAAATGCTAGATCATACTGCTGTTCAGATAATTATAGATGCAGAGGGAAATCCATAAACTCTCAGTTAATCGAGTGGATAAGAAGTTAGTACCTACATCCAAAGGACAGCTTTGGATGAATGAGCCTCAGATTAAGGGACCAACCATATGGCAGGCTTGTAAGTAAGTGCACGTATTGTATTCATCTTGAGAGTTGCTAAGTACTCAGCTCTGAAGTTGAAGAATGGGCCAAGAAGAATGTTGCATAGAACACTTCACACATTTTTGAAACAACTTTTTTTTTTTTGTTGTTGAGAATAAAATTAACAATGAGTTTGGAGGCAAGGAACAAAAGGCTGGAAGGGAAAAGACCAGCTTCATCTATTTTGAAAGACGAAATATCAGACTGTTGAAATGTGCTGTTTTGACACCTTTAAACTACCGAATTAGTAACAGCAAAACTTTAAGAACAGAAAATAATTTCTTGCCCACATCTAAATCTACTACTGTTATAAGTATCATGTATAAGTATCATATTTTAGTTGGAGACAGTCTGAGGGCAATGCTCATTTAAACACACAATTTATGACTGAAGCATTTGAAGTTTTCAGACACCTACAAAACATATGTTCAACTGGCTATCACTTATTAATGCCACAGCTACAGAATGCTTTTTTTCCAAAATATTAAAATAATTTTAAAAGAAGACAGTGGTAAATTTGTTAAGTACTTTTACACTATAAGCAATATTGATCATATGACTTAATATGTTTTTTGGTTACATGTCTACTGATTTATAAAACTTAATGACCTGTTGTAAGAAAATGTTATATTTTTGAAATAAATGCCAGGTCAGAGCTAGGAAACTGGATAAGCTCTTGCTACACTGAAAGAACTGCATGTTCTGATCACTATACTTGTCAGATAGAGGTATATCACTGAAACAGTGTGCTTCAACACCTGTCTTCTGTGGCTAATAAAAATTATGCAGATTGTACAAAGTTATTTTGGCAGTATGACTCCAGCCAGTAACTAAGCTGACCTAGTCACTCTGCCACTTTTCTCTAGCAGGATGGGTTAGAAGAGCAAGAACGAAGAGCAAAAAGAAGAGGAGAAGAATCAGAAGAGCAAAAATGATAAAAATCATGGGTCAAGATAAAGATAGTTGAATATGTGAAGCAAAACTGCATGGATGAGCAAAGTAAAATCAGGAACTCGTTCTGTACTTACCACCCATGAGCATTTTTCAATCACCTCCTGTAAAGCCCAGCCTCAGCACACACGGTAACTACTTGGGAAGACAAGCAGCATCACTCTGAATATCCCCCATTCCTCCTCCTTTCTTCCAGTTTTTATTGCTGAATGTGACATGACGTGGTATGTAATATCCCTTTGGCTAGTAGGGTCCCCTGTCCTGTCTGTGTCTCCTCCCAGCTTCATGTGCACCCCAACCTACTCAGCACAGGATCAGAGTGGGAAAAAGAAAATCTCAATATGGTGTTGCACTGTTAGCCATAGCCAAAACACTGGTGTGTTATCAACACTGGTTTAATCACAAATCAAACACACAACATGCTGCTGCTATGAAGAAAATTCACTCCATCTTTTCCAGTTCCAGTACAATAACTGAGTAGTCTTTAGTCAAGTAACAACAACAAATTAGAAAAAATATTTTAGGGCTATACTTTGGCAGATTTTACTTGTGTTACTCTATATAAATAGTAGAATTTATGTCAGTATAGTTGTGTAAGTTGTGCATGCTTGGGAAAATTTTTGTCAGTTTAGCAGGAGAAAAGTCATACAACTGTTTTACTTTTGAGCTTCTAACAGGTGATTCCAAACAAGACATTTAAAAGGTGTGTGTAAAAGTAGACCACATCCATTAAAACTAATGCGTGCTGGCTGTTTATGATTCTGTGAATGGCTGACTAGAAAATAGC
Source organism: Daphoenositta chrysoptera (assembly GCA_013397915.1). NCBI lineage: Eukaryota > Metazoa > Chordata > Aves > Passeriformes > Daphoenositta > Daphoenositta chrysoptera. The sequence goes on along the minus strand of VZRO01005551.1, from coordinate 48,584 downwards.
CCCCAAGGAGTTTGAATGAAGTCTAAAGAAAGCAAACAACCAGAATTACAGCCTAAAAATAAGTCCACAGTCTGTCCTTAACTCACCTTATTGACACTGCAGAACAGTTTTTTGCATCTCTAACAGCACTCAGGAGGAAGCAGTCCCACCCTAGAAAGCAGGTTAAAAGCAAAGTTGATGTAGACTGTGGAGTCTCAAGAAAATCACATTTCTGTAAGACTTTCTATTCAGGGAGAAAGAGCTTTTTAGCTGCTTAAATGTTAGGCCTCGATCTATATCTATGAGTGAAGTATATATTAATGCCTTAGAAATGGACTGAAAAGACCCTGTCTCTAAAATTAGGTATCATACTGTTAGCCAGGTTTATTCCCTACACATCATGCTCAATTTGAACTGATTTGGAGCTTAATACCTTTTGAACCTTCATTTCTTGCATTGTTGTTGCCTCTGTTCTGATGTGTGTGCAGAGACATTGTTCTGATCTGGTTATGAAGACTATTAGAGAGATGGGTCTGCCTGAATTAAGGTGCAAATGAGACCATATTCCAAAGTCAATAGTATGGATTTTACTTAACAGTAAATGTGAGGTAGAGAGATAGAAATAAATAGAAAAGGGAAGTGTGGGAGAGAAAGAGAGTGACAGATAAAGAAGAGAATATCACCACTCTGTGGATCCCAATGGCGTCCTGTTGATCCTCTTCCCCTGGTCTTCTTGGTGATGATGGTCGTGCAAAACATGGCATTCAATGGATTATTATATGTTTGGGCCAGCTGGGAATGCTCAGGGGGAGGCAGTTTGACACAGTCTCTTGCAGCAGACTCTGGATCTGTTGCATCACTTCGCATCACGTGCAGTGTTCTGGTGTAAGGCCTCAGGGATGAGTCTGGGTGGCACTTTGGGGGTCTTCGATGGCTGATGAAATCTCCATAGCTCCCTCTCATGTGAATGTCCCATGGATGTGGCCTTCCTGGGGTGGGGCTTTTGTGATTGAGCCGGTTTGCGTGAGGGAGGATGGATGATCACTCCCTCTGACCAGAGGCTATACCACACACCCAAAACTCTCATCCTCCCCTGTTTCTTGTGGGGGAGTATGTGCCAACCTGGCCTCAGCAGATGAGCCTGTGGGCTATGGCCTCCCCCAGCCCAAACCTTGCCAGAGCTGACTTTCAGGACAGCTGCTGGGTTTGGTTTTCTTGTGGATACATTCTTCTGTCTCAGCCTTGTTTAATTCTCCCTAAACCTGAGATAGTTGGACAACAGTGTCACCTTAATCTTATCTCAAGTTCCCTTAGGCATCTTAACAGTGCAAAGTTCCAGTCAGGAAGCTTATTCAGGGAGGAGTGGCCTTCAGTGTCCATAGCTTCTGCCTGTGGCCTCTTGTCCTACTGCCCGGTACCACCGAGAAGAGGCTGGCTCCATCCTCTTCACTCCCTCCCTTCCAGTGGTAAGATACCTTCTCAGTCTTCTCAATTACAATCTAGACGATCTGACAGAATTATCTTCAAAAGATGATTCTTTTATCTAAGGCCTACCAGTTATATTTGATCTTTAAAGTTCTAGCACATTGAATTCAAAGGTGTAAATCACAGAAGACAAACAAAAGGAGTGCACAAGGAGACCTCTGTGAACTTACTTCCTTTGAATTAACAAAATATTCCTACCAAAGAACATTTTTCCTTTACTCCTAAGGCTTTAGATTCTAGCATGTGGAACTAAACTTCTTCCACCAGTTAAACTGAACTACTGTGTGAAGCAATTGCAATGCCACCCCTTCCCTCAAATCAATATTTTATTTCCCTGGTGTTACAAAAAAGAGGAAAAAAATCTTCGAAGTCATTAGTGCTCAATGTTAATTACACCATGCAAGAGGCAAATTTTATCAACTTGCTTTATTCTCTGTTGAGTAAAAGAAGACTTACAGTTTACAAGCAGGGATAGTTTAGCAAATTTCTTGCTTGAATCTTCAGATAAAAATTTGTTTCTGTAAGTTAAAATTGTCAAACAAAATATCTATAATTCTGTGATGTTACCACAGTGTTACACTGCTGGCTCCCTATAGATCTGAGTGATATTGAGTTATCTTCGTGGAGCTCCTCCATGCAAATCAAGGAATAATACCCACTAAAAACCATGCAGACCCTTGCCAAGGCTAACACATTTGCTGCTTGCAACAATGGGTCTGTCTCCTTCCCTCCATTATTTTGTTAACAACAGCAGCTTATGCAATTCTTGAGCAGGCTCTAGACTTTCCATGAGAAGGCTGCCTACTGTCTAGGCTTGTATTATTAATGATGAAACCCATTTTCTGTGGTGTTTTCTGAAGCAGCTACACAAGTACTTTGCCTCTTAACTATTGGGCATTATATCAGAGTTGGTGTATTGAAGTGGTGACATTAAAAGATCGTGTGGGCAGGATCTAGTGTTCATCTTCAAAGAGGCAGCTCTGAGCTTGTCTCTGAATTTTCAAATAAGATCTGCTTTCTTCGATGTGGGGAAAATTTCCCAGTTTGGTCCTGATGCTAAATTTCAGCCTTGAGCAAGCTTTTTTTAAGAAAAGACTAGTCTGTGAAAAACAAGAATATGTGATAGGCTGATAATTATAGCAATGTTTCAATGTACTGTTGTGACTTGCCTTTGTAGTGAAGCCAGTGAAGCATCCCCTAGAGTAAATTGCATTTTTCATAAATACCAAACATTCGGGAATAATTACTGCAAAGCATTTGGATGCCTGAAGGCTCTCTCCTTTGTGAATAGAACCAACAGTGAGAAAAAGACACAGAACAGCGACACATTTCTTATGACTGTCTGTCTGTCCCAAATGCATTCATTCTATCGTGTTCTTCAAATCCACTTTAAAAGGCTTTTTTGCCCTTTATGAATTCAAAACATCATTGAACAATCACTGCTTTTCTTGTTTGAACAACATGCTCGTCTCAGTTCTAGATTTAGTAATAAAGTCTTAAATTTCTGGGAGGAGACATTTACTAAATGAGCCATCTACCTCAACTGACGAGATTTTGTAGTGTGGTTTTCATCTTTTTGTTTTTCTGTGGGCAGATGAATCAAGTAAAGATTATCAAGTACCAGTGTTGACTTTGCATATTTCTGTTAATGTAGCTGAATAAGTTTGTTTTCATAATTTATCTTTTGAAAAGTATAATTGAGCAATCTTTGTAGAAACTGACAGCTTATATACAAACCTCCCCTAAACAAATATTCCCTCTTTCAGGTATTTATTATTTTAAGCCCAGGATTTCTTTAATTTCTCGCTTCCTAAAGTTTTTTTTTTTTTTTTTTTGGTCTTTCTTTATCTCTTGATTACATCAGGTAATCTCTCTAGTGATATTGTCATATATTTAATCTAATTTTTTGTCTTTTCTTGCCTGTTTATTCTGGCTCATTATTCACTGAAAATGTCCCTGTGAAAGACCATTCCTTCAACAGGGACCAGAGACCAGCTTTTTTTTATTTGTTTGTTTTAATCTACCTGTTGCTTCTGTTAACTGGTGTGCTGCCTTGGACATAACCTCTTGTAGGAATGGTGGATTATTCCATCTACAAAGATAGCCTATTTTCCTATGAATTTTCCATTACTGGACATTCAGTCTTCCAAAATTGCTAATCCCAAAGAAGATGCCAGTGTGGAAAGAATGAAGCCTAGTATATCCTGGCTAGGAACTAATTCCAGCATTTCTTTAATTTCATTTTTGCAGTTAGCTTACTTTCATTCTCTGGTTTTATTGATTGTTTTGCTTTAGAATAATTCCCAAAAATACTGGCTATGAGAAACAGAACTGCATGAGTGAAAAAATTATGTTTTGTGATTGATGTAGGATTCAGGTTCAAGTTCAGATACCTACATACCTAGCTGTCTGCACACAAAACTGTCATCTGTAGTGTCCCTCCAGTCAGTGGAACCGCTTGTATTTCTGGGTTAGCAGTTACAGAATGGCTAAAATGGCAATACACATCAAATTTCAAATTTCATCTATGGAGGATGGAACTTTTTTGTGTAATGTTGTAGCTTAAAATATTGATGCCCAGAAATACAGAAGGTCTAGAACAGGCAGCATTCAAATAATAAAGCAAAAGATTTATTAACATTGGTAATTCTGTACTGAAGGACTGAAAATTATTGTGACGGTTAAGTATTTTTAAAAAATCGGGTAAAGAGAGAAAACCACATGACAAAGATGTTTTGAACAAAAAATGTAACAAGGTTGTTATAATTGACACCCAATGTTAAATCCAGAACCATATCTTGGGTGTCTAAGGATCTTTAAAAACAGGAGGAATTAAGTAACACAGAAAGATACAGAATAAATCAGGATATTGAAACTACAGCTTGAAAGAAGTCATAAGACACTGGGCCACACAGAAAGGTTGGATATGGATAAGGACCAAAAATCTCACATTGGATATGTAACAGAGCTTAGAGAAAACATTTAAATTTGAAGGTGTACAAACCTGAACCATTATCAGTTTCATCGTTTCTTTCAGAGACTTGAAAAAGTCTATTTTTTTCAAAATACCTATAAAAGATGAGCTTTATTTTAGTGAAGTTGTCTGGTGATTGCTACATACTCTTCTCATTTCCAATTTACACAGAGATGTGAATTCAATATCCTCCTTTGTGTGAAAGAACTCAAATATATTACTTCAATTTCTAGTGGCATGTAGCTGTCCTGGGGTGACTGTATGACACTTTATTCCCTATCGTCTGCCCTATGCCAGACATGGGTTCTGTGCCTTTAAAGCTAGGTCCGGGAGAGGGAGGGAAGCTGGTGGAATTCTTTTGGCAGCCTGTGTTCAAAAACACAGATAACTCGCTTGCTCTCTCCCCAGCTGTTGGCTCTCTGCAGCAGGGAAGAGTTGCATTCTATTGCTTTTTAGCTAGCTTCTTGTTTGTTAGCTGAAGCAAGGAGTTTTCCTGGGACTTTGGCTTCTTGGTTTTTCTTCCAGAGCTGTTCAGCAACACCAGAACATCACTGGGAGGCTCTACACAGTGGCCCGGAGGGGCCCACGCCGAATCCCAGCTCCGGAGAGAGCAGAATCACGCCTACGGACAGGACTCTGAATTTAGCAGGTTTTTTCCACAGTGAGAGGTTTTATTATTTAACATTATTCATTTGGTTTTTTTCTTCCCTGTCTTGTGCCTGCGTGCACCCCGCTTGTTAAATAAACAGGATTTTTTTTCACTTTCCTCTGAGAAAAATTCTTTCTGAACCTGGTGGGGGAGGGGCTGCCAGAACCTGCCTTCTATCAGAGGATGTTCCTTTCAGATGTTTCCTCCAAATTTGTCTCAAACCAGGACAGTAGTGGAGAAAGAAGTAAAGGGATGGGATAGAGAAGAGGAAGGTACATTTTTTCATGCATTGAAATGCTAAGTGTCAAGAATAATTTTACTGGAAGGACAATCCTGAAGATCATTGCCTTGATATTTCACTTTGTCCAGGCAGACATCAAAATTAAAATGATAATTAAAAAAATTTTGCGATTATAATGAATTTTAGCTTCCTTAGTATTCTGAACACTCAAAGTTTCTTGTGCTTAAGACATTCCAGCTTAATGAATTAACCATCATTACTATTTGCACTGCATAACATACTGAAATATCTTACTCATTGTCAAAGAACTAAAGGAACAAAACATGAACTAAAAACACTCCTATATGTCCCACAGATAGAGACTGAAGCATGAGATACCGATTGTAATTGGGCAGAAATACTGTTACTATTCTGATTTATTTATCATTTCTCATTGACTATTTTTTGCTAGTCCACTGATTTTTTTTTTTTTTTTTTGGTTTGTTTTCTAAAGTACTACCAAAGTGCTCTTTACAGACATGGGCTAACCAGAAAAAAAAAATAGTGTCATAGAATACAACATCTATGAAGATCACAGTCAGTGCAAACAATATTTTTTACAAGTGACTGCCCATGTTGTTGTAAAAAAAAGAAAATTCAAGTTTAAATTATAAGATATTGATCTTAAATCATTTCAGTATACTTTTCATATCTAAGTGTTGAGTTTTCCATTGTGCAACAATAAAATGATAGAGAGGTACTATTCTAAAATGAGATTACAGATGGCAATAATATTTGTTTCATATTAAGTTGATACCGATTCCAAGATTAGCTTCAGAAAGCTACTGTCAGTCCTTGCTTTCACCACATACATAGTAAATATTACTGAATTACTCTCCACTTTATTGGCTATTCAAAGTGTGGGCAATCAGATTGAGCTCTTAGATTTGTCATGTTATGCTATGATGCAAAATTAATCTGAAATCAATGCAATACTCCCACTGACTTAACATAACTTTAAATCAAGACTTGTCACTGTAGTGATGCATCTCAGGTTACCTTATATTTGTAATGCAAAAGGAATTCATTCATCACCTACCTAACCACGACGTTAATATGGAAGGAAAAAGCATATGGTGGCACAACTTCTGCTCATTACATGAACTGTGCACCATACCCTAAAACCAAGATTAAGGATGGGAAAGGGGAGGGTATCAATGGGAATGTTTACTGTCTGTGATTTAAAAGAAAAGGGGATAAAGGACACATTTTTCTTTGTTATGAACTTTAATGTTTCAATTGTGTCTGAAGTGTGGAATTGATCCAAAACTGTTTATAGTAGCAGACTATTTAGCTGGTAACACCTAATTCCAGTCTTCAATTGCACCGGTAACGACATGGCTGTGAAAGTAGGCTGATTTATGAGCATGTGAGCAACCTTAGAATTAGAGCAATAGATTTTACAACTACACTATCAAAGCAAAGAATAAAACAAACAATGATTCTCTTAAGCTATTTTTATGGCTTCCAACTCTGTACATTCTGAGCTTTTCATATATATTAATAAACTTATCCTCACAAAGTTCATTTAAGAAAAGGGAATATTTTGTAGGTTCTTTGAACTATTGTTGCCATGGAAAAGAATGAGATATATTAAATGTCAAGCATCAATAATTTTATTCCCAATATTACTAAAAAGTCACAGTCCAGAGAGATGAGAAATGAAAGGCTAAATTCAATAAGGGTGTCTCAATATCATTGCAGTGCTGTGTGAGCCAGTGTCCCAAAGAAAGTCATTTGCAGACTTTTTAGAACAGTTTTTCTTACCTTTTTTTGAGTTACCCTCAATATAAAGTTCTTCTCACCATCCACATGCCCCATCTCTCTGCCACTTTAGCAAGGGCTCTATCACTGTTCCCTTCTCATTTATCAGGGTGCAGTCCTTTGGCAGGAAATCAGTGGAATAAATGGAACCATGTTAGTGAATCCACTGAGACAGTTCAGATAATCCTATTTTTAACAATTCCCTGGACTCAATAAAAGACTATGGAGTGTATTGGGCTATATCTTGAGCTGCACCACTTGTTTCTGTGCTCTGACATAACAGAATTGATACCTCAAGTTATAGGTAGCATGGTGAGGCAATGAAGAGCTGATATGCCATGCAAGTTGTGCAGGCTGGAATAGCCAGTTTGGAGAGAAATGTGCCTCATATTTCAGGTGTATTGAGAATCCACATGGAGTAGAAAGGCAAGGAATGAGACAATCAAAGTTGGAAGGAAATTGAAAAGGGCAGTCTGATGGCAGATTCCAATCACATCTGCCCCTACTGCCTCCTATGACATTATCTTGAAGATATATGGTGAAATGAAAAACGTGCACTGTGCTCACTTTCAGAGTCACCATGAACTTTCCCAAGATCTTGGACAGAGCCTAGTGCTAGTTACAGTCAGGCCATGTGCTGGGTTGATCAAGCAGACAGAAACATCACAGCAAATATCCCTTCTAATACTTAAGCACGTGCCTGTAGAGCTGGTAAAGTATTTTCTTTGTGTGTCAACGATGTCTGTGACCTATGAATGTGCATGCTGGATGTCTAGAAATGAGAAGAGGAAATGTGTCACAGGAAAAAGCAGAGATTGTTGTGACTGTACACATGAGAGACACCAGTCTGAGTTTCTGTGTCCAGACCCCTGGGTACAGCCACCCATCAGCTGTGAGTTTCATGTGTTTTGTATCAGGATGGCAGCCAGATACTTACAAAGAATGAAAAAATAGAGTAAAGAAAAATCATAAATGAGAACTCAGACACCTAGACTCTGACTTTTACTCTGATTAATTGCACAGTGTTAAGCTTTAGTACATTTTCAAGGTAAATTTTTGGCTTTAAGAAGTCTTTGTAAAGATGACATCTTTTCATGTAAATCTAGAAAACTTTGCCATTTCAGATAATTCATAGTAGTCTTTTAAAATGAAAATTAGTGTTAATTTTCTTGGTCATTGAATAGTCCTTTTTTCTTCGTAATTAACCTTGAAAAAGTGTTCTTTATCTCCTGGCTTTATTTAGTGTTCTGAGACCTACAGAAACTTAATTAATTTCTGTCATTCAAAAAACATCCAAATAGCTGTTTATTTTACTAACCAATAAATATCTTTGTATTCCATATCAGTACCTAAAACTATCCAGTTTATACGAAGACCCCACAAATACCTGTGTCACTAGAAAGAAGAATATCCACCAATAAGATAACAATGGAGATAGATAAATTCGTTTGGAAAGAGATTTAGATTTTATCTGTGCTTCGTCATCTCCCAGAGTACCTATCCATTTTTACTAACTAGGAAGCCAAGAGCAACCTGGGTATCTCAATAAAACATTTAAAGTTAATGATGCAAATCAATCCATAAGCTTTTTAGGACTCACTAAACCAACACAACATTTCTCTATAAGACCAAGAAAAATGATTTATACACACTGTATTGTGGATATATTCCCAAAGTTTGATTACATTCCTAACAAACTGATTTGAAGTTTATGGTAGCTATATACAACTCATGACAAAAACTGCTATGAAAAAAATTACAGAGGTTTCATACACTTTCAGAAACCTTAAGACCAATTTAAATATTATAAGCACTGCAAATATTAAAAGAACTAATGTTCTGTCATAGTTTTTAAACTGAACCTAAAATAAAATTTTTGAGCAGAAGAAGGTCTCAAGAACTATAATCTTATCTGTGGACTAAGAGATGGATAAGTTTACTACAGATTTACGGATGAAAGAGAGGCATTACCTCTGAAGGATTTCAGGCTTGTCACCTATTATGAGAAACCAAAGGTTTATTCAGCATTTCTTTAATTAATGTGGACTTCTCATAAAAAAAACCAACCAAATACAACTGTACCCAATTATCAATGTGTAAGTATTTTTTAAGTGAATTTTTATCACTGAGTATATCAAAGAGGAAAGAAGGGAGAATGAAATTGTAAGTTATTAAAATGACAACTTATATTTAATAACACTTCTGTTTCAAAATATATGGATGTAGGATTTATAAAAGAAAGCAAAACAACATTTTTATACATTACTCACCTTCTGAACTGCTCTTATGCCATGAGTTCATGATTATATTCCAAGATAAAAGATGATCAACAGATTTGGATCTCAAGATTTCTAGATGTTGAAACAGAGTCTAAAAAGAAAGGGGTCTGCCTCTATTCTCATTTTCAAGAATAATTTGTATTTTTTTTAAGATATAGCTTAACCTAGCCAACTGCTAGTGTCTTTAATTGCTTTCATTCTACAGGTAGCTGTCAGATATGACCAGAAGGTTTAACCTGGCCATCACAGACCATTATGTTTCATTATCTACAAGAAGATAATACTTGGATTGAGACTTTAGTCAGATTGTAATTCCTGGCTTTCTGACAGTCTCTTAACAAGTTTATACGGTATAACCACTTTTAAAAAGAACTGCCAGACTGATCCATTTTTTAGTAATTTTAACGTTTTAGAGGACAGTATGATAATGAATTTCCTGACATTAACTTCCACACATGTTCAAGCAATTTCTAAACTACTTTTTTAAAAATTCAACCCAGGTTTATGAACTGTTTTTTCTATGTATTCTAATATAAAATACAAGATGATAACAGCTGTGTTGAGGTTTTTTTTGTAAACTGCATTCGTTTTGAGAAAGATCACTCTGTGCTCTTTTATCATATTTCACTACTTAGTTTGTGCTTACTTTTCTATATAACCAATTTTTTTTCTCTGTCTGTAAGCTGGAAATGAAAATGGAAATGAAAAACTCTTTATTAAAAGTTATCTCTTTATTATTAAAGTTATCTAGCTTCTAGTTTGTATATATATTGGTTTCTTTTTTAGCAAAACTCATAATATTTTTAACTTTTAACAAAACTTTAAGACAAAAAAAAGCAATGCTTGCTTGTTTGTATATAGAAAATGGATTTACAAATATAAAAAGGAGTTTGTAATAGGCAAAATTTTAAAAGGTTAAAGACTTTGATTTAAATTTACATATATACATAGTGTTCGTAACGCCAAGGTTGTGGTTTTGATCCCTGCATGGGCCATTCACTTAAAAGCTGGACTCAATGATCCTTGTTGGTCCCTTCCAATTCAGAATAATCTGTGATTCTGTGACTAAGCTTACCTATCTGAGTTGTCTAAATCCCTGAGGTCCACAAAAATTGAGTCTTGAAAACTTGAGAGAACAGACTTTTCTTCTGGTGCCAGCTAGTTTAAGAAGCAGTGAAAATAGCTTTTCTTATCTTATTTTAGCACTAGTTCTCTTGGACAGATTAAAAGGAATAGAGGAAAGCAAAATGAATAATAATAGCAACAACAAACCACAATTTATGGCACTTGTAAAAAGATTGAGTTTGAGTCTAAAACTTTTGTTATCTTTCAATACTAGATATATCCAGCCACAACTGCATACATCCCTTCTAAGTCTATCTATAGTTATTTAAAACATATGGGATTACCCAGTAACTTCTTAATCTTATGTCTGTGAAATTTTTTTCATTGACTTACAGTCAGACAGTCGCAATTGTCAGAAAGTAATGTCATTTCATATACATCATTTCAGGTTTGTGACAGTTCAACAATGATCTCATTCTATGAAGCAATCAAGATTTCAAAGCACAGATATTATTGCAAATAAAAAGCATATTCCAAGATACATACTGTGTCAAAACACATAAGAAAAGTAGCTGCCCCATTTCAGTCACTCCACTGATTTCCTGTGTAAATAGGAAAAAACACAGAGTATCAGATTTGTTTCATTTAATAACATACATGTTATGTACCTTATCCTTGGTATCTGCTTAGTCATTGGTAAGGTACATGTATCTCCAAAGCTAATTCTCTTCTTAACTAAAACATGAGGACAAAACTCGCCATTTGGATAACGATAATTGATAAAGTTGGGCTTTGGCTGAAAGGAGTCCTGATTTTAATATTTCCATGTCTCAATGCCCTTTTCTTTGTGCTCTCTTCTCCAGAAGTTCCTGCTGGAAATTTTAAAGCTCTTTAGAGTTGTAGTTTTACCATGACAGTTGTCATCTACTAGTTCCCATTATTACTGATTATTAATTCTAGCTTTTGAATTATACACCTTTCCTAAATATTTAAAAACTATGAATATTTGATACAGTAACACAGAAAACTTAAAGAAGCTGATGCATATCATAATACCAGGAGACAAATAAACCTAGAGGATAACAGATGAGATCTGCTGCTATATTTCTCTGTGTGTTCAACTCAGCAAGATTATGTATCTTATTAATGCCACCTACTTCGGAATCAAACGGCATCCACATCCTTTTTGGTCAGTTTGACAGGTTGTCACTATTAACTTACGCCCCCTCAGACACCACTTTATTTTCCCAAAAGGAAATACTTCGGATTTCTTGTCATTCTTTCCTTTCTCTGTTTTCTTTTGAACACGTTCCAATTTTGACTTCATGCTCAACCGCTTTAAACAGCTGTAACAGTCCATGTCGGTACCAGTAAATTAACTTTTTCTAAAGTCAGTTACTTCCTCGTCTCTGTCTTATTCGTGATACTGTCAGTAAATGTAGCCCAGACCATAAAGATATCTTTTCTCTAAAAAAAACCAAAAACCTCATAATCTCCAGTCTAACTAACCTTCTCCCAAAATAATAGGTCAGAGGACATTTTGTTTTTCACTCTTTGTAGAAAAGACATATTGAATTTTTGTAGAAGCAGTCCACAGTACAAGTCTGCAGACTTTTTTTCCCCAAGGAGTCACCTGACTTTATTTTGTTTAAATATTTTCAAACATATTAGCTTGCCTCTATCTACATTTTCTACTGAAAAGTTTTATTTTATTCAAAAAACTTTTTCTGAAGGCTTAAAGGCAAAAAGTTGAGATTATGGTCACAATTATGAAAATTATAGATAAAGGAAAGTACACATCTGGCTAAAAAAAACCCTACTTTAACATTTAACTCCCAGTTAATGAATTTTAAGATCAGTTAAAACTGATCATATACTCAATCCTCTGAATTTTAAGAAATCTTTTAAGGGCACATAATCCTTTTCCTATAAAAAATAAATTGTGCTTATCTAAGACCTTGGAGATTAGTCTTAAAACCAGACAGAGAGGAGAAAGATTAAATGATACATTTACTTAATATTTTATTTATAATTTTCTGGATACTTTCTTCTATGGAGATAGAAGTACATTTACATTTACATTTAGAGTACAATTGCAATTGTTTATCAACCTAAAATCACTTTCTATAGGTTTTATTGAATTTATTAAGCATGGAAATGACCAGATGTATTTTAACATTTTTTGCTATGTAATAAGGGCATTCATAACCATTTTATGCTTGGCTGGTGAAGAGTAATGATTCTTTTTACTTTCTTAGCTAGTTCAGGACTCTTCTGCTGCCAAAGTCTATCATAACTGAAGTAGTTTCAAACAAATATCAAACTTGTCATCATGATGCACTAGCGTTTTCAAGCTGATGTTAGGGCTGTGAGTGCATTAATAAGATTTTACAGGCCTGATCAGCCTTACCTGAGGCTTCCAGCCACACCTGTGTGTCCAAAGGCTCCAGTTCAGGTCCCCAGCGGGCTCATCAGGCCCCTCCAGAGATATGCCAGAAGAGAGTTGAACCTCTGCTCATCCACAGCCGTTCCCTGGCCTGTCCATGGAGCCCCATGACCAGAACTCTGTTGCCCCCCTTGGGGACCTGTTCTGAGCCAGAGCCTGGCTGTGTGCTGCTGGGTGGTGCTGGGTGACACTGAACCCGCACGTCCCCGCCTCCCCCGCCCTGCTCAAGCCAGAACCACCAGCCGGGGTTGTGATGGCTCCATCCAGTTCACTCTGAATTTTGGGGGACAGATGGCAGCAGGGCAGCCAAGGGCTGTCAGGAATGGTGACCCAGATGTCCTGCTAGCATGCTAATAGGACTATAAATCAACCATCCCACTCCATAAATAGCGGACAGCCCAGAGCCCTTGAGCTCTCCTGCACGGCAGTGGGCTGCATGCCAGGATCTCCCCTTGCGTAAGGACATCTTGGAAGGTTACTCCTCGAGGCTGACGTGTTCCTCGCTGCCACAGATCCTTGGTAATGATTATCAGTGTGCTAAACTTTGAAATATTATCTGAGTGATATATGGATTGATTGTGCACATATAACCATTTAGAAGTAAACTGCTGACCAACTGTAGGACTAGGACTGGATCCAGTTGCACCTAAACTCCTCTCTGAGATGGAGTTAAGAACACAAAGAAGTCCTTTCTGAACATCATGACTCAACAGGAGGGTCTTCTTGCATTATCCAACCCTGTCCTCTGTGCAGAAAACAGTCCAATCCATCTTGCCATGGAATCCTGTTAAACCACTATCACATTTACCATTGAATTTTGATAACTCACTGTATTATATCAATAAAGCATGTTGTTGTTTCTCTCTTAGGATTGAAGTGTATCACTCCATCCATGACACAAGGACGTGTTCTGCTGGGTCTCTTGGGCACGCTCAGCTCCTGGTGCTCTTAAAGAGCAGCTAGTACTTTCTGCTTCCTAACAATTGATTTTGGATGAAATAAGCATTACTGTTGCACTAACATACACCTGAGTGCTCAGAATTAATACTGAACTACTGAAACAAGGATGGAGGTGTATCTTCGAACAATGAAACAAATTGGTTTTTAGAAGTAGCATGTCTGAATTAAATGTTTCTTGTAATCTCTGTGTAATACCACTGCTTTCTTGGTCTAAACATATCTGAAACGCAAGACTCAGGAAAATATTATAAAGCACTTTATGCACGTTGTTCACTTTTTAAATAAAAAAGAATATATTAACTGTTTACTTCCATCCTGAAGTACTCAGATTTGGAAACAAATGCACCTAGTAGTTGATACTGGTAAATATTTTTAAAGTATTTTAAATATTTTTTACTCTTTTATTTCTCCTTACTGTCTTTTAACTTCTAAGATATCCAGTCCTAAAGTAGTCTGTATTTTAGAAAATCTAAATAAATTTTTGTCACAACCAATACAGATAACATCATAAAGTTGCATTAGAAATTGATGCATTCAAATTTATACTGGTTTCTTTTCACCTATGATGCCGAACCTTTTCTGAACCTTTTCTGGGAGATGGGATTTCAAGAAAGGAATCAGCTCACAAGTGCATTCAGCACCTAGAAGACACCGCCAACAAGAAAACATTTATTGTGACACTAAATTCTGATAGCTAAAAATAATTTATTTATTTATTTAAATACTACTATATATTTCTGCGATCATCCCTCACAGGTCTTTGTTTTCATTCTTGAGCAATATCAAAGCACAGGAAATTCTGCCTATTTCTTAGGCAGAAATTTCTTAGGGAGAAAATTCGAAGAAGAGTAGCTTTTCAATTGAAATCTATGCTCTTCCATTATCCCTGTGGAGTTATTTGGATTTTAGAATTCAGTTGGAAAGAAATAATTTATATAAAGACTTTGGAATTCTTAAAACATCAAATCATCAGTTTGATGGCCATTCAGATGATATTATTCCAGTGCTAATCAAAACAGAATACACTGAATGCTGATTAGATTCAATCATAATCTTTTGAATCAAATATTTTTCATCTAGGATATAGCCATTTGTCAAAATTTAACACTTCATCAGTAATGTTATATTCTTTTGTTTTAACAAACAAATAAACAAACAAAAAAACAAAAAAGAAGAGAAAGCAACAAAATAGATCCTTCACCCTTATATATTCCTATTTTACAGTGATTAAACATATTCTGAGACAGAGCCAGCTTCTGGTACTCCTTTTTTTAATACTGCAGTGGCAGTTGGAACGTGGGAAATACTGATTAATTATTTAAGAAAAAAAAATACCACAAGAAAGCTTAAATATTGGAACAGGTTACTCAGAGAGATTTTAGGATGTCTATCCTTAAAGGTGTTCAAGATTCAACTACCACAGGCCAGAGTATCTTGATTTAATTAGATGTATTTTGAGAAGAGAGATGGCTGAGTACCTCCAAAATTTTTTCTAACCTAAATTATTCTATGATTTTGCAGTTCTAAGTTGTAATTTCTGGCCAAAACTGGTGTTGCTTGTCAATTACAGTACAAATATCAGCCCTGGGTTGAGGACTACTGCTTGAAATACCTATGTCAAAGACTTTTCTCTGACCGCCAAAGATTTGTGGGTTTTTTTGAAAACTTGATCTACATGTTTTACACCTTAATGCTGTCTAGTACCATAATCTAGTTTTTGTCAGATATAATTTTATTCTACGAAGAATGAAAACTTTTTTCTAAACCTAAACATGAATGGTATGGAACAGCCATTTCTTGCTTCCATTTTTCTTTACTTTAGGAAGAAGTGAAAGCCAAAACATTCCCCGGGGACTGACGTATTCTCAAGGTCTAAGGAAACGGGAAGCTATTTTTGTAAATCTACTTGCAATAAACCTGTTTTGCATAGTATTTTTAAATTATCATATTCTACAGTTTCTCCCCTTTTTTATCTGGTTGCCTTACATTTATTGTCCTATGTTTGTTTTATATGCTTTAACTTCATTAAATTTATGTTTGTTCTTTCTTTAAGTATTACTTTATCTTGGTTTCAACTCTCTTTTTTCTAATATCCTTCTTCCTTTTTAATACACAATATGGACTTCTGTCTTTATCAACCTTCTGATCTTTTAGCTAGCTTTAAATTGAACTCTTTTTTAAAATGTTCCTATTATATCTGATGATTCTGCAAAATTATTGATATTTCTAGATATCACAGGGTATCTCTCAATGACCAGACAATTGTTAGAGTATGTTAACTGGGAAGAACTTGTCTTTTATATCTAGGAAAAACATTATCAAGTCTGAAAAAACCAAGGTTTTGTAGGAAATACAGCTCAGCTGGTTTTCGTGGTTTTCAGGTACCCAGATGTCATTGTTTAGGAATGTTGTTCTCCAATTTAGTGTTCCTACTGAAACACTCCAGAACATGTGCATCCTTTCAGTCGGATGGAGAGGAGAATTGGACGCTCAAAAGGTGAAGATTATAGATTGAAATAAGAACAATTCACTGGAAGCAGCAATGAAATTAGAAATGAACTGTAGCAGCAACAACATTAATAAAAGGTGTGCAGGAAAGGTGACTGATTCACATGTATGGGAAAGCTCGCCCTGAGGGAACTTGAAATATGCAAACCACCACCATGCTACCCCTGACTGGAAGAGACTCAATGGATGTAAAAAAGACATCTGGGTTATCAGTTACCCATGAGTTCACTTTAAAAATCAGCTGAGTTTTATAAGGAAAAAAAATACATTCAGCTGCACAATAAAATAAAAAGTTCATTTATTGTTTGTAACCTTTGAAATAAGGTCAAAAAGAAACCAGAAAATACAGTCTTAACCCAATTAAATTAGAAAATGACACCAAGACTTGAAACTAATCACTGCTCATCATTTATAATGCCCTGAGAAAGCCCATCTTCAAAAGTTACTCAGCTGCATCTTGTCCTGACTGTAGTGTTATCCAGTGAGAACAACTCTCACTCCTATTCGGCTTATAACTGAAATCTGAGCTGTATTTTCAGAAGACTATAATTTTCAGCATATCTCCTAGGACTTTCAGTTTTTTTTCTCCTCAAGATGTGCTTGTATTTTTGATTATTCATGGTCTTATCTGAAAATGCAAATAAAGGACTGATGAAACCTGTCTGGAGCTGAAAAGTATACATAGCAATATATTATTATAATAATTTTTTATTTCTAGGTTTACCTTCCTGAATATAAAATAAGTTGTACTCTATGTATTGTGAGCTCTCAGGTCTTACTACAGACAGAAAGATTTTTCATAGGAAATTTTTCCCTTCTTCAAGTTAAGTTCATAACCTGTTTGGGGTTTGGGTTATTTTTTTCTTGTTTGTTTGTTTGTTCGTTTTGATAAGGAAGTATAATTTATCTAACTTTATATTTTCAAAAGCTGAATTACTATGTTGCATTTCCATACACGTAGTCTATTAATAACACACATGAGCAGATTTTCTTCTGGAGTGACTATCCAGTAATCCTGAGGCCAGTGCTCATAATTGGCTTGGCGATTTAATCTGCATGCATCTTGCAGATTCCTCTGATTCCCACAGCCTCTTCAATTCTAGTAAAATGATAACTTTAAAGACAATGGGTCTGTAGGCTGAAGGCTTTATCAGCTATGTTTAAGGGGCAGAAAATCAGTGCCAATCAGAAGAGTAGTTATGGGGAGATTAATTTTTCTTACCATATTAAGTTAAAATCTGTCTTTAATATTTAAGAACTTGAGTCTTGGTTCATCTTTACTCAATGAAAAGTGAATTCTTAGAGGACAATACATTTTATATAAAATATGTGTCCAAGGACATATGAATCTCTACTTTGATGCACTTCTCTTTCAAATATTAAAGTAAAATTATTATATCTAATTTTTCAGTTATTTAAATTTAAGTGATTCCCACTTACCCATTCAAGTTTATGCTTTCTCTCTGTCGTACAAAGTCAAAGAACATAGAAATAAGTCACTGGTCTGTCTGTAGATAAAGTCTTAGAGAAGGATGGGGACAAAAAGTCTCTTGGATTAACTCCTTTTCCTCTTTCACTTTTTCTCTACAGATAAGGAACCACAGATGCTGCAGTATTCAAATCACTGCAAGATCATAACTGTGGCATCAGTGGAGGTTTCACAGTGAAATCATCACAATTTAAAGGGAATTGCTATGGCACTATTTGTTTTTGGAGTCTAAGACCTTCCTAAACTACTGCAAGTAAAAATATAAAGTATTTCAAGATCCGTTTCATTTAATCTGTAGATATAACCTGTGGCATACCATCATAGCTTGTGGTATACAGGTTGCCAAGGAGAGTCTTGTCTACTGAACTGAAATTTCAGAAGTTTATTTATGAAAAACAAACAAAGAAATACTTCCACTAACACACGTACACACACAGGCTTGGACAAAAGACTGAAAATAGGAATTATTTTTTCTTACAAAGCAAGATTGGATAAACTGTCACACACTTAGATCCATAGTCTGTTTGAGACTTATGTGAAGTGAAATAAATTGCCTACTGTCACACAAAGAAGCAAATGTTATGTATTCAGTCGAACATATCCCAGCAAACATATTTTCAATCCAGAATGCCTCTCCAAGTGGCCACTCAGTCTGTTTACACAAGTATCACATCACAGTTAACATGGTCTCTTTTCTCTAAAGTACACTTTTATCAGCTGGCATTCCAACAGTCCTCTACAGTTCCAGCCATCAGCTGGCATGTGAACAAAATATTAACTACAAAATATAGACTTCTTAAAGTTTTATTTTTAAAAGTTGATGTTTTTTGAAGTAACAAAAATACTCCAAGGATTCCAAGATAAGCTTCAAAAAAGCAACTGAAATGCTTTTCTCCCTTTGACAATCCACAGGTCTCCTTTATCTTTTCTGTTCCTAAGGGTAAATTGAGTCACTTTCATGGAAAAGGTATTTTCAGGCCCTCAGCTGATATACCTAAGAACCTAATCAGCCTAAGGTCATTCTAAAAATGAATCAAGAAAAAAGAAAAGTCTGTAATCCCTATGCTTCCATCGACTAGACAGGAATCTGCATGAGTGTTTGCTATAGTTAAATAGATTTAATCTCAATTTGTTTTAAACAGATTTTAAATTCCTGGGATAAAATCAAGGCACATTTGAAACCAATTGAAAACACCCACTAATTCCACTGCAGCACAATTTTCAGTCCTTGAGTTTCTTACAGAGAAAATATTTGCTAAGAGCCATATTTGCCAGTGATTTAAAAATATTACTTGTCCAGCTCCTCTCAGAAAAATCTACAACCAACCAAATAGAAAAAAAAGAGAAAAAACAACCCCAAAAGCCCAATATTGTAATTCTTCATGAATGTGAATATTTTGTTGCTTGAGCACACTTAGTATATTACTTTGAAGTAACTGTTGAACTGTTTGAGTTTACATTAAACATACAAAGAAAATCCACACTTTCACTCTGTCTCAACATCAGCAGGCTTTGAAAATGAAGTCTGAAGATGAAACAATGTGCAAAAATCTTAAAATTTATTTGTCATGCTTCTGCACTTTTTTATTTTTCAGTGCTATCATAAGTAAGACATCTCCACCTTAAAAATTAAGATAGTTTGCAATTCAAGCTCTAAAGTATCGATCAAACCCCCAATCTTTCAGACCATTTAATATATGAGTATTATAAAATGTCTTTAGAACTAGCTACATTATAGGTTCCTGACTGGGATCTTTTCACCGTAACCCTTGAGTAAGTCTCAAACTGTAAAACCAAAATCATAAATCTGTGACAAATCATTGACTGCAACTGCAAAAATCTGGGTCAGCTGCACTCATGAGTTTAATTAAAGCTATCTGGAAACTACCAAGTCCACACATATTTCAAATTTTGCCTGTACAGCTGTGTGATTTAGAATGCACGACAAGCATTCCTTTCATTATGGTCTCCATTTGGAACAATGTGAATGGTCTTTTGCTTGTGCTCTGATACTTTTTGGGTTTGTCTGGTGGTCACAGCTGACAGATCATAATTTCCTGCTCTCAGGAGTGTTGTTTGGCAGTGACCATTGAAATAAAATTAGTATCACTGAGGGACTGGAGGCTATATCAAACAGCTGGGAGGCAATCCATACAGTGCTACCAGCTTACTTTGTGGTTTCAGGCAGGTTCTTTCATTTTCCCATCTGTAAAATGAAAA
Organism: Daphoenositta chrysoptera; assembly: GCA_013397915.1. Lineage (NCBI taxonomy): Eukaryota > Metazoa > Chordata > Aves > Passeriformes > Daphoenositta > Daphoenositta chrysoptera. Next base: position 28,486 of record VZRO01005551.1, on the reverse strand, counting down.
TAGCAGTGGTTCATCTCCTTTGCTGAGGTCCCAGAAAAAAATAGATAGTTCTAGTTCAAGAATTAGAGGTAAGGCAATGATTTGCTATAAAGACAAGCTAAAGAATAGAAAAAAACCAAAAAAACATATAAAAACCAAGACAGAACAGTATTGTTAAACTTGAAAATAGAATACAGTGGTAAGGTCAAGGTAATCAGTTCCATCAATATTAATGTCATGAGACACAAGAGATATTGATCAGGTTATCACTGGTTAAATTTTAGACTCTGATTTGGCTAAAGAATTCAATAAACTTAGGATATGTCATGAAAGAAAGTGATGGAGAAAAAAGATGGCATTTTGAACATAACTCTATCCAAATCAAGAGGACAGTACAAATATGTAAATACATGGGTGTATTTTTCCTGAATTGGATTCAGTCTGGTTCATGTTGTAATTCTGACTCATAAAAGTTGGTGTTAAAGCTATGAAAGTTCTTTCATCGCTTTTTGATATTACACTGAAGATCCGGAATATTTTCGTTTGATATAAATTTCCTTTCCAAACAGGCAGAAATCATTCTTTTTCTTCCGGGGGCTGGTATGTACAAAGAATCACTAAGTATATTCATATTCTACAAATAGAATGAAACAACAAATGTCGCACAGAGGAAAAAAGGTCAGCTTGACCAAATAACTCTTCATTTTGTTATAATTCAATGGATGTAAAAGTGGAGAACGCTTTTAAAAGAAAGTGTTTCGCAACGTTATGTTTCTAAGTCACAAGTATACAACTTGATCCTTTTCCACCACTTTTGTGGCTGGATAAAACAATAGAAGCACACTGAGGATTTCTGGTAAAGGGAATGGATTACTAGTCCTGAAAACATAATTATTCTTTATTGTAAATATTTTAAAGGCTCAACAATTTGTTTAAAAGTTGGTACATTTGATAACTGCAGCTGCTCCTAAAGGATATAGTAGGAACGATTGCTTAAACATAGACAAATCTTATCAGTATTTGTGACAAAATATAAATATTCAAATTGTGTACAGTGTTCCTGTGAATGCAGGAATGCATAGCTATCCATCTAAAAAATACATATGTCTGCATATCTCTATGTCATGTCAAATGCAAAAGACTGTATAAAGCATGTGGATTGCTAAAAAACAGAAAGAGATTACAAAGAAAGGCTAATTGTCTTCTGCAGGTCTTTAAATATTCCTGTGTTTCTTAGTAGACAGAAAGGCTAAACTGCCCTGCTCTGGCACTCTCTATCCTCTATCCCTGCTGTGATAGGTCAGCACCCATAAATAAAGAGGACCTGCACATTCCCTGATACCAAATCCTAGAGTGTAAAATAAGTGCCAGAAGTTTTATGCTATTAAACCCCTATAATTCTGGACTTCTTTACAGTCTTTGCATTACTCCAGACACTCTGACTTGAGAAGGAAGTAGGAAAATTTCACCTCTTCAAATAATGATGATGTTTTAGAGCCCCAAAGGCATCCAGATGTGATGTCAGAGGAGACCAGGGAAAGGTACATTGCATGGTAAAATAGGCCAGTTTAGAAGGCAGCATGGAAGAAGGCACCCTTAGGAAGGGTGGATGAAAAGCACAGTACCTGTATTAGGTACATTTATAATTTCTTCTTGAAAGCAGATGACTTCTTACTCATAAAATGTTTCAGTCTTCAGGATACAGGCTGCATGTAAAAAGTATGAAGCCGTTGAAAATGTGGTGATTAATGTGAGATAGAGCACAATTTTAACAATGGCTTTTTACTGATATTAATTCTCTCCACAAAGAAGAGGCAATGACTATGACCTGCACAGCCTTCGCTGCTGTTAAACCATTCCTTTATTGGAAATCACTCAAACACGATCAAATTAGCTGGTGATAAAAATCTCAGGTAGCTAGTGTGCTATATATACGGCTTAAAGGTAAGCAACAATAAATGAGGTTTTTCAATCAAGCTTTATTTTTTCCTATTATCCTCCCTTTGCTTTTACTTTTTCACTACATTTAAAATTCTTTTCTGAGTGCTTGAATCTCTGTCTTCTTTCTCTTGGGCAAATTAAAAGTACAAGGGTTTTGCTGTAGTGCCTACATCATGATTCAAAGGTAACTGTCTGATGATTTGCCTTGTAGAGTAATTACATTTCAAATACGAGTGTGTCAGAAATTAGGTCAAGCCAGTTGTGTGATGTAAATGCAGTGAAACATGACAAAAACTTCATGTAATCTATTCAGTATATTCCAGTTTCTAAGCCTTATACAAATATATGAATTGTGGTTTTTTCTTAGATGATATTAACTATGGAAATAATGTTTAGCATACCTGCTAATAATACAATTTTATTTGAAGGTATTTTCTCATCCAAGACATCAAGACTAGGTTTTATATATTGCCAGGTATTTTAATTTAAGAAATTTGGTAACTGAGCTTCAGATGTCCCTCAGAGACAATAAATATATTATTTTGCTTTGTATGTGGTTGTAATAAGAATTTAAACAATAAATTTTGCAGTAGTTAGTGTACAATACATATCACTGTATTGTTACATACCAAACAGTATACTGTCTATTCTATACAGTTATAATTTTTATTGTAGACAAGTTATCTAATATTTAATAATTTAATTTCTACTTTTAGAATGTTGTATTAAATCCTAGGATTTTTTTTTTTTAACACAGTGTTTCAATCCACTTCTACAAAAAAAACCAGCACAAACTTGAACATTTAATTCAGGTACATGCTTTTATGCTTTTCTCCTGAAACCTTGACCCTTGTAATCCATTCTGTACATAGGACCAACTTCAATGGAAGCAGTAGAAATACTCCATAGTTAAATTAGCAGATAGTCTTACAGTAGATACAGCTGGTGAGACAAACAATGTTCAAATGCTGGATCTGGAACTATTTTTATTGTTCATGAATGAACGCTTAGTTTTCATGCCCTTCATTCAAATGCCATTATCTCCAGTAGTTACAAAGGGTGTGTATGGCTTGATGCATTGCATCAGGCCCATCGGAGAAGGGAGGTACCACACCTGGAAATAGATACTGAGTTCTTTTGGTTAGACTGGCTCTGGGCACACATAGAAGACCCATGTGTATCTTGTAAACTCGCACACTAGTGATAGTAAAGAATTAGTAATAGAAATAGTAATCTTCCGCTACTCACATGCTGAACTAATATTTTACATTTTAATTTGGGGTTTTGTTACAGTTCAAATAACATTTAGTTTATGGAATTTCCATGTCTTCTGTTCACTATAACTATGATTTAATAGAAAATCTTTCCTGATTCTTCTATCCCTAAATTTTATAATTAGAACAAATATTTTTAAAATAGTTGTTGTTTAAAAAGAAACATCAGCTAAAAATCCAGATTTTTTTTTTTTTTTTTTTCCTAGGAATACATAACTGCACAAATGAAATTTTGGCTTTTTACTGTGCAGGTTTATTTTATCACTTGCCATGTGTCATTGCCATAAATTGTGTAGCTACCAAAACTGACCACATACAAATCTCAACAAGAGTCTCTGCAAAAAGTGAACCGATGAGAGGCATATGAGCCTGAAAAATGATAGCAGTGGACAAATTTCTTCAGTTGATAAGTGTGAAATAATATATAATAACGTCATTTAAAAGTATATTAATTGATGAAAGAAAATAGATATTTCCTCCTTGACCACATTCCAGTTCTTTACCATAAAAAGATAACCAAGAGGCAGAAACTCTAGTTTATTTTCAGTGCTAAAGTGCAAGTGTGAAGTAAGGCTAATTGCAGAACTCCCTGTCAGAATGCATAATGTTTCCAGTCTGAATAGATTTCAGGTCTAGCTAAAAAACTGTGTTTCCACTAGACAACTAGAATAAAATGTTAAAAAACCCCAAACAAACCAAAACAAAACAAAAATAAAACTTAATGACTAAGGAACACAGTTCAAAGTTTCTGAATTGACTACAAGCAAGTTTGTTACAATCAAAATGCTTGTCGTTATATGTCTGAGGTGAAACCATCTATTAAACTTGTGATTATATCTTAAGGGTTAAATTCTCATTTCCATACCCTTATGCTCCACATCATGCTTCTTAGTGGAGCCTGGAGTGAAGTCTTGCAAGAGGTTAAATGAAAATTCCCTTGGGGGAAAACAGAAAACAGCCAGAGACCCAGGACTTGCTAAATCTCCTGTCTTCAAACCTTGACACAGAGGTGAAGATGTAGCATGTAGTTTGACAGAGAAACTGATTGCCATAAGGCAGCTCAAAGAAACAGCTATGTTTAACAGAAATCCTCTGTCCCCTCTATCCAAAATATATGACAGAAGTGAGGTTTAAAAAGAAATAGTTGTTTTAATTCACTGGTTTTGCAATGATTTTGTGCTGCGCTGCTCTGTCTCCACAGGATCTCTGCAGGAGGATGGACATGTTGAATTAAGAGTAAATTTAAATATATATAACAGTTTTTGTTTTTTTTTTTCTTCAAATGCTTCATCTGGGACATGAGAAATCAAATTTTAATCCTTGTACCTTTACATAAAGTCTAGATAGCCTACAAGTGATGGGGAGAGGAGAGTAAGTAGCAGTAGTGGTCACATACAGAGTTCACAGGGCCAGGGTCTCACTCTTGGAGGAAGGCAAGCCTCTTCTGACCAAAGCATGCAGAAGTTTTCTGTGCAAAGCCAAGGTCATGGACAAATTTTTCGGTAATACATATTTGTAAGGAGTTGTTCCTTAATTGAAAAACTCTTATTAGTTATGATTGTATTACGCAGACAATATATTTTGGTTTCCTAGGTATTGAAGAGAATAGTTTTCTCTTTCTTGAGGGAAGAAAGAAAAATAGAACAAGATTTTAAAGCTGTCACACTAATTTATTTGTCATTTTTAAAAATGTTTTCCCCTCATACAAGCTAATCTGAGCTTGAGTATGAAATACATCTTTGAGTTGGCAGGCCTGAAGCCTGATTGAACTGCTGAATAACAAACACAGCTCTTTATACCAAAAATAATGCAAGAAAGCTGGTATAGTGTTTCTGCAGTAGACTGGCATTAGGAATGATCTAATTAAAATAGGTTCCTGGATCCATTATTTCTTGACAAAGCCATCACTGGATTCAGAAGTCTCTGAAATTTCATTCTCCTGTTTTGTGTATTACACCACCAATTTACCTGTATGCTCTCATTTTCATAACTTGTAACATAATAGATGAGAAAGAGAGTCATTGCAATGGTGCTGTTATTTGTTCTGAAGTTGAGACAAGGCGTACTATTACCCCCTTCAGGATACAGACATGAACTTCAAGGGTTTTGACAGATGATTCGTGACTTTTAAAAGGCCTGCCCCCATTGTATTTCAGAAAATAAATATGAATAAACTTGAACAAACTGCATAAACATGTTTAGATCTCAAAGGGAATCTGAGGGATCTGTAGTACTGTGGTCAGAACTGATAAAAAGTCTAAACATTTTCTTAGGAAACCTCTACATATGAAGACAAGGAAACAAATTATCCTGATGCTTAAGGTAACTGCATACAACACAGCAAACTATTTTTCCCCCTAGGAATGCAAGACAAACTTTATTTCAGTCAAGAAAGTAGAGGAGATGGTAACCTTAAGTTAAGCAACATAAATACAAGAACAGATTCATAAAAATAATTGTGAAATAAGATTTGGATGGCTAAATCAATTTAGTATTTCTTTCTTTATGAAGTGTTAGCAAATATTTGAAGTTTTACTTACACAAATAGGTAACACTTTTGTAATTTTTATGAAGTAACAGATTTGCAAGATTGAGTTACTGTGCGTAACTTTCTTTTTGTTGCTGGTAGAAGAAAAACATTGGGATTTGGATCTTACTAGTTTTTCAGAATATTTAATTAACCCATATAATTAACCCAACCTACTGGGCTAAAATTAGCACAGGAATTCAGATAGTCAAGGAGCAATGCAAAATGTTCTAGGCATGAAGAGAATAAGCTGTCAAGTAGACTGAAAGCTATGTAAAGGAGGAATGTCTTGTAGATGGTGAAATCCATGTCCGCCATATGATTGTCATGCCACAGTTCAAAATCTGTATGCACTGAGAATATGCAGAGGATTAGCATTTCATTATGACTCTACATGGAGTACAAAGTAATGTCAGAGGAAGGAAATTTGATGTGGAATTTATCTAGGCAAGCATTAAATCTGTCTCTGTAGGATTCAACCATTAAATGTTAGGCACATCTGTGGCACATATCCCAGTAATGACATATATCAGGAGAGATGGAGACTCTTTCAGTGAAGAGCAAGGAAATGTCTAAAGTTATGCTTATCTCTGTGATGTGATGTCAGCTTGGATTTGAATCCAAACTTGAGTTCAAACCTCTTTGTTGTTCATGTGTTGGTTTTTTCTGTGGTCCGATGCTGAACAAAGCATCTGGTTCCCAGTCGGGGAAACTCAGATCTGAGGCAAGGGGAGGAGCTGGGTTTTGTGTGAGTTTCGTTTTGCTAAACAGAATGGATGTAACTCCACATCTTATATTTAGATCTTGGCATTAGTTTTCCACACTTCTAGATTTACTGAGCTTAGTAAGTTTTAGATAAAATACTGGATACTGTACCAAAGCTCATTTCATGTGATATGTGATACTGTGATCTTTCCATAGCAGAGTTAATTTTGTTTATACTTTCTTGCCTTATTTTTTATTAAGATGTGTATGGATTTTTATTTTTGCCCTTTTTTAATCATCTGGAACATTTATCAATCATCATGGTTCTTTGAATATAAAGAATAGTCCTGTAATGATACTGTTTAGCTCCCTCAGTACATGCAGATGTTCTGATGTCTTCACACTGACTTCTGTGTGTCAAAATTATTTTGGTGATTTCTAAGTCAGTTTCTCTCTGCTGGGGGTAATGGTTTAATTCCTACAGACTGCTGCCAGGTTTAGGGACCTGGTGAGCCTCAGAGCAGACCTTGTCAGTAAAACTGAGACAGAAGGGGCTTGAAGTCTTTTTTGCACCATTTATCACTAGATCCTTTGCCTATTGAGAAGTGAGATTACATTTTTCTGTCCTCCTTTTGCTACATGTGTACCTACATAAATCTCACTTGTTGCCTTTTGCATTCTTTTCTATTTCCAACTCCAGTTTCAACTTCTGGCTTTCATTTCAAACCTGTATGCTTGAGCAATATCTCTGCAGTTCTCCCAGGTCACTACTTCCCGCTTCTCCCTTCTGTGTATTTCATTTTTCCATTTAAGCTCAGTCATGTGTTCCCTGTTCATCTATGCTGGCCATCTCCCATGATTACTAGGCTGTCTGCACACTGGAAGAGACTGCTGTCCTTGAAGATGAGCTAGCTTTCCTAGGCTCTATAAGGCAGTTTTTTTTTCACGTGCCCCCCTCGGTTAGATTCCAGAAGAAGCTAAAACCTGATATGTTTAAAGTCCAGATCTGTAATTCTGCAACTCATCCGATTTTTACTTTATAGGAGAAGGCTTTCTGAGGCTTTAGAAGGTTTGTTGATCAGGTGGTCTGTAGCAGATGTTCACCATGACATCACCCACGTTGGTCTGTCTTTGACCAGCTTGCTTTTTGCTCCAAGGTAAAGTTCCATGCATGCTTACTGCTCCACTGCACTAAATTCAGCCCCTCCTGCTTGCCTTCCTGTCCCATCCATGCTAAAGGGCCTGTATCCATCTGTTGTTGCACTTCATTCATTCCGTTACTTATCTGTGACCCTAATGAGACCACAGATCTGGAACTGTTCATAAGCAGTCTCTCATTTCTCCAGCTTGTTTTGCATGCAGTGTGCAGACACTTGGAATGAGGCTCCAGTCAGGCAGCTTCCATAGCAGCAATGAGAGTGCCTCCATCTATATGGATTTCTCTGTGTGCCTCTTAATTTCCCCTCAGGCCTCTACTTCTCTTCAGGTATTTTCAGTGCTCCCCACAAGCCTTGTTTAAAATCCGCCTCAGTGAAGCAGCAAACCACTTTGCTAAGAGGTGCTTCCCTGGCTTTGTCAAATGGCTTGTGTTACTCCTCAGGCAGTTTGGGATAGCAGCAGTGTGAAGGTGGGGCAACACCAGCCTCTGAGCAGGTGGTAAAGCTGTGCCTTGGAGTGTAGGTTCTCATTAACTATGAAAACTACACTGACATGCATTCCACTGCAACTTCATTTGTTTGCACTGATTTCTAGAATTGCTCTAGTCAAACTAATTCAGGGTAACAAAGGAATTGTCTTTGTTTGTCCAAAATGGGTACCATGGTAGCCCTATTTTGATGTTACAAGAAGACAAGGAAAGATTTTGTGCACTTATGAAATTGGACCTCAGGCTTCTGAACTCTGCATAGTCTGGTGGTTTCTGTCTTGCAGAAGCAAGATGCCAGCTTAGTACCCCTGCAAAGGAGCATCTCTCTGTAAGAAAACTCAGCTGTAACTGTGAGCCAGAAAACCCCATTCCTTGCTAGGGAAACTGAGTACCAAGTACTGTTGTGTCCTAAAGAGTTTAGAATTCAGTAAATGCCATAGAACCCCTGTGTGGTTCTGTAACAGTCAGCAGCTCACAAGCCATGCTGCTACATCGTGTCTTCTCTGTAGTGTTCAGTGACAGATCAAAAAGCAAAAGGTGCAATTTGAAACACAGGAAATTTTACTTGAACATTAGAAAACATGTTTTTACTTTGAGGGTGGTTAGATGCTCGAACAGGTTACCCAGAGAGGTTGCAAAGTTTCTGTCCTTGGTGACAGTCAAAGCCCAGCTGTAGATGGCCTCGAGCAACCTGTTGTAGCCAACTTTGCTTTGAGCGGGTGGCTTGGACTAAAGAATGCCCAGAGGTCCCTCCCAGTTTCAATGACTCTGTGATAGTCATAACTATCAGCTAAAAAATTGTATTTGCTCAAGATGGCGAATCTTTCTGAGTTCTTGCAAGCATTCCAGACTTCTGACTTAAGAAGCTTTGTTATGATAATTTTGGAAAGCAAAGATAAGTGAAATGTAGTGACACATCCCATTCCACTTGGTGCACTGACTGTTAAGGAGATCTGTCCTGTCTTTCCATAAATCCATTGAGGAAACCACCAATCTGAATTGAAATACTCTTATCTGTTGCTTACAGTTGAGTTTGTATTTATTTATTTATTTATTTAATTTCTTTATCTGAGCTCTGGATTAAGGTCAAAAGAAGAAATGATTACTAGGCAGAATCATACTGGAGTGAATCATCAATGATTTTATGATGTTGATTCCATTCTTCATATTTTAGACATAAGCATCAATGTTCAAAATTACCTGGTTTTAAGACATAGTCAGTTTTTGAGGTAAACATTTCTTTTATCACATTTCCATCATGAAAATCCTATGGATCATTTAAAAAAAATCAACATCATTATGCATGTATTTTTCTTGACCCATATTTTCTTAAACCCCTGCTTTTTCTTATTACTTTTGTTACTCTTTTCCAGCATTTCTAACAAAGCATTCTTATGCAGAAGGAAAGAATAATCTTACTTTGAAGTATTCTTTCACTTCCTTTTTTCATGAGCTATATTTACATTTTAAATACACACTTCATGGAACGTAATAATTGAAAAAATTGATTCTATTTTTTTAATTCTTGCTTTTTTTTTTTATATTGACTACAATACTAAAATATTGCTGTTCTGCCTGAAGTCAATCCTTTCAGAGTGTTTTCATTACACAAGACAAGGACTTTTGTAACATCCATTTACACTTACCTTTAGTCATCTTAGAATATTTTATCTTTCTTTTTTATCATCAATGTCTTTATATTTCAATTCAATCTATAGTCATGAATTATTACTATTATTCTTCACCTCCTCCTTCCTTTTTGGATGTAAGATATGTAGAAATAAAGATGAACTACAAAGCCAAATTGAATGGACAAAATAAAGAGCATGTCACAGAAAGGGATATATTATACAACTGAGCAAGTATATTGGTAGTTTGTTAGAGTTGTGGTAGCACCCTAATTTTCCTTCTTGATCCTCACTGAGTGTGTGTGGATGTGGTTACTCAGTACTTTCTATTGCCTGTAAGAAAATCAAAAAGCCAACATAAATTCTTCTGGTAGGGAATTATTGTGTATTGGTGGTGCTTTTGATAATGGAATAAAGGAGAAGTAAGGAGATAAGCCTGATTACATCTGAAAAGTGGCTCAAGTGAAAATTATGAAAAGGCCATGTGAGAGAGCTGAAGGTCAGTGACAAAAGGAGGAGAAAAAAATGTTCAGAATTATACTGCAGAAAGCAGCCTGACATGATCAATTGCTGATATTCCTGGCTGAAGTGACTTCTTGCTTTTGTTTCTGTAAGTCTAAGTTTCTTTTTGGCATTGATCCAGTACAAACAAAGTCAACAATAAGTCTGTTGAAACCTCAGTCTGTTTTTGTGGGGTTTTTCTGCTCTTTGAGTGTTTTTCATCTTCTTTCCTATCTCTGTTGAAATGTGTTTCCTTCTAGTTTGCCAGTGCAGTTAGGTTATCACTGTGTATTGTCTGTTGGCTGAGTGGGAAAGTAAATCTTGGCAAGTTAACATGGGAGTTCTGTTAAAGAACCTGGGAGTCATTGAGTCATCTCACCAAAATCCACTGACTCTGTTACAACATTGAATAACTGTGTAACTTTATGTAAAAAGAAGCAAATACTTATAAAACTGTTATCACTTCAATGAATTAGAGGTGCCATCAAATGCATCAGATTGCCTTTCCAATTATATTTAAAACCAAAGAATATCTGCAGATAGTTAATTTAGCTGCCTTTACAATGTAACAAGTGATCTGATACTGGAAAAGAGTCTTCTATGAAGCTGATGCCTTTAAATTCATAATCCTCTGAAGAAATTCAGTGTTATTTGTTATATATATGTCTAGAAGGCTTTATTCTATATTGTTAGATTATTGGATTCTGAAACAAGTCACAAAGTCCACCAGGTCAGGTCAAGCTCATAGTATGTACCTTAAAAACAAATGTTACCCAAGAAATAAGCAGACAACTTTAAATATTTCTTTTGATTAACGTTCTGTTTAACAAAATCAAAAGAAGTTCTTTATTTAAATTATTAATATCTACACTAAAGTTATTGTTGTGGAAAGAACCCAAAGCTATCAGTGCAAGATGTTTCCTTGTCACATAGTTCCCCAAGAATCAATCTAGCTGGAATAAATACATGGCATAATGAAATCAGTGTTTATTCATGGGGATAAAAACCCAAGGTAAATTACACACTCACATTGCACAGAATGGAGAAATTCCCTTTAAGGACCTGAAATTCCCTGGGAAAATCAAGGCCCAACTCAGAGCACATGCCTGCAGAAGAGGATCTTGTCTCCACAATACTCGTTTAAATTTAGGTGGGTAAAACCTGGTGGCGTTAAAAGTGCCCCATACCTCCCCTTTTATACAGAAAATAAGGCAATTTGGTGCCTTTTCCCTGAGTGCCTGATACTGATGCTTAAGCTAGCTGACTAGAGCACAGCCATAATGAAATCTGTGAGCTGCAGCAGCCGATTGGAACTCAGCACAAAACCGCTGCTAAATTGTCAGCAGAGTGCTGCGCTGTGCCACACTGAATGAAACACTATGGTTGTTCTGCAAATGAGACATTTTTTTTTCAACTTCTATTTATTGTTTATGAACAGTGTTTTCTGGCAGTCTTGGAAAAGCCTCCAAGATTTTTATAATGACCTGCTTTTCTATTCCTTCCTCTAATGGATAAACTGGGAAGGATGTAAGCATCAGCAAAGGCATGTTGCTAAATGAGTATCAGTAGACATTGTCCTCAGCATATTATCCCTGTACTTGGTGAATATAATTCATTCTTATAATAAAATATTATCTCACAGCAAGCCATAGTGGGGCTGGAACACCACACACTAATCAGTCTGCAGTGATTGCTTATATCAGCCTAAGCCTGCTTGTTCCACAGCAGAAACAACAAATCTTATATCATCTCTGGCAATTCTGGTTTATGAGTGCAATTAAATGTACTAGGGCTTAATGGTATTAATATAAATAAAAGTAGTAAGTTTAAACAAAGCCATGCAATGGGAACTTTAATTACTCAGCTGTACTAAAATTTGTTAACCTGTTAATAGTACTGTGAGCTAAGAGATACGTAAATTGCTCTTTGTATATTTCCCCCACCATGATTTCGTAAGAATTAGCAAAATGTTTAAGTAATGTTACACACATCGCAACTTGTTACACACAATTTATTTTGCCAGAATGTTTATAGACTTACTTATGAGAATTAGAGTTAATTTTCACAATAAAATTCCTCAGCTATGCAGAGTTCTCTAATAACGATGTTGAGGACTATAGCTTAATTAGCAATCTTTCAGTATTATGAGTATTTAATTTTAAATTAGCCATTTTCTGAGGCACACTCATGTTATCCTGTGGAAGACTGACCCTGCCAGGCTGCCAAACACCCATATGCCAATCTCATTCCACCTCTTCAGCATGAAGAGGGAAAGTATAAGACGAAAAAATTGATGAATCAAGATAAGGACAGGGAGATCACTCACCAGTTACTTTCAGAGGCAAAACAACCTTGTCTTGGGGAAGATTAATTTATTGCCAACTAAAAAAAATAGAATAGGATAAAACAAAGACAGAACTAAAACGAAATCTGCCCTTTTTCTTCCCAAGCATAGCTTTAATTTTTCATTCATGACTCCTCTGCTTTCTCCCTTGCCCAGGCAACATAGAGAGATAGGGAATAGAAGTTGCAGTCAGTCCATAATACTTCATCTCTGCAACTCATTGCTACTTACACTCTTCCTCTGCTCCCCTTCCCACAGCCTGCATTTTTTCATAGACTGCTCCAGCCTGGTTTCCTTTCATGGGGTAAAGTCCTTCAGGAACAGACTGCTCCAGTGTGGGTTCCCCACAGGGTCACAGGCTCTACCAGAAAACCTACTTCAGCATGGGATCTGCTTCCCACAGGTCCACAGGTGCTGTCAGGATCCTTCCTCAGTGCTCTCCATGGCATCCAGCTTCTTTCATGTCCAGGTATGTCCACCTGCTCCACTGTGGGGCACTCCATAACCTGTAGGTGGATATCTGCTTCGTTGTCATCCTCCATGGGCTGCAAAGGACAGCCTGCCTCACCGAGGTGTTCCCTCCATGGGCTGCAGGAGAATCTGTTCTAGTGCCTGGAGCACCTCCTCCCCCTCCTTCTTCACTGACCTTGGTGTCTGCAGAGTTGTCACTGACTCGGCTTAGGGCAGCAGTGGGCCCATCTTGGAGCCAGCTGGAACCGTCTCTGTCCAGTGTAGGGGCATTCCCTGGCCTCTTTGCATGGAAACCACCCCTGCAGTCTCCACTGCCCCCCACCAAAATATTGCCACATAAAGCCAATACATATCCTTAAGACATTTTTTTAAGGATTGAAATATTTGTAGGTTACAATATGCTCAGTGACTGAAACAGCAGGTTACAAAGATGTACAATGTGAACACAGGAATCCTGTGTCAAACACGTGGAGTAATAGTAACCATGAGAACTTGCATAAGGCACAGAGCAGATGTGGGTTTTTTTCTCTAGTGAGATACAGTGAAGATAAAGTGGAAAAAAGTCACTGACACTGACATGCCTGTGGAGCACAGAGATCCTTGAGCTAATCTTCACTGAGCTGAAAAATCCATGTAGAAAAGCGAAGGGCCATGTGGCTGCACCAGCTGGTGTCCACAAATGTCTCATCCACACATACATGCCCCACATTGAAACAACCAAGACCTGCCAGCCCTCCTGGCTTATGCTGGGCCAGTTTGCTGGCAGCATCACAGGAGGGCTGACAGGCTGAACACATCCAGTGGTGACTGAGAGTTGATGGTGCAGCTGGGCAAGTGTGACGTGTTTCATACCCTGCCTTTTGGAGGGAAAATCACACTGCTCATAGAAAAATAGAATCATTTCGTTTGGAAAAGACCTTTAACGTCCAGTCCAAATGCAAACCTAACACTTCCAAGTCGAGCACTTAAATCTCTCCCAAAGTGCCACATCTACACATCTTTTACATATCTCCAGGGCTGGTGACTCAACCACATCCCTGGACACCCTGTTTCAGTGCTTGACAATCCTTTTGGTGTAGAAAATATTCCCAAATATCCAATGTAAACCTTCCCTGGTGCAACTTGTGGCAATTTTGTCTCACCCTTATTTACTTCTGGTATTGACTTTTGAAGCTGCAGTGTGCTGGACTTACCTGACAGGGTGATTTTTTAAAGTTGCAGTGTCTACTTCCACAAACTACTGGGATTGTGCAGAATATTCAGATATATTTTGGAATTAAAATATTTTATTGAATTGCAGCAGAAAAAGTCAGCACTGTACACTTGTTAAATCGAGTTGGTGAGCACAAAGTTCATTCAGAATTGTGAACTTCCCCTAGCTTCAGTTCTCAGAGCGAGTTTTCACATCCAGTAATACACTTGCCTTCATTACATTGACCATGTTTAATTGATGAACTTTTTTGTCAGACGAACAGCATGCTCTAGCAGATATGCACATATTCTGTCTACCGTGTTTCTTGTTTGCACCAGGATTTCAGATGTATCTCCATGTGCCTCAAACGATCATTTTAATGTGAGCATCTTGGAGCAGAGCTCTGTGACAAGAGGCAATTTTAAAAGCAAATTCTAATATAGCAACTAAATTCTGTAACAGCAAATGCACAAAATCTCCCTACAGAGCTCTGTGTAGAATATAGCAGAGATTTTATCTTTTTTTTTTTTTTTTTTTTTTTTTTTTTTTTTTTTTTTTTTTTTTTTTTTTTTGTAAGGTCACGTCTGGTGAAAGGCTCCTCATGCCTTTGACTGTACTTCCCACAGCATTAAAAACAGTGCTACTTCAGCCTTTTCAGTCAGATGCTTTTGGGAGTATATGGAGGTAAAGATCTCAAAAAAAGGTCATCTGCAGCAACATATTAACTTTGTATTGGATATTGGATGTTCACAAGGAAGATGTTAAAAATAGATGAATTAGTCACAGATATCTTTTCCTTTCTTCAATATGATTTCAAATACTTCTACTTCCTTTAATAATCAGCTTTGGGGAGGATGAAAGCCTGCTTTAATGCAGCAGATGGGAAAACATCAGGGATGGTTTTAGTATACCTACTGCCATTGTAAACATAATTCTTTGATCTAATTTTAAGTCACATCACATTCACAGAAAGTCCAATCTCAGTGTTTTCTTCTCTTTCCTTTACATTAAATTACACTGTTGTTACACAGATAAATCTATATGATTCACAGGATGTGAATAGATTGACAGAAAAACCCACATTCTTTTTCTGCTGCCTGCCTATCCTTAAATGTAGCTCAGAAAGTTATAGACTATAAAATAGTTGTAGTTTCTTGCAGAAAAGGAAGATTGTGCTAGTATGAACTCTGGAAAATGCATAATCATGGGAAAGAGAGTGTTTCTATCTCCTCCTGGACACGAGTGACACAATTTAGTTTAACTTAATCTTCAGACACTGGAATAATTTAAAAAAAGAAAATAGAACAATAGAACAGTATAGAACAATATACAGAGGATTTTTTGTTTCATTTACCATTTGAAGACTCATTCACTTTCACCTGTGGTTAGATCACATCCCATTTGACATTACCCCTTTGAAGAAAAGGCTGAGGAAGACATGGTTTTCATTGTAGGAAAATTATCAATATTTTGTACTTTTAAAATGATTCAAGAGATAAGTTTCTTTCCAAGCCCTCCATTGAAAACATGTAAACTTTAGATTTCAATTATTTAGCCAAAGCACCATTCAGCTTGTTGGTGCATCTCAGTTTTGAGTCAAATTTAAGAGAAGACACTCTGCAATTAAGTAGTCTCTGAAGGGTTTCTACCATCCCCCTCCACCAACAGAAAAATGAATGCTACTAGAGGAAAGTGAAAAAAACCCCAAACCAATAGTTATTAACAATAGAATGACCACAAGGCTCACTCTCTGCCCCATGCAGAGACACACACAGGACCAAAGACCCAAAAATGCCCTGAGAATGGGGCAAATGTTAAAGAGATATCCCTTCCCGATGTGTGGTGTGAGATGGCTCCGGTTTTTCACGCTGAGGGAAGTGGACTTTCCAAGAAGGAGTTCCAGCAGGAGGCAAAACCTGACAGCTCTCTGGTGTTTACTTCCTCTCCAAGGCAGACAAAGCAGCTGGGCTGGGCTGTCTTGTGTGCTTTCCTTCCCTGGCTTGGCTCCTCGAGGCTTGTGGCTGGAACGGGGTGACCCTGCTCCTGTCAGACCCCTTCTCCAGCCTCAGACCAGCAGCTGTTCAGGTCCCCTCAAGGCAGTTCAAAGATTGTTACTGCAGCTCCTTCAAGCCAGAGGAGGGAAAAGCTTCTTTGCCTGGGCCAACAAAACTAAGCTGAACCAAGCAAAGCCGAACTGCTCAGCACCATGGAATGCCTGGGCAGGGCGGCTTCAAAAAATGCCTCAAAAAACCCCAAAGTTCCCCCCTCCCCAGCCCCACATACTCCCAGTCCTGGGCCTTAAAGATACAGCAGCCATTTTTGGACATAAAGCAGAGGGTCATGGATTAGACCACCATAATAAATCACTCTGAGACGTCGTGTCAATTCTGCAGGTGTGAAAGTGCTGAGGCAGTCAACAGATGAAGCAATTTGAGCAGCAGTTAATGTGGAGGGCTACAAAGATGAGGACAACACCCCTTCTAAGAATACCTGTGGTGAGGTTGATGTTGCCTCGATGCCAGGTACATGCCATGCCACTATATTATTGTTATCACTTCCCTCCCCAGCTGGATGGAGGAAGGAAATAAAAGGGAAAACACCAAAACAAAACAAGCAAGCAAAAAATCATTATGGGTTGAGATGTAGGCAGTTTACTACAGCAAAAGCGAAGGTTGTGCACATGAAAGCAAAGGACGAAAAGAATCTCCAACAATCAATATTTTATTCTCCACTTCCCATCAACAGGTGGTGTCCAGCCACTTCCTGGGAAGCAGGGCTTTGGCACACACAGCAATTGCTTGAGAAGGCAAACATCATAAATAACAAATGCCTCCCTTCCCTCTCCTTTCTCTTAGCTTTTATACTCGAGCAGATGTATTACTGTATGGAATATACCTTGGTCATTTTGGGTCAGTTGTCCCGGCTATGTCCCCTCCTAAGATCTTGCCCAGCCCCAGCCTGCTGGTGAGAGTGGAATGTTGGAGAGACAGTGCTGAGGCTGTGCCAGCCCTGCTCAGCAGTCGAATGCTGGTGTGTTATCAACACCTTTCCAGCTACTAATGCAAAGCAAGGCACTGTGAGGGCTGCTCTGGGGAAACTAAATTCTGCCAGACCAAATATAGCCCCATACACATCCTCAGCTGTGGTGGTGACATTAGACATGACAAACCCAGCAGCCAGTGGAGCAACAGTTCCTGAGATGTTCAAGGCCTTGGCCCAGTTGAAGCTTCAGAAGGAAGATGCAGCCCTGCAAGGCTCAAGCTGCAGGAGGCTGTGGAGTCTCACTCTGAGGCTAGGGAAGATTCGCTTGCCTCCAGGAGGTCTGCAGCTGTTGAGGAGTTGTGCTGCCTAGTGAAGGAACTCCAGGTGGAGATCAATAGACTGTGTCTCATCAGAGAAGATGAGAAAGAGATCACCCAGTTCTTCTCTGAGACCCTGCTGTTTCAAGAACCCAAACTGCCCCCTGTTGCAGAAGAGTCTGTGCCTGTCAGGTTGGAAACAAAAAGTCTGGTGAGAAAGACTGAAAGCTGGTTGCTTCAGACACCAGGAGGAAGACTCCTGCTACAGCCTGAAATTTGCAGTTACACAGTAGATTGACTGCTCTCTGAGCTGATGAGGAGCAGGGAGTGTTGACCAGTGAAGCATTCATGCTAGCTGGCCCTGGGCCATGCAGCAGAACCCAGAGAAAATGGTGAATGACAGCAGTGGGAGACTCCCTGGGGAAAACAGCAGAGGTCCCCATCTGCTGACCTGATCTGTCACCTAGGAAAGTTTACTGCTTTCCACATCTTTCTTTCAGACAGATTTTTGGAGGTGCTGCCAAGGTTTGTCTGTCACTCAGACCTGCTGCCCTTTTGTGTGGGCACTGACAGAACTGTGAGGGGAAGCATGGATGTTATAGAGCGTGACTACATGGCTCTGGAGAGTGTGAGCAAAGACATTAGGGACCAGCTCGCCTTCATCCTTTTAGTGCGGGGAAAGGAACCCTCTCTTCACCTGGGAAGGAATAACCCTATGTCCCAGTATAGGCTAGGGCTGGACCACACGGGAAGTAGCTTTTCCAAAACATTCTACAGCTTGGTGACCAACAAGCTAACCACATGATGTCAATGTACCCTCACAGTAAGGAAGGTCAATGGCGTTCTGGGAATACATTAGGAAGAGCGCTAGTAGGTTGAGGGACATGGTCCTTCACCTCTACTCAGCATTGGTTAAACCACATCTGGAGTGCTGTGCCCAGTTCTGGGCTCCCTGTTATAAAGAGCTACTGGAGCAAGTCCAGTGTAAGGCAACAAAGATTATGAAAGGACTGGAGCATCTGTCATATTGGGAGAGACAGTGAAATCTTGACTGTTAAGCCTGGAGAATAGCAGAGTAAGAGTGATTTTGGCAGTGTGTATAAACCCCTGGTGGAAGTAATTATTTTTTTTAAAAAAAATTAAATTTTAAAATTTAAAATTTAATTATTTTTTTTTAAATTTAAAATTTTTTCTTTAAAAAAAGAAGAGATGGAATCTTCTCACTAGTTCTCAAGAAAAGGATATGAGACAATGGACACAACTTAAATGTGGGAAATTCTAAACAATGTCTAAACACATCTAAACATAAGCAAAAATATTTTCTGTGAAAAAATGGTTAAAATGATGAGTTTGTTATAGATGAGTGAATAATACAATTTCTGCTGAAATGTGATTCTAGTATAGAATGGCCCTATCAAGAGGCAATTTAATAAAAAATTCTTACACCAGAAAAATTCCCCCTTTCAACAATTAAATTTTGGTAATTTTCTCTTCCCAGTGAGTCCAGTGTAAATCTACAGGGAGCATACTGAAGATAAAGACATTATTTCATATTGATATGTGCATAAGGGAAAATGCAATGCTGCCAGTACTCAGTGTTTGATTCTGACTTCCTTACTTGGTTGCAGAGCGCAGACTGTGGATCTGAAGGGTCTCTGCCCCTGGGTTGTCTGGCTCCTCTAAGCAGAACTTTTTCCTTTTATCCTTTTACACTATAATTCTTTGTGAAAAGAATGAGTTGAGAATGTCAGGGGTGTAAACGGCAACTCAGAAAGAAGTGTAAATATTGATCTGATCCTTGGCATATAAATGTGGCTCAGAGATGCAGAATTCCTTTTTATGCTTTCTCACACAGCCCTTGTTCACCCTGGCCAGGTCTGCAAGCAATCCAGTGGGATTGCTTGTATAGTATAAGGGCTGCAGGATATAGCCAGTCATATCTCAT
Organism: Daphoenositta chrysoptera; assembly: GCA_013397915.1. Taxonomy (NCBI): domain Eukaryota; kingdom Metazoa; phylum Chordata; class Aves; order Passeriformes; genus Daphoenositta; species Daphoenositta chrysoptera. The sequence goes on along the minus strand of VZRO01005551.1, from coordinate 9,035 downwards.
GAAATTTCCTTCAAATTTTGATTATTAGAGCTTTATATTGTTCATTAAAATTTTTGAAATATTTGTCAGTACTGCTAGATGGAATCAGTAGTGACACTTGCAACTTAGTCAGCCCTGGATGATTTTAATAACCCTAAATATAAAAGAATTATGGTATGTTTTCCCTACCTATGCATATTGGACTCTGGCAGCATTCACAGCCAGGTATAAAAGACAATGGTGTATAATAACAGGAAAATAACACATGTTGAACCATTGACTCATCATTCAGTCACCATCTGTGTCCCTTATAGAAAACTAAATTTCTTTGCCTCAATTTCTCGTAGTACTACCCTCATATCCTTAGATCAGTTGCAGTGTTTTTTTCCGGGGAGATTGTTCCACAGTACATCTACATAGATTTACATTCACATTCTATGATGAGCTATATGGCAACAGTAGAGGAAATTCATTTCATCAGTGTTCGAAAACAGAGTTCTGATGGTAAAAGCTATAGGATCTGTGATTGTTGCAGGCAGGCTGACTGTTAATGTGGTCCTTTTGGTTCCTTGAAGGCTCCCAAAATTCCAACACCAACTGCATCCAACCATAAAGCAAAGAATCATTTGACTCGCTCACACACATATGTGAAATCAGCTGTTGTTTTCATTGAGGATTCATTTAGACTGTCAACCAAACAACTTGAACTTTTAAGACTGGAAGAAAGGCAAGTCAGAGAACAAGGAAATAAATAATCATTTAGGAAAAAACTGAATAGGACTAAAAAAGGTTAAAATTAAAAATTAGAGCCATTGACAAATATTGCTGGGTGGTAGTGAACAAAGGGAAGTGAACATCCATTTAGTAGTCATGATTGGAAATATTATCAAAACCTGGAAGTTCTAGAACAGTGTTAGAATACTCCCTTGAAGAAGTCCCTCAGCAAAGCAGAGATGCCTTAGGGAGACTTTCTTGCTGAGAATGTCAATGATATATCTGATAATATATTCCCTATTGTTCATCCCTTTCCCACTGTATCACAGACACATAGGTATGGAAAGGTACACGCATATAGGTATCTAAGTACTTTTATAGATATTTACACACAGTCACACATTCACACACACACACACACACACACTAGCAACAACTGTCAAACAAGCAAAGAATCAAACAAGAATTTGTTACCTAATTTTAATGACAAGTAGATGCCTAACTTCTTAAAGTTCCTTTGAATAAAATCTCATCTAGCATTATTATGTTGGCAAAATATAAAATAATTATGATGTCTCTTGGCATAAAAGTGTTTTGATTATTTTACATATATATTTCTTTTTTTGCACAGAAAACATATAAATTATTTAAGTAATAAAAAAGACGTTTTGGCAATTCAGAGTTCCACTTAATTCACATAGTTTTTCTATAAGAAATGTGTCAAATTAAATTTAGTTTCTAAAGTCGGCAGTGTGTACATTTCCCCTCATATTCTCTTACATCATTACTTTAAACAAAAGCTTATCTGTTACTTCTGAAAGATAAAACATAATGCATATGACACAATTTAAAATATCAAGTTGGAAGTTATTGTTACATCGATGAGGGATGGTGTACTGAGATGGGGATATACTTTTTACTGTTCATGACCACCTACTGTGTGACAGCTGCTTTTTGGAGATGGTGTTTCTAATTTGTCATAACTTTTGAGCAGATTCACAAGACAGCATGTCCCAGGGTCTAGGAGATAGACTTAATAATGAATCTCACAAACATTTAGACAAATATTCTTTCTGAACTGGATTGTCCGTGTAGTTCATTGGCAGAAAACTAATGGAATTTGCTATTTACAGGGTAATGTGCTCTTCCATCACTGCTCAGCATCTGCTGTTTTAAGGATCCTTGAAATCGTGATGTGAAGGCTGCATTAGGTGAAAGGACATTTTCTGAATGTTTCAAAGACTGTTTTTGTCAGACTGCATTGTGAACTGCAGTTATAAATGACAGCAGTAAATGCGTGGAGTAAAATGCATCACATGAATACTTGTTTAGCACTTCTTAGAAATATGAACAGTTTGCTACTACTGAAGAAACTAAACGAGTATTTGACACATTTTTTGAGAAAGAAGAATCTTGTTATATAATAACACTGTAACACAAATACATTCTGGAATATCTTATAATTTTTACCTTTTTTTAAATGAAAGGCTGCAAGTCTGCCACTATTTTCTTGTATACTCTGAATGTGTGGTGAATATTGACTATGCAATACTGGATGAGATTCCTTACTTTTGTATGCATATGATTAAAGGCTAAAGATCTGAAGTGCGATGGAAAGATCCCTCTATTATCAAATAAGAAGTTATGGACATGCCTATCAAAGATCCATTTAACTGGAATCCTTGCCCACCTTCGGAAGAGTCGAAGCATGCTCTAGAGGGGATTTCTATGGCTTAACTTAAGGGCAGGATAGGATGAAAAGTTCTGACCTTCAAACATCTACAATAAAGGCAGGCAAATCCCACACCTTATTTCCAAAACTAGGTGATTAAAAAAACCCAATTCTTATCAGCATTGTCTGTGATTCAGCAAGAGTCTTAATTTATTCTGGAATTCTGGAACTTCTGGACCAATAAAAAACCTTATGTATAAGAAGATTCTAAAAGTTTTGTTTTGTTTGGTTTGTTTTTTTTAGTTTATTGGGGGTTTGTTTAATGTTTATGTACCAAAGAAATTAATGTTGAGGGATTGGATGGAGATGGTAAATGAATACAAGATCTTGCTTTATTTGTTGTCTTCAAATATAAATCCAGAATTTTAACTGAAAAAAAAAAAAAAAATAGCAATTTTCAAAATGCCTAAGAGGTAAAGATATTTTTATCAAATACATTAAGAGACATTGTAATTCCTTACTGCAAGACATGAGGCGATCAGAAACTTGGAGTATTAATAGTTATCCCTTTTACTCAACTAGAATGGCATAAGGCAGGCATTTTTGATAAATAGATTGTAACTGAGAAAGACTGATATATTTTCCCCAATCCATCCAAGATAAATAATTAAGATATTGAGGTCCTCCCAGGCTACAGGCTCTACTAACATCAGTATTGTTTCAAAAGATGGTGTTTTGTAAATTTAAATTTACAGGCTATTTGGTAAAGACTCAAGTAAGTGAGATTTCTACATCTGTTTTTGCAGCTATGAATACAGACATATTTGTGCATACAGATCTTAGACACTTCACAGTCTATCATTTTCCATAGACAGGGACTGTTTTGCATAGTCAGAACTGATGTTTACTCACTGTAAGTTGTTTTTTTGCAGTAGGAAATTATTTGAAAGAAAAGAGGGATTTTAGGGCTCTTCAGACAGAAGGCCATTTCTTTATTTTGTCTTTATGTCAACTTTTTCTCCTCTTTGCTTCTTCTTTTTGTTGGTTTGTTTGTGTGTTTGGTCTTTTTTCTTTTTCACCTCTTGTTCAGTGTCAGAAAAAGGAGCTGGACAATTCAGCAAAGCACAGCACAGTTGAATAGTTACAGGGCAAGAAGGAGTGGAAACACTGATGAGGATGTTTAGGTAGCACTTTTGAAACTGTTAGTTACAAAACCTGAATATTAAATCATTCTGAGAAACTGGAAATTATTTCTCTTCAAAGCAAAAATTTTTTGATATCTATTGCTAGCTGCATAATTGTCAAGGTTACAAGACAACATTCTTAAGTTAAAAATATTTCCTTTACTGTATAAGGTGTTTCATTTCCGATCTCTGTGGAATTACACATTATATCCATAGATAGTTATGATTTTGCTTACAGACCTTAAGGCCTCTCAACACTGTCTCTATTTGGCAAGCAGTGTCTTTAAGTAGGTTGTGTTAATAGTGTCTTGAGGGCTGGTAAGCAGATGTGTCTTACATTGCAGGCAGTGAAGGGAATTTTGCAGTCTTACCCAATAGCGTTTGGTTCATATTAAAGTGAAATTACTGAAATCCATATTTCCAACAGGTGCATGTGCTTCCTGTGCTGGGGGCCCCAGAGCTGGACACAGTGCTCCAGGTGGGGTCCCATGAGAGCAGAGTAGATGGGCAGGACCACATCCCATAACCTGTTGGCTACTCTTTGGGTGCAGTCCAGGGTGAAGGTGGTTTTCTGGGCTGCAAGTGCATATTGCTGGCTCATGTCCAGTTTTTCATCTACCAAAACCTCCACGTGCTTCTCATCAGGGCTGTCTCAATCTGTTTATCTGCTGCATTGATAACAGGGGCTGCCCTGGCCCAGGTGCTGCACCTTGTACTTGGCCTTGTTGAATCTCGTGAATTTCTCATGGGCCCCATTCTTCAGGTTTTTCCAGGTTCCTCTGGATGGCATTTTTTCCTTCAGGTGTGTCAACTTCTCTAGTCAGCTTGATGTTGTCTGAGAATTTGCTGAGGGTGCCCCAGTGTCTGTGACAGCAATGAATGTAATAAACAGAACAGGTCCCAGTACTGACCCTCTGGCACCACTCGTCACTGATTTCCATCCGGACATTGACCATTACCCTCTGCATGTGACCATCCAGCCAATTTCTTATTCACCTAACAGTCCACCCATCAAATCCATCTCTCTCTCCACTTTGAGAGAAGGATGTTGTGGGGGACCATGTCAGAGGCTTTACAGATGTCCAGCTAAATGACATGTGTAGCCCTTCCCTTGTCCACTGAGGCAGTCACCCCATCACAGAAGGCCGCTGGGTTGCTCAGGCAGGACCTGACCTTGGTGAAGTCGTGCTGGCTGTCCTGAACTGGAGCAAAGCATCTAGAAGGCTTTCACGAGGGTTCCATGATCTTACCAGGCACAGAGGTGAGGTTGACAGGTCAGTAGTTCTCAGCTGGCCTAAGTATAGGGAAAAAGACATTTGGATCCCATCTATGCATTTCTACCTTTCCTTCCTTTTAATATAGCCCTTGTAAAATCTGTTTTTCAGATGCTTTTTCTGTGTTTAGTAGATTTGTCAATTAATTTAACAGTAAATGCTTCTTTGTGTTTATTATCTTTTTACTTTGTAGTGCACAGTCAGATTAACTTAATTTGTAGCAATATATTGTCCTTTTATTCACTTAAAAAGCTACACTACAGACTGAATGTAATGATTTCACTTGACTGTAATGCTTGAACTACTTTATGCTCCTGTGCTTAATACAGCTCTTGACTTGTATGATTCCTTTCAGAATTTTGTGGCAGCTTGACTTTGAATGTGGCTGAGAAGTCAGATTTATTTTCACTGCAACAATCTGCCACAGCATTTTGTGTATGTTTTTCTTTTGCCAAGTGCAGGGCTTTCATGTTTCTCCCCACCCCCCCTTAAAGGAATGGCTTTGAAAACAACTGGCAGTTTGTAGTCCTGCTATTCAGTGTTTCAGTTCTGGATTTTTAAGCTGGTTATATATCAGCATATTCTCTTTTATGCTTAGAGCTACTGCCCGGTTCTAAACATAAGCTGTAGCAGTCAGTAAGCTCTATTTTCAGGAGATAAAAATTAAAAACAGAGGAGAAACAGGAAGAATGCCATGTAAATTTCCAGTTTCTTCTATCACTTTTACTATTAGTTTCACATTACTGAACTGAACTAGGTCTCTTTTTGAAGACAGTGATCTTTAAGATTTAAAAACCCCACAAAAATGCTGAAAGAATTTATTTCTTTTTATTTCTGAAAGATGATTATAGGGAAATTGTCCTGTTAATGGAAAACCAGAGAAGCAGTAGCATGTAACAAGCATCTTTTGCAATGATTTTGAATATGCTTATTTCTTGTACATTATTTGTCTTAAGCAGCTAGGAGATAAGATAGACACCTTCATTCATCACTGTGCAAACATGTGATAAGAGCTATGGGGTTGAAAGCATTCCTTACTCTGTTCTATCACACTGGCAACTCTGGGGATCCTTTTTTTATTTTTTTTTTAAATTTTTTTTTCTCTCTTTTACTTAAAGCAAAAAACAGTAAATATATTTAATTCCTAGCTGGTTTTACACCAAATCTATGTGAAAGTCAATATTTCTATATAGTTAAATATGCATATAATTTTCAAGTCAACAGTTTTAATACGGGCCATTTACATATTAACAGCTAAGCATATCTGGGCATAGGATGGGAATGTTTCTGTGATTGAGTCTAGTTCTGTGTGCTGCAAATTCTTCCTGCCTCTCTTTTAGCAGAAGCACGGTGAGCCTCCAAAAGCAAAGGTGTTAATTGAGTCTGTTGCTCAAGGAAGATCTCAGCCCTTGGAAAGGTCTTTTTGTATAATCATATAAATGGTTTTGTTAAATTAATAGGGAAGCAGAAAATTCAGGTATGTAATTCATCAGTTTCAGTTCTAACACAGCTAGTTTTTATGTCTAGTCCTTTTTACCAACTAAATTCTAGAGATAACAACATGGGTAGGAGTGTGACCCTAATTTCCAGTCTCTTTCATTTGCTTTGTGAAGGCATGTGTATGTGGGTGAAACCAGATGATGACGACAGCTGTGAAATATTATCAGTCATCTGATCCTTCGAGTGTACTCTCAGGAAAAAAAGAGAAAAAAATATTCTCAAGTTTCAGGGGACATGGAATACAGTTTGATGTGAGCCTTGCCACTGAAACTGTAGATGACTTGATATAAAATATGCTTACTGAATGCAGTAATGAAAATCCTTATCAACCCAATTCAGAGGATTAAAGATTAATCATCTCACATTAGAATAAGAGTAGCTTTAATTTCCCTCTCACTTTACTCTTGATTTTTCAAAGGGTCTTATGCAAAAAACCCAAAATAATATAGGTAATCTAGACTACGATATCTGTTTCTTCCACCTATCAAAAAGTTAATAGAAAATTAAAAATAAATAAAAATCCAAACAATAAAATATTTAGTCAGTCAATCAAAAACCTAGTGAAATAAGAATAAAGGATAAGCTTTTATTTTTGGCTTTTTTTTTAATAGAAAAAACCTTCAAAACACATTGGGAATTTTTATTTTTCTTAGAATATGCCTTTTGAAGAAAAACAAGCTCATTGAACTTAGATGTGTTGTTTGAAAGCAAAATATGGGCAGAAAAGCAAAATTAATTTTTTTCATTATTATAATGCATAGACTTCCTTTTGATTAAATTATAGACAGTAACAGCCAGGTTCTACTTCTAGTTATTTCATCAACTTACTTCAAATGCTGGATCCGAAGCTTATTCTCGCTTTCCTTTTTCAAAAGAGCTCTCAGTTTAAAATAAAAAAAGTTATGAGCAGTTTGCTTCAAGGATCTTTGGCTCCACCTTGTGTCGGTTGTGCATTCCTAAAGAATCTGGTATGTCACGTCAAAATGTGAAAGAAAAATATGGATGAAATTTTCTGCTTAAACTTAGAGGGAAACTTTATCTTTGGCGTCTATGGTGTTGGATTTGACCTCATTGTCCACTAAGGATGAAACTCAGAAAGTAATGTATTTCCCATTTTTTAATAATTACAATATTTAAAAGAAAATAACATTTCAAATGGAAAGATACATAAACCACTCAGAAATGTTTTCTACGTATGCAGTAAAGACATTATTTACTGGAATAAATCTTCAATTGATGTAAATGGATTGTTGAATTTAAGTGGAGTTTGACTAGGGAGGTAGGAAAAGTATCAAATGTCAATGTGCTCTGCTCATTCAGGGTTGTGTCTAAACTTTGAAAGAACCCCATTTTAGAAATCACCCTTTCAAATTCATTTTGGCTGAACATAGTTGTATGAAAATCCATCTCTGTTTTTTACATTCTACTGTACAGAGATTCTTTCTCCACAAAAGGATCATATGAAGGAGAAGTGTCTGCCCTAACTTTAGGCAAATGTTTTTCAGATAAGTCACACATAGAGTATCAGTTCCTGTCTCCTAACTTTTTATGTCTTTCTCTTTCTCTTTAAAGTTATGCTGACAATTATGTGCTGGACAATAACTGCTAGAACAGCAAGTGGTATGTAATGAATGGGAATATTTCATAGAGTTATCTTTCTAAAATCAATTAGTGTTTCCCTCTTCCCTTTTATGTATGGACAGTGGGAATCAGGGGTGGAGGTGGCTTACCCTGTTAGAAGTGAATATTACACTTTGCTGTTTCATTATGTGCCTTGTCTTGCGGTGCACATCAGATCATCCAGACTCCTCCAATGAATGTCAGAGATACCAGAGAAAAGTCTGGGCTTTTGGAAACTTCCCTCTTGAACTTTTCAGAGACCTCAATATATGAAATAGATGTCTCAAAGCAGCCAGTAGAAACCTCAGGAAACAGGAGTTTCTCAGTTCTAACTTACCCAGTGTATTAAAAGTGTAATAGATTACAAGGAACCAACATATAGGAAAAGAACATTTTAGTTTACACCCTAGGAAGAAATGGAGTGTGTTCACAATAAACAAAGTAATCTCTGTGTTTTCTCAACTTTCTCTGTTAATTTCATTCCATGTATTTGCTCAGCTATTTCCATTTACTCAACTTTTGTTCTTCAGTGAGTTCTAAGATATTATTACATTTGGGTTGGTGTTTTGGTGGGGCTTTTTGTGGTGGTTTTTTTTGGTTGGTTGGTTGGTTTTAGGCTTTTTTTTCCTCTTTGTCTTCTGTGGGAATTTTTTCTTGGACAAGAGATGCTACTGAGAATTTAAATTAGTTTTTCTTCCTAAAAAATTGAGACATCGAATTTCATTCCATGATTTGTATAAACACCCACCCACTTTTTCTTGACATTTTGTTTATTTGGTTTGAAATTGAAATGCATGGTTACTGGTCTACGTCACTGAGGAGAAGTTGTCCATCTGAATTTTTATCAATGAAACTATGCCATAATTTTTAATGCTAAGATATTTTTTTACCCCCTTGTTAAGGAAGGACATACGGAAAACAATTGCATAGACTAGAGTCCTGAATGACCATTACAAAAATAAGCTCAACCAGAAAGAAAAAATAAGTGAGTTCTTGGTAGGGCAAGGAAGGAAAGGAAAAGACCTCTGTGGTCATTTTACTATCTTTTCCTCCAAATTACACATTTTTCTTTCCCCAGACCTCTTCCTCCCT